>OY769912.1:7536557-7930891 GCA_963669185.1 Dyspetes luteomarginatus
CTCTCATTCAAAGGGGAGAAGAGAGTCGGAGTGCCCAAACTCTTCTCACCCCCCTCGTTCAACATAATTGAGTATTAATATCAACGAGAGATCGGAGACGAAGATAATCGGCCATGACAGAGTAGGCAGAACAAGAAGCATATACGTATTCACGAATTACCAAATACTTCTTCGCATGGTGTGAGACTCCTTAATCGCATTTAAGGCCAGTCAGTCTAACATCTTCGTGCAAACGAGATCCACGAGCTATCATATATTTCTCCATAATATTCCCTCCGTTATTTACGCTAAAATTAGTAATAAAAAAAATATGTCACATATACTGATGGAAAAAAAAAATAGTTTTAAGACCATTTTTTATTGTTTTTATTCCAGAAACATATTAATTTATCGATGATCGCGGTATTATAATAACGAGAAAAATATTCAACAATATATCATTAAATGAAAAAAAACAGTAGGTGATTTTTGCAACTATTTGGAATTTTTGGCCCTATGGCTTCTTGGAGTAAAACCTTCTGCCCCCTTAAAGCGATAAACGTGCTGAAATGTTTGTCTCGTGATTTTATCATACCTCAAACTACATTTTTCAAACGGTAAAAAAAAAATATATATGAGACCCACATCGCGAAATGGTGACGAAAAATATAATCGTTCCGAAGAACATTCGAATAAATAAAATTGCAATATTTATTTTGATACAAAAATCAACGATATTTTTTCCCTCGGGACGATCGAATCGAGTACAAATGACGACAGGACATTCAGTGTCCATTCACCAGCAGATCTTGATATTAACAAGTCTTCGAGGTTTCGTTTGGCCACCACAAGGAGATGATGATGATGGCACTGATGGCCCACATCGACTGTTATTTGTTGGTTCCTCGAGAATTTAAGCATTCGGCGTAACCCATATATATATATATATGTATATATATATGAAATAAGTGACATAAAAAAATATATATATATATATATATTTTTTATGTCGTTTATTTCATCTCTCCAGTCCACGTTTGGAATTCTTTTTTATTTTTCATTGATGTCGATTCACGAATGATTTTTTTTTTTAATCCAACGATGCATCTTATGGTACGTAAATCGAATGGAAACTCGGACAATTTTTTTTTGTTCCTCCCAATGATCTGTATTTGTGCGTTGGTGTGTATGTGTGCGTGCGTGAGATTCACGTTCAGCCCGACCTTCTTTGAGAGACGTGAGAAAGACGATACCGATGTTCCGTGGCCTAATAACAATAATTTCATTCGGGGTTCTTTCGCCGCTGCGCTCTCTCAATGTACGTGACGGCATGTAGACCAATAAAAGTGCAAACTGCGGCTTATACTCGAGATAGAGTACAGTTTGCTATACCCGCAAAACTCAAGCTCGAGTATGTAAACTCTCGAAGAGTCGCGTACTTTAGATCTCTTTGGCAATCTCGATCTCGATTTTCCATCACAAAGAAAACCGTAAGAACAGTGAGGGGGTCGTTTGGAATTGCCGTAGAAATTGTAATTTCTTCTTCAACTTTGTCAACCTCGCAGGCAGGTGGACAACTTTATCTAAATAGTCTTTGATTAAATAGCTTTTTTATTTCGTTTTTTTTTACGTACATGCTCGAGCAGAAATGCATCCAGGCTGTCCAATTTGTGATGTGAAGCTGATATTAGGTAATGGTACGAGGTGTATCTGCAAATGTGAATTTGGATTGAAAATGAATAACCCTGAAGATTTCTTCATAAGCAAATATATATTTTGACAAATTTTGATCGAATTAAATTCTATGGGGTTGTGTTGTAGGAAGAAAAGTGGAAATAATTTTCACAGAGGTCAATCGAGGTTCAATACATATTTTCCATTTATTCCAACAGCAATTTTGTTTCACACGAAAAAAAAAATCGAGCTGAGTCATCGCCATTTAAAAAAAAAATAATTTGCTAATTTAACAATTTCTACAAGCTAACAAAAGGTCGCGATGGAATTGCTGGAAATGGGCCGAAAATTTATGAACTTTCAACGATGAGGTCTCTTCTTACAATTTTTCTCTGATATATTAAACGATCGTTGTGCTAAAAATTGTGTGTTGTGCCAAAAGATTAATCTTATATTGGCTGCAACTTTTTATCTATACAATTAACGTTATTGAATTCGAAGCATTGCCCTCGACGAAAAATACTTATTTGAAAAGCCAACGAGGAAATAAAGATCGAACCTTTTATCAAGGTGAGGTCTTTAAGTCTGTATAAAGTACAACTTTTAAAGATGGCGTTGAGCAAGTTGATTTAAGTTGTGCTCGAGTATAAAGGAGGCGTGACAAAAGGATCAGTGGCAGTCCAGCTCATGCGTTTGCTCATGAGCGTTTGGGCATTTATTCGAACACCAATTTTGTTTCACACGAAAAAAAAAATCGAGCTGACTAGTAGTCATCGCCATTAAAAAAAAAAAAAAAAATTAACAATTTCTACAAGCTAACAAAAGGTCGCGATAGAATTGCTGGAAATGGGCCGAAAATTTATGTACTCTGAACGATGAGGTCTCTTCTTGCAAATTTTCTCTGATATATTAAACGATCGTTGTGCTAAAAATTGTGTGTTGTGCCAAAGGATTAATCTTATATTGACTGCAACTTTTTATCTATACAATTAACGTTATTGAATTCGAAGCATTGCCCTCGACGAAAAATACTTATTTGAAAAGCCAACGAGGAAATAAAGATCGAACCTTTTATCAAGGTGAGGTCTTTAAGTCTGTATAAAGTACAACTTTTAAAGATGGCGTTGAGCAAGTTGATTTAAGTTGTGCTCGAGTATAAAGGAGACGTGACAAAAGGATCAGTGGCAGTCCAGCTCATGCGTTTGCTCATGAGCGTTTGGGCATTTATTCGAACACCAATTTTGTTTCACACGAAAAAAAAAATCGAGCTGACTAGTAGTCATCGCCATTAAAAAAAAAAAAAAAAATTTAACAATTTCTACAAGCTAACAAAAGGTCGCGATAGAATTGCTGGAAATGGGCCGAAAATTTATGTACTCTGAACGATGAGGTCTCTTCTTGCAAATTTTCTCTGATATATTAAACGATCGTTGTGCTAAAAATTGTGTGTTGTGCCAAAGGATTAATCTTATATTGGCTGCCACTTTTTATCTATACAATTAACGTTATTGAATTCGAAGTATTGCACTTGACGAAAAATACTTATTTGAAAAGCCAACGAGGAAATAAAGATCGAACCTTTTATCAAGGTGAGGTCTTTAAGTCTGTATAAAGTACAACTTTTAAAGATGGCGTTGAGCAAGTTGATTTAAGTTGTGCTCGAGTATAAAGGAGGCGTGACAAAAGGATCAGTGGCAGTCCAGCTCATGCGTTTGCGCAGGACGAGACAAATTGAGGGCCGAGGATGTTGCCGAGGAAAAAATAAGACGATCGTTAAATTAAAATTGCACGTATTGTAACAAACAAGCGAGTATATATATATATATATATACATATATACACGAGACGCCGATAACTCTGACGGTTTTTGACCCCCGACCCCAATCAAACTCGAGAAGATATTTGTGGACCGGTTTGCCTCGGCGAATTGGAGCAAAATCGATATTCTTCCCCTGATTCTTTCTCAGTTCGTGTCTCGTCGATTTTGTGAGTTTTGAGTGGAGTCTCGAAAGAGCAAATACACACGAGAATGATTATGATGAAAATAATTACTTTTCATGACCACATGAACTTGCTTCAAGGGCTCTTGAAATAACTCTCGAGTACAGTTTTTCTGGCACAGATATTTATTGATTGCCCACAATTTGCCTTTTAACCCCCTATAATTGGAAAGTAAACATGTTTCATTCCATCATTATATAACATGGAAGTTAAATCGAATTTATCGATGTTATACATTTGTGGTCACCTTGTATGTTATATGGTCAAAAAATCAAGGTTAATTTCGTTATCATTTTTGTCTGCCCCTATTCGGCTGGTTCTCTGTTAAATATTAAAAAAATCAAAATTAAAAAAAATACAGATCTATTTTTTTCGAGTATATTTCAATAATATTTAACACAGGATTTTTTGATTTTTTTATAAGATATAAAAAAATGGTGACCAAATCCCATACGTTAAGGGGTCAATGACCTCTGGATTTGGGCTGAAATGCCCCATATATTATATAAATGGATATTTTATATGAAAAGTATATAAGACGGGGATGAGATATATGTGCGGACTCTTCACATCTCGATGAAGTATGTAACGAGTCAGTCGTGTCCAATATTCTTCTCAGTTAGTGATATCGGAGCTGAACAAATCCTGAAAGCGGAGGCGGTTTTATCCTTTCGAGATCGTCGTCTCGACATCTTAATCGTTATTTCCGTGTGCTCGTTCCATGTCAACTCGAATATCGAGTCTCGCTCTTCGATCGATCGTATTCTGATCTCTCGAGGCCGGAAGATCTCCGACCTTCGTATATACGTAATGGTCGCGTATATTTAATATATATATATATATATATATATATACATATATTTTATATTAATATGAATATATAAATAATGCAGGCTGAAAGTGTGCATAAGAGTTCGTTTGCCTATATGCACCAGTGAAGCGTATGCGAAACATGCACCGAGATGAAAAATAAACTGGTCGACGAATATGCATCTACATATATATATATATATATATACATCTGAAAACGTAAAAGTCGACAGTGGACCGGAGAGAAAGAGCGAAAGTGGAAAGTATACTTACCTCGTGGTTCCTTCGGTTACAACGAAAGATTAGCTGCTTTTGCTCTCTTCGTTATATATATATATATATATATAATATGCATATCATGTTTTTAAGTCGACTGGCTGACGACGACCAATCCGTAGGAAATGCAAGGATTCGATTACCATCTGCAATTTCAAAGAATTTTTCGAGTTTGGAGATTTCGCTGGATGATTAACAAAGCTTCATCGTGAATCAAGGGTTACCTGAGTTGAAGCAAAAGTGATAAACATATATTGATAAATGCGGTTCGTAAATATTGTTGAATGAATAAAAGACCACCTGACACGCAAAAATACTTATCATTCATGCTAATTTATCTAGCAAAATTTGCCAAAAATCTTTGCAAATCTGTCAAAAGATTTACAAAATGATAACAAAAGCCAGCTAACAGTAAACTCCGCAAAGATTTTTAACGGAATTTTTACTGAGCTTTCATATATTTTGTGGTAATCATTCGATGCTACTTACTGGGTGAAAACAATTACATATACATACAAGTACATAGATTTTAAGAATAGGCGAAAACAGGGAAATGGCCGGTATGTATGCAAAACTCGAGAAACAATAGCGATCTAATTTTAAAAATCTGATTTTAAACATCTGATTTAAAAAATCCGATTTTAAAAATCTAATTTAAAAAATCTGATTTTAAAAATTCGGCCAATTTTGCATAGCCGAATGCCCGAAATAATATTTTAAAGGCTGAACGGCTATAAAGAAAATGAGCGATACTGAAAATTTGAAGTCGCAATTCTATCAGGAACCAATTTTTAGGTATTTCCAGTTTTCGGAAACAATGATGAAAAATTTTATTTTCGAATTTGGACCTAAAAAATTGATTAGTTTCCTTTCAGAGTACGAATCATCTGGCCTTTTTTCCCGAAAGTAGAAAATCTCCATGGAAAACGCATTTTTTTTTCAGTGCTTATTCCAAACCACTGCGAGTAGTCAAAATCTTGGACCATAGCAGATATTCAGTAAACAGTAAACTCCGCAAAGATTTTTAGCGGAATTTTTGCTGAGCTTTCACATATTTTGTGGTAATCATCCGATGCCACTTACTGGGTGAAAACAATTACATATACATACAAGTACATAGATTTTAAAAATAGGCGAAAACAGTGAAATGGCCGATATGTATGCAAAACTCGAGAAACAATAGCGATCTAATTTTAAAAATCTAATTTTAAAAATCTGATTCTAAAAATCTGATTTTAAAAATTCGGCCAAATTTGTATACCCGAATGCCCGAAATAATATTTTAAAGGCTGAACGGCTATAAAGAAAATGAGCGATACTGAAAATTTGAAGTCGCAATTCTATCAGGAACCAATTTTTAGGTATTTCCAGTTTTCGGAAACAATGATGAAAAATTTTATTTTCGAATTTGGACCTAAAAAATTGATTAGTTTCCTTTCAGAGTACGAATCAACTAGCCTTTTTTCCCCGAAAGTAGAAAATCTCTATGGAAAAAGCATTTTTTTTTCAGTGCTTATTCCAACGTGCCTTAACCATCGCGAGTGGTCAAACTCTTGTGGCGTAGCAGATATTTTTCTCTGTCTTCTTCATATAATAAATTAATAAAATTTGCCGGGTTTGGTCAACCTTAAAATGATGTGAAAACGTCAACATTAAGTCGATTCAGTGCTGATCGAAGCGTACAAAATAATAATTTCTAAATTTTTTAAGTACAGGATCAATTTTTGCGATGTAAAGTATTGCAAGATAGAATGAATTTCTAATCGATGGATTTGAAAGTTTCGAACCTTCCCTCAATTTATCATTTAACACGATCTCGATATCCAAGTATCTCTCCTTATCTCAAAAAGTTGGAGATCCGGGAGAGCAATTTTCCCCGTTTCGTTCCAAGCTCGAAAACGAAATGGTGCAACAAATCGACGAGGACTACAGAGCGTAACCTCGCTGTAAGTGGTATGTTAAACTTTATTCTATCGGGTTTTAGAAAAGCGTCGATAACATCGGATAATTAGCGACGTGGCAACGCGAGTAGGCGCGCACACACACACACACGCATACATATAAACGTGCCCGTTATTGTTACATTGGTCGTCGTTGAATGAGTTTGGCGACGCGTGGACGAGAAATTCTCCTTATGGTGAAGTGTCGAGCGAGCTATTTTGAAAGGGTGTTTATCCGTTTAAAATCTTCGAAACAGGGCGCTAAGAATTTTATGGTATTTCCAGGCGATTCGCCAAAGATTCGAGAGAGGCTACAAATTTATTTTCTCGATAAAGAGATCACCGGTAAGGATAGGGCGATAAAAAAAAATGGTTCTCGTTGTGAATTGGCATTTTACAACGGAGCACGAGACATTTTGCGATCTTTAGGATTATAATTTTTCTCATTTCTTTGTACGAGAACGTTCTTCTCTGCGTATACTTTGGAATTATGTCGATCGAGAAATTCAACGCTCGAGGATATCTTGTCAAGTTTTAACAAGCCATTACGACAGGCCTCGTCGAGCTCTCGTGTTCTGGCCGAGAACTGCCGTCACTAATTCACGATGATCTGGTGAGAATACTGCTATCAAAAGTGCCAAGCGAAAGGAAACGATATGGAAAATCACAAATTAGGTGAAAGTTTCTATTGAATTAAATTAAACGATTGCTAAATTTAGGCTAAAAAATGAAAGTAAGTAGTCAAGTTTTAACCGACAAAAGAGTATTAAATTTACCAAAACTACTCCCGACATCTCTTAAGCTCGAATTTTTAACCGTAAGTTTAATCACAAAATAGATCTTAACTTCTGACTTAAGTCTTGATACCAGATTAACCTGAATTCGAACCTAAATTAGGATTTTAGTTTAGATTGATAACTTTAGATAAAAATTTTACAATTAAAAATTCACCTCTTGGTGTCTCAATAATTGACTTGATGCTTTTTTAAATTAATGCTTTCATGCAATGGCTATTATTTCTGGTGATTCAACAGTTTGGCAGTCGTGAATTGGTGGTTTTTTTTTTGTTTTTCGAAAGTCTTGCCGATACTTGAGATTCCAATGGTGTACAATTTTCTTTTATTTTTATTCGAAAATGTTAATAAGTATCAATATAGTATGATACTGTGACAGGCTGGTGATCCTGAAAGGTGAGAGACGATCCATGCTGTGAGAATTGCAATTACGTTTCTGTTCCGAGACGTTCCGAGTCAGACGCTCGGATATACTCGATGCTCTGTCTGGCTCTTCAGCAGTCTCAGCACTGGCCAATTTTACAGCCTCGTCCACTAAATGGAAGTGCCACCTTGGTCTTCGGGACCTTTTCGAACTGATCCTGGACTCTCGGCTCTTTTCTCATTTCGTTGTCTTGACCATCTCGTCATCATCATTGCTGTTTCGTCTGTTAGTAGTCCGTTCGAGTTATCTTGCAACAGCGCCAAAAGTTGGGTTGAACAGCAGCATCCTTATCCCATTAACAATAGGAAAAAAAGACGCCGGAGGAGCAATTTTCTCTCCCCCTCTCCTCGTTGTATGTCACACCGCGAAAAGAAATTTTATTTCAGAGGAATGTTAGGCTGTCCAGTTAATTACTGGATGTTTTAATTAATCCTGTTCTCTTGGCTCTTTTTCCATTCCGTTGACTTGACCCTCTCGTTATCATCATCGCTATTTCATCCGCTCGTAGTCCCTTCGAGCTCTGTTCCAATAATGCCAAAAGTTGTGTTACAGAACAACATTTTTATCTCTTATATTATTATATACGATATTCCTAATAGAAAAAATATATTCTTATCCAAATGAGATTAATTGCCGAAAATTACTATGACATTAGATGGTCTGATGTTATAGTCATTTTCGGCTATCAGTGTTCTTACTTAGGGGTGGCATCCTGGGAGGAAAAAAATCTACAACTTTATATGTTTGATTTGATCCTGGACTCTCGACTCTTTTCTTATTCGGTTGACTTGACCCTCTCGTCATCATCATCGCTATTTCATCTGCTCGTAGTCCTTTCGAGCTCTGTTCCAATAATGCCAAAAACTGTGTTACAGAGCAACATTTTTATCTCTTATATTATTATATACGATATTCCTAAGGGAAGAAATATATTCTTATTATGGAAGAAAAGACGCCGAAGAAGCGATGCACTACAGCATGGAAGTTACGTTCAATTTATCGATGTTGTATTTGTGCTAATCCCGTATGTTCTCGCCGAAAAATCTTATCCAAATGAGATTAATTGCCGAAAATTACTATGACATTGGATGGTCTAATGTTATAGTAATTTTCGGCTGTCAGTGTTCTTATTTAGGTTTGGGATCCTCGGTGGAACAAAATCTACAACTTTACTACGCGAACTTTATATGTTTGATTTGATCCTGGAGGCTCTTGGCTCTTTTTCCATTCCGTTGACTTGACCCTCTCGTTCTCATCATCGCTATTTCATCCGCTCGTAGTCCCTTCGAGCTCTGTTCCAATAATGCCAAAAGTTGTGTTACAGAACAACATTTTTATCTCTTATATTATTATATACGATATTTCTAATGGAAAAAATATATTCTTATCCAAATGAGATTAATTGCCGAAAATTACTATGACATTAGATGGTCTAATGTTATAGTCATTTTCGGCTATCAGTGTTCTTACTTAGGGGTGGCATCCTGGGAGGAAAAAAATCTACAACTTTATATGTTTGATTTGATCCTGGACTCTCGACTCTTTTGTTATTCGGTTGACTTGACCCTCTCGTTATCATCATCGCTATTTCATCTCCTCGTCGTCCCTTCGAGCTCTGTTGCAACAATGCCAAAAGCTATGTTACAGAACAACATTTTTATCTCTTATATTATTATATACGATATTATATACGATTTGATCCTGGACTCTCGGCTCTTTTCTTATTCGGTTGACTTGACCCTATCGTTCTCATCATCGCTATTTCATCTCCTCATAGTCCCTTCGAGCTCTGTTGCAACAATGCCAAAAGCTGTGTTACAGAGCAACATTTTTATCTCTTATATTATTATATACGATATTCCTAACAGAAAAAATATATTCTTATCCAAATGAGATTAATTGCCGAAAATTACTATGACATTAGATGGTCTAATGTTATAGTAATTTTCGGCTGTCAGTGTTCTTATTTAGGTTTGAGATCCTCGGTGGAACAAAATCTACAACTTTACTACGCGAACTTTATATGTTTGTGTTGATCCTGGAGGCTCTTGGCTCTTTTTCCATTCCGTTGACTTGACCCTCTAGTTATCATCATCGCTTTTTCATCTGCTCGTAATCCCTTCGAGCTCTGTTGCAATAATGACAAAAGTTGCGCTGCAGAGCAACATTCTTACCTCACATACAATAGGAAGAGAAGACGCTGGAGAAGCGAGCCCCCCACCCCCCCTCCTCCACCCTGTAGTTGTATGGCTCACCGTGAAAAGAAACTTTATTTCAGCCAAATATTAGGCTGTCAAGTAAAATACTCACTCGAGAAAGCACCTCACTTTTTGTTTCATTTTTTTTTCACTTTCTTATTTTTTCGTCGTTGCTTGAATGGTCGAAATTTTACAGCCCATTCAAGTGAACAGGCGAAAATGGCACCTCTCGAGTCGAGAGAGTATATATATATATCCACGAAACAAGACAAGAGAGAAGGTGTCAAACGCTCCTCCCATCGAGTTTGACTGCGGACAGTAATCTTCGCGCATGTTCCCGGGGATATTTCTTTTCGCTCTCGTTTTGTTGCCTCTCAAACTTCCTTCTACACAAATTACTAATCTCACGCGGTTTTTATTGCGCTCACGTTTTGTCTGGTCAATCGAGCTCGCTGTTGGCAGTTAAATTGACCTTTACGCGGCCAAAGAGTGGCGATATAATAGGAGCCACGTGGTATATACTCATCGCCAAGGTGTACCTATATAATCTCTGGCGTATAAATCAATGCCAGCCTACATGGTTTACAAACGAATGAAATGAACCGTGGATGAATAAAATGAGTTTATTGGGTTTTGGGACGATCGACCCTTTCGATAATTCTCGATGAGCGTTTGACAAATTTTCTACGAACGAAAAAAACATTTTGCGTAAAAATATGACTGAGCAGTTGCACTTCAACTTGTACAACTTGTTAGTGAAGAAGCAATGACAAAATGTGAAAATATATAAATCGATTCATTATACATATTTCAAGACTTCGTCGTGTCGAGTTTTCCCATATCACATTCGAATGCTAAATCAAATAAATTGTATATAGGAAAATATCGAATTTACATTTGGAGGAAAAAAGGTAGTCGAACCTGAATACAGTGAAATCCGAGAAAAAAAATGGCCATAGAGAGGTCAACATGAAAAAGTGTGTTGAAAGAGAAATATCAAAAAGTTTCTGTTTTATATATAGCTTGATCAATCCTCGACACATCACATACCAGCAATATCAGAGTATCTGAGGACATCCTGATTAATACCGTCGGAGAGGAAGAGAGAAAGATAGAGAGAGAGAGAGAGAGAGAGAGAGAGAGAGAAAAATAATAATAATCGTATATACGATTATTATTAGAAGATGAAGAACACAAGTGGGATGAAGAAGAGCACTCCGAAGACACGGCGAGCAAGACTTCTGTAAACTCGATCCTGATTAATACTGTTTACAGGGCTGTCTGGAACCGAGGACTATTAATCAGGATCTTGTGACGAGAATACTTCTCTCCTACGCGCTAAGATACGACTGATCCTGGTGTGGCTGTTGGCTCTGCTCGCGCGTGCTAACTCGTCAGTCTCTCCGACCATATGGGCGAGAAGAGAGATCGGCAAGATGCTCGCAAGATGTATATAAAAAGCGACAGGCTCATTTTACGATTCTTCGCACTAAATATTTTTCAAAATGTAAACTCCAAAATAATTGACTGCCCGTTTATTGCTTATTTTTCCCCAGATTCACTCCGTTGCTACGTGAATTTCCCCACTTATATACGCGGTGGATCTCTCGTAAATATCGCCAAAGTACAGCCAGAAAAATGAGATTTTAGTTAAAGTCTTTTAGTCGATATAAAATCAAATATTTGATTGATTTGACTAAACGAATGGATTCGATAATTCTCAACAACCTTGTTTTCATATCCAACGCAATCAATAAAATAAAATATTCATTTAAGTGAAAAAATAATATTTTTGGAATTAACTAAAAGTTCAGTAGGTCAAGATTGAAATAAAATTTTGTTGATTCAATTAAACTTTTTATCTCGGTGTATGCACGATTAAATATTGCCCACGTGATTCTCCACTCTTATAATTGTCGTCTATTAGTTCGGAGAACATCGATAAAAGAAAAAGATAATAATTTAGGAGTCAACATATGACTGATTACGGTTCATGATTCCAATCTTTTCGATAATATGGACGACACTGAATTTTAGATCATTTTTCCTCTATCGAATTAAAAACGTATCGATTGCCCAAAACATATAGTGAATGAAAAAGTTCGCAAATACCATCATGAAATTCTAGGAAAAAAAAATTGAGTGAAAGATCATTAAAAAATTTGAAAAATCGCTGTGAGGATCGATAGAGACGACGTAAAGAACACTTCCACGTGGATATAAAACCAGGAAAGCAAAACCGAAATGCGTTATGATGCTTGTTTACTCTCCACTCTTATAATTGTCGTCTATTAGTTCGAATAACATCGATAAAAGAAGAAGATAATAATTCAGGAGTCAAAATATCACTGATTACGGTTCATGATTCCGATCTTTTCGATAATATGGACGACACTGAATTTTAGATCATTTTTCCTCTATCGAATTAAAAACGTATCGATTGCCCAAAACATATAGTGAATGAAAAAGTTCGCAAATACCATCATGAAATTCTAGGAAAAAAAAATTGTGTGAAAGATCATTAAAAAATTTGAAAAATCGCTGTGAGGATCGATAGAGACGACGTAAAGAACACTTCCACGTGGATATAAAACCAGGAAAGCAAAATCGAAATGCGTTATGATGCTTGTTTACTCTCCACTCTTATAATTGTCGTCTATTAGTTCGAAGAACATCGATAAAAGAAGAAGATAATAATTCAGGAGTCAAAATATCACTGATTACGGTTTATTATTCCGATCTTTTCGATAATATGGACGACACTGAATTTTAGATAATTTTTCCTCTATTCAATAAAAAACGTATCGATTGCCTAAATCATATAGTGAATGAAAAAGTTCGCAAATACCATCATGAAATTCTAGGAAAAAAAAATTGTGTGAAAGATCATTAAAAAATTTGGAAAATTGCTGTGAGGATCGATAGAGACGACGTAAAGAACACTTCCACGTGGATATAAAACCAGGAAAGCAAAACCGAAATGCGTTATGATGCTTGTTTACTCTCCACGTAGGTAATTGGACACTTTGAGTATATCCTATATAGCCAGAGTTTTTACTATCGAGCTCTCGAGCGATTAAGATCGGATCAGACTTATCGCACGATCGAAGATATTGATTGATTTCTTGATGAGGGCTCGGCGATATGTGTAGCCACAAGTGTGTACATAAATGCGTAGGAACTCTGTGGGCTTGATTGATTTTATGAAATTCTTCTGATAATGCGCCTGGAGCTAAAGTGATCTCCATATACATATACATATATATATATATAGAGAGAGAGAGAGAGAGAGCTCAAGAAAAATCTATTGGAGTCATTTCTCTCGCAAGCGCACGCGTTACACATCACCTTAAAGGATATAATTTTCTGAAATGAAATATCAATTAAATTGCTTTATTTCCGAGGTATAGTCTCGAGTCGATGCAAAGTTCACACAAGAGCGACAGAGATAGCTCAAATTTTTATCACAATTTTTTTTTCAAAGGTGTAATGAGATTACTGGAAAAAGGAAATTTGCGCTATCTCGATGAGTACATCGAGAGAATTGGTTGGTTAGAATTAGCATTAACCGACAACTTAACGGACCACTGAACAAAAAAAAAATGATTCGAAACGTTTCGATATTGATCGTAATCGAGGGATTACGATTTAGCATTCTCAGACAGTGATATTCACAATAATTTAACTTTTCGGCTCAGGGGCTCAATTTCTCACGTTCTCGATATCGTCTCGGGATATCAAAGTCAGCCAACATCGATCCACACCTAATTTCTTTGTTTCGATGCACCTGATGCTCCGATATAGTTTATTTTATCGATATCAAGTGGACAAACGATTCGTATAAAAATTATGGTAGGGTGTAGAGGGAAAAACATTCGTGTAATCCAAAGTGAGTGATTTGCTAGCGAGTCATTGACATTCTTGGCACTGTCATCTTCGGGCACGCTCGTATGAGAGTCGAGCACGTAAGTTTGCATATTAAATTTCATGATGATTTTGCTCTCAACCATGGAGGGGAATACTGCCTAATCGAGTCTGTAGGATCAGACACGAGAGAGATGAAAAATTTTCTGTGGCTTCGCAAGATTTTCGTGCTTTCAGTCGTGGAGTCGAAGAGGTTAACTCAAATTCTCATTTTCCTCGACGTATTTCTTTATATCCATGAAAATAGTGCCTGAGTTAATTGGCGACTCACGTTGATTAAAATTGATCAAATGTTAATGCTGGAGAGAGTGAAATATATCAGAGAAAGTTGAATGATAAGAAAAATGATGTCAATATGCTGTCATCAGAGATGTCATAGTCAATGTATAAATATATATTCCGAAATTTTCGTTCTGTTTTTTGATTCAGTTGAAGTTCCCAGAATTCAACATGTTTCAGCCGATTGAATAATTTGGGACTTCTCGATGTTTATACCAATTGATACAATTTACCTCTGCAGTCTTTTTCTCTCTGTCTCAGTCAGACATGATCAATTTCATCAGCAGGTGCAATGAAAAAAAAAAGATTTGGTTGAATCTTGGCCTACAAAACTTTTAGTTAATTGATGCGAATTAATTATTTGTTTGACTTAATTGAATATTTTATATGATTGATTAGGTTCGGTACGTAAAAAATCTCCTTGATGCGAATCAAATATATTCGTTTAGTTGAATCAAGAAAATAATTTATTTGGAATCAACTAAAAGAATTGAAATATTACCTATTTATTTAACTTCAACGAAATCTTTTTTCTCGGTTTATACGGTGACACCATTTTGTTGGGAGAATATACAGCGATTACGATTCAGGCCTCGTGTGGGAAAGTTTAAATATGCAAAAGAATTGATCCCCACGGATTAAATAATGGAAAGTTTGACAGTGCGGATCATTCATGAGCATTGAACACAAGTATGTCGTTGCACTACGAATCGTTATAACGCGAATGTACTCGAGAAGATTAGTTTATTCCCGGTTGCATTTGTGCGAGTACCAGCGACGGGTCGAGTTACCCTTGCACTCTTGTGACGAGTTATAAACGATTGAAGGAAGAAAAAAAATATTACGAGCACATACCGAGAGGTGCGGTCGAACTTTGCTCCGGTTTTATGCGCGTCTGAGAGGTGAACGTCACAAGAGGCTGAGAGTTGCATTTCCGCTGGGTAAAATGAATATATTTCGATGGAATATTTCCATAAGGGTTTGTGCAATAACCCCAGATTCATTCTCATAATATTGTAATATAATTGGTATATATTTATTTTTATCCAGCAGCTCCAAATTGTTTATATATCCTGCTTATGGAGGAATTTTCTCTTACGAGCTTGCAGTTGATTCGATATACAGTGTAGGTGTGAAAAAAAATTATCTCGCGCAGATTGATCGATCCCAAGCGATTCTGCTCCATAAATCAACACTTTGAGGTCTATCACAATGGTCCAAAAATTATGATAACAAATTTAAAAAATCAAATATAATTTTTATTTATAAATATAATGTGGCATATTTAACGTAGAATACTTAATACGTAGAAAATTACTAGAGAAGGAGAATAATCTCTTTACAAACGGAGAATTAAAGAGTTAATGACCGAAGTTCTATTAATTCGCTGATAAAAATAAATAAGTTTCATGATGTTAAGTTGAGTCTTACTTGTGCCTCATAGATTTTATGTTTTAATGCTATGGAGGATTCTCTAATCACGGTATCGTTTTTTAACCAGAGAGCTTTGTACTGTTTGTTAATCGAGCTTTTCCACCGATTAGACTCGTCCGCAGTCCCATTGCGCAAGACTATTTCAGAGCCATTACTGAGAGAAGTAAATAAAATCTAGATTTACATCTAGCCAAAGTAACATGCGTGACCGGAGGTTATCTAGTGACCATTCGTCAACAGAAATAAAGTTTCATGATGTTACTTGAGCATAGAATCATCATAGACCTCATAGAATTTATCATAGATTTTATGTTTTCATGCTATGGAGGATTCTCTAATCACGGCATCGTTTTTTAATCAGAGAGCTTTTTACCATTGGGAAATCGAGCTTTTCCATCGATTAGACTCTTCTGGAGTGTCATTGGCCAAGACTATTGCAAAATGCCGAGAGAAATAAATAAAATCGAGATTTACATCCAGCCGAAGTTACATACGTAATGGAAGGTTATCCAGTGACCATTCATCGACAGAAATAAAGTTTCATGATGTTACTTGAGCCCCAACTCATAGAATTTATCATTAGATTCTCTAATCACGGCATCGTTTTTAAATTATCGAGCTTTTTACCATTCGGAAATCGAGCTTTTCCATCGATTAGACTCTTCCGGAGTCTCATTGCGCAAGATTATTGCAAAATACGGAGAGAAATAAATAAAATCGAGATTTACATCAAGCCGAAGTAACATACGTAATGGAAGGTTATCCAGTGACCATTCGTCAACAGAAATAAAGTTTCATGATGTTACCTTGAGCCCCAACTCATAGAATTTATCATAGATTTTATGTTTTCATGCTATGGAGGATTCTCTAATCACGGCATCGTTCTTTAATTATCGAGCTTTTTATCATTCGGAAATCGAGCTTTTCCATCGATTAGACTCTTCCGGAGTCTCATTGCGCAAGATTATTGCAAAATACGGAGAGAAATAAATAAAATCGAGATTTACATCAAGCCGAAGTAACATACGTAATGGAAGGTTATCCAGTGACCATTCGTCAACAGAAATAAAGTTTCATGATGTTACCTTGAGCCCCAACTCATAGAATTTATCATAGATTTTATGTTTTCATGCTATGGAGGATTCTCTAATCACGGCATCGTTCTTTAATTATCGAGCTTTTTATCATTCGGAAATCGAGCTTTTCCATCGATTAGACTCTTCCGGAGTCTCATTGCGCAAGATTATTGCAAAATACGGAGAGAAATAAATAAAATCGAGATTTACATCAAGCCGAAGTAACATACGTAATGGAAGGTTATCCAGTGACCATTCGTCAACAGAAATAAAGTTTCATGATGTTACCTTGAGCCCCAACTCATAGAATTTTTCATAGATTTTATGTTTTCATGCTATGGAGGATTCTCTAATCACGGCATCGTTTTTTAATCAGAGAGCTTTTTACCATTGCGAAAACGAGCTTTTCCATTGATTAGGCTCTTCCGGAGTCTCATTGCGCAAGATTATTGCAAAATACGGAGAGAAATAAATAAAATCGAGATTTACATCAAGCCGAAGTAACATACGTAATGGAAGGTTATCCAGTGACCATTCGTCAGCAGAAATAAAGTTTCATGATGTTACTTGAGGCCCAACTCATAGAATTTATTATTAGATTCTCTGATCACGGCATCGCTTTTAAATTATCAAGCTTTTTACCATTCGGAAATCGAGCTTTTCCATCGATTAGACTCTTCCGGAGTGTCATTGGCCAAGACTATTGCAAAATGCCGAGAGAAATAAATAAAATCGAGATTTACATCCAGCCGAAGTTACATACGTAATGGAAGGTTATCCAGTGACCATTCATCGACAGAAATAAAGTTTCATGATGTTACTTGAGCCCCAACTCATAGAATTTATCATTAGATTCTCTAATCACGGCATCGTTTTTAAATTATCGAGCTTTTTACCATTCGGAAATCGAGCTTTTCCATCGATTAGACTCTTCCGGAGTCTCATTGCGCAAGACTATTGCAAAATACCGAGAGAAATAAATAAAATTGAGATTTACATCCAGCCGAAGTAACATACGTAATGGAAGGTTATCCAGTGACCATTCGTCAACAGAAATAAAGTTTCATGATGTTACCTTGAGCCCCAACTCATAGAATTTTTCATAGATTTTATGTTTTCATGCTATGGAGGATTCTCTAATCACGGCATCGTTTTTTAATCAGAGAGCTTTTTACCATTGCGAAATCGAGCTTTTCCATTGATTAGACTCTTCCGGAGTCTCATTGCCCAAGACTATTGCAAAATACCGAGAGAAATAAATAAATTCTATAGATTTACATATATTAGTCAAACTAACACGCGTAGCGGGAGCTTATCCAGTGACTTCTGTCTACACAGCAAAGAAAACCATGCAGACTCGACCATTAAGGCGAATAACGTACCCATCTGCCATTTACACCACGTTTACTGGTTCACCAGCACAGCAGATGCTAACCGAGACTTTTAATACTCGCGATGCATCGAGCCTCTCATCGAGCCTCGCGTGATTTGTTTCATGGCGCATCTTCACAACGAGGAAATAATGGCACACAGTTCATCAATCACTAGATATAAGGTATGGAATATTTATACAACCAGTATATAGTGTAGAAACGATCATTGAACGGCGATGACTGAGTGGCTCAATGGCGGAGGGTGGGGGGGGGGGGAGCAGTGAGAGGGGAAAAAGGTCTGTGAACCCTATTTGACTTATTGATGCTTTTATCACCTTTCATTTCGACTTCCTGCAGCGTGCGTATGCCCAGAAATATATAGAGTTTACCTATAACTTCAAGTACAATTTGCATTATGTTGATCATTCGATGATACGCAGAAGCGTCTTCGTTTCTCAATAGGAAACTGTCTGAACGAATTTTGTTATTTTTTAAAAAATTCCCATAGATTATTAGATATTAAGGCCAGGACCGGTAGATAAATCAATATCCAAATATTCGTTTGCAATTGATATTGAGATTAAAGATCTTCGAGGCATAAAAGCTTGGACTTAGTCATCGAAGTTCTCTCTACTAATTCGTTCAGCCCTGTTACATAGTGGTTCGTGGCTAAAACGCGAAGTTAATAACCGCCAGGATCCCGTAAATCAAGGGCATTTCATAATCAATATATATATATATATATATATATATATATATATATATATACACATATACATTACACGTACTCAGGCATTTATTACGAACGTATGTCAGTGCTCAATGTGTCTCCATGTTATGACATTGGTATGTTCTTAAATACAGGAGGGTTTAAGGGGGAAAGGCCCCATGACTCTTACGAGCAGGCATTCGTTAACAAAAACGAAGTTGAAACAAAACCAGATCTTACAAGGTAGAGCAGTTAAGTTTGTCCTGAAGAGCACTTACAACCTGTGCCGCAGTTGCAATATTACAGCAGGAAAAAAAAAACATTAGAGGACCTAAACGTGATTGCCATGGTTTCAAATGTGGATATAGCATGAATTCCCAACATCCATGGCTATAAATAGCTTGTCTCGTGGTGTGATCGAGCAACAAGAGCATAAAAGTTCGCCGTATACCCACTACATTGTCATATTGTGGGCTACGCGATGTACATCATGAACCTTTGCGCAAATTCCGAACAGTCGCAATTAGTCCGCAACATATTGGAAGAGCCATTAATCATACGGGATAACGCTGGAACGAGAACCCGTCCATGCCCACTGCCCATATTTAATAAGCCGTTCAGGGCGTTGGTGCTCATACGCCATTTGAAATAGTCACGATTGAAAGGTCGATTTGCTCGAAATGTTATAATACATTTGAACCCACATGTGGTACATTGACACGGAGATAGATGGAATTATGAATGAGATCGATAGCGGAAATGGAAGTGGCTCTGGTTATATCGAGCAGGAAGGTTATTGCTCGTGTGGAAGAGAGTCTACAGGCTCTTCCGTTGGGATTGTATCTCGGCACGTTCACCACGGGCAATAGCGGAGTAAGTACTCGATAACGAATAGAGCTCTTAGTCTACCGGGTGCCCAGATAATTTCGTATGAGGCGTGCGAAAGAATTTTATTTGTGAGAAGAGAAAGAAAATTTTTCTCAGGAGAAATTCAGCCCGGAGAATTATTCTTTGGTGCCAGGAGGGTTTGAAATTTTGATGAAGGAAGAAGAAAATTGCGTGAGCCAGAAATTTCGAGTTGTTAATGTGGTTTGCCATGTTTGTCATTAATTACTCGAAGGAAGAATTTTTACGCACTTCATAATGAGACGACTTTTAATTTAAAAATAACGAGCGCTCGATCGGCATTTAATGCTGGCCAGGCTGGAATTAACATGCCAGCACTCATTTGAGATTGCATTGTTACAATTTGTTTGAGATCAGTACCAAAAGATCAACACTCGAGATAGGCTAATTCTCCGGCCATTTTTTAATTTTCTATCTGATGTGAGTTTCGAGGTTCAGTTTCGTGGACAAAAGCAAATCCTGACTGAGTTAACGGGTGTACGAATATCAGCGATATGGCTTAAAATATTTATTTTGATCGGAGATGAGAGGCATCATGGATATAAAAATGGTGGTCAGCACGGGGGTAACACTCATGGCGGCACGAGTGGATATTTAGCCCATGATTTATCCAACAATGGATAGTGATGGTTCACTATTTTCAAACTAGATAGATGGAAAACGAGTGACAGCTTGCAAATTTACCTTGGACCGTTACCCTTTAACCCTACAACAGATTTAAACACAGGACGTGGTACGTTTCATCGGTCCATCGGATCGCTGAGGTAAATTTGATGGAAATTTTATAAGTTTTAACACATGAAAAAATTAATCCAACCTTTTACGAGCGGTCCATAGGTGTCTCGGTTCCATATGGTTATAAGGTATCACACGATTTCCCGAGGACACTCTGTATGCACGGAGTCGAAAGCCCCGATGAAAGCAGATTTAGTATAAGTCCTTTGTGTCTGGACAGAGTGCACGAAGCAAAAGAGAAAAAGATACACCAAACAATAGATATATCGAGAAGGGATACTCGATATAATATAGCCCATCGGAAACCACTCAAGCGAGTACGTTTTACTGTACCTCCTGCTTCATATAGACATTGGAATCGTTTCGTTTGGTAGTAAGTTAGATCGGGATCCAGTGAAGCGCCGCAGTTATTCACCGACTGTCATTCGCTGATCTATAACTTATTGTGTGTTTTTTTTTGTGATAGGCAAAAGTATACTGCCACAGGATGTGAAGGCTGTTGAACAAGTAAGAGCGAACGAGCAGCCGAGCTAAGATCTGCGATAAGTGGCCAGACCTCGACTTTCGGTAGTTTATTATGACCGCAGACCTCAAACTCTTGGTGAGATTTAACATCGCGTATATACATATTAGAGTTTGAGCTCGGGGGGTTCGGGCCAAAGGCGAATGGCATCATGCCGGATATATGTATATGTATGTATATACGAATAAACGTTACAAATTGCTCGTCTGTTTTACGACAAGAAGACTACGTATCTTGTTCCTTTTAACAGGAAAAAAGGAAATACGAGAAGAGAAAATAAAGTGATAGATTTTATGATTTTTAGAATGTGATCTATCGACTTGTAACAAGTAGTTATCCGTACTCTGTAGTGACCTTTAAAAAATCCAATAAACGTGACTCCATAAGACTTTTTTTTAAAATAACGATTCCTTCAACTGGAACTGTAAAATGGTATAATAATCATGCCATGTGCGAAGAAGTCGATGGGGAACGATGAAAAAAAGTTTTATCGTTTCCCATGTAAAGTTCGGTTAGTTATCGTAGTACAGTTAACTCCCTCTAACTCGACGCTACAGGCTGACCTCAGGCACGGGCAGAGCCCGGGAGTCACGGCTTCGAGTACAGACAGTATAACCTAACCTTTCTGTCAACCAATAGCGGCGCGAGGCCAGGACCGTCGTAATATTATTGCCAAATTGTTACGCTGCATCGTGGCTGACGGGCCCTCGTTTGATGCATCTTATTCGCGCAACGCCCCTAGCGGGAGAGTATGGAAGTGGCAGTGCTCGAGGCACGATCTCTGTCATTG
Organism: Dyspetes luteomarginatus; assembly: GCA_963669185.1. Taxonomy (NCBI): domain Eukaryota; kingdom Metazoa; phylum Arthropoda; class Insecta; order Hymenoptera; family Ichneumonidae; genus Dyspetes; species Dyspetes luteomarginatus. The sequence goes on from OY769912.1 coordinate 7,558,403, forward strand.
CTCGAGGCGTGATCTTTGGCAGTGCCCGAGGCACGACATCTAGCAGTGCCCGAAGCGTGACCTCTGGCAGTGCCCGAAGCAAGATCTGTGTCAATATCCGATGTACGATCTCTGTCAGTGCCCAAAGTATGATGTCTGTCAGTGGGCGAGGCACGATCTCTGTCAGTATCCCAGGCATGATCTCTGTCAGTGCCCAAGGCACGATCTCTGTCAGTACCCCAAGCATCATCTCTGTCAGTGCCCAAAGCAAGATCTCTGTCAATACCCGAGGTACGATCTCTGGCAGTGCCTGAGGCAAGATCTCTGCCAGTGCCCCCAGGCATGATCTCTGTCAGATCCCAAGGAATGATCTCTGTCAGTGCCCGAGGCAAGATCTCTGTCAGTGCCCGAGGCAAGATCTCTGGCAGTGCCCTACGCAAGATCTCTGCCAGTGCCTGAGGCACGATCTCTGGTGGTGCCCGAGGTAAAACGATACCTGAGGTGTTAGTCCTGACTGTATTGGAACAGGGAGTGGCATCGTATGCATCGAACCTGGCGCGCAGAGCGCCTGCTCCATCTTGGGTAGTGGAAAGTGGGGATAACGCCTTCCCTTCTCGGGCCTCGTTTGGAAAAAGTATCGAGGTGAAGCAGTCTACTAGATATCGTTGAATTATCGGGAGTTTACTATAGTATCCATCGAAAATGAAATAACTTAGGGGTTCTGCGCCCACAGGCACGCACACATGGTCCATTATTTATATTTGTGGCTTTTGTTGACAACTTCAATAAAAACAAATTACCATTCTGCCAGTGAGGCATAAACACAAATATTGGAAATAATTTGGGTGATTTACATTCACTTTGACGTAGTATCGCGATCTTCCTGCAGTCTCGGAATTTTTCGGAACTGGCAGTTTCTCAAATCGCAACTTGCAGATGATTAAGGAGATGCTTACCTTCTTACCATAAATAAACAGTATGCACAAACCCTGGTATTTCTGGAAGGAAAAAAAGATCTAAAAAATTCCCAATTTAATAAATCGATAAAATGATTTTATTAAAATATCGTATCATTTCAATATATACAAAAATTAATGGAGTGCAAATGGAAATTTCTTACCTTTTTTACAGCAACGAATATGTGACATTTCATTGCCAATGTGAGAACAGACATGTTGATAGACATCAGGCATTTAATGAGAGTACTCTGATTGGCTTATCAGATTGCAAAAATTCGCGTAGTTTCCTCAATTTAACATGTCCGATAAATATTAAGGGTTCTCCATTAATGATTTTGCGTCAATGGTCCGTTGATAATATATATTAAATAACACAGTACGTGTTCATTTCGACGTACTCGAATTCTCACACTTACTCGATGATAAAATTAAAAAATTCTTACAATCTCGTTGAATTAATTGTGTTTGTGCACATTAAATTGGGTTCATTAAAATTTAGTTTATTAAAATGAATATTTTTTCTAAACACGGGACACAAGAAAATGGATGTATTATTTGAGTGGTAGACCTGGGAAAATTATTTAATAACATGTGTCAAATTTTATTTCGATGCATTCTGTCTCGATCCAATAAATATTCTTTGCTGGTTATATGTAATTGAGGAGTGAGGTCGACCATGAATATTTATTATCCAAATAATAGACCTAGGAAAAATATTTAATCAGTTCGATCAAATTTTTTTCGATCAATTATGGTTTTTTTAAATAGATATTCATTGCTGGTTGTATGACGTGAGAAAGTGGTGCAGACACTAGATTAATATTGTCTCAATAGAGAGAGAGAGAGCTATTCTATAAAGTCTGCTTCGCTCAAATAAATTTTCTTCTGTTTGTACATCAACATTAAGAAGAGACGTATATAGTGCGCTTATATTATCTGAGTGATAGAGTGATAGATCAATGAAAAATATTAACTTACATTGGAAAAATTAATTTATGCGTAAAAAATTGGACGATGCATGGACCATTCGCTAAAGATGATAAATAGTTAAGTATATGAAGACTAGCCTACTGTTATATTACTTATACCACTGCGACTAATGGATACACTATCAAAACAACGATGAAGTTTTTTTTTGGGTTACCGGATCCCTCGAATTACTCGATCAGTCGATCCTTCATGGCCAACAGCACCGAGAGATATCCCATCGAAGTTTTCATTATCTGGTGAGATTCAATAAGAAAATATATAGTGAAATAAAAAACAATTTCATATGAGTCGTGAAATTAACGTTACTCATGCAATTTCTCCAAAACTATTTAAAAATAAAACAATTAGGTTTTCGTAATGAAATGAGATTGGGAGAAAAATTTAGATCTTACACTTGTAAACATTTCGAGAGAGAAGGAACAAAATTTTCCTGCAGTTATTTGCAGGGGAGTTCTTGATCGGTGAGTCACGAACATGAGTGCCTTTATCTGGGCCGAACTCATGAGATACCATTCGCTCTCGTAGGGTGAAAAACCAATGTCCGAACTCTGCAGACATCGAGATTATTATAATCCGTGGAACTTTAATTTTTCTGCATATTTAAAATAGATAATCGTGACTCACCTCGACGATTAGTACATCACCGACCCAGCAATATACGAAAAGGTGCATTATCGTGTAAATCGCGTGAAGAACGAAAAATGTCATTCCGAGAATCGGAAAACCGCCCTCCCTCGTATCCATTACCGTCTAAAAATTGTTATTATATGAGTATAATGACTAACCACGTAGTAAATAACCGTCAATTATTCAATAAAAAATAGTGCAAATTGACATTTCCATCACGTCGCTTCCTCGAAAGTAGAATAGAGAAGTCAAAAGTTGGGTGTAGTAGACAAAAACCGTCAATCATTCAATAGCAAATAGTGCGAATTGATATTTTCACGTTTCATCATTATTTCAATGTTATTGTTATATTACTGGAGTGTATAATGGTTATATTACTGGAGTGTAAAATGGTTACATTACTGGAGTGTAAAATAGTTACATTACTGGAGTGTAAAATGGTTACATTACTGGAGTGTAAAATGGTTACATAACTGGAGTGTAAAATGGTTACATTACTGGAGTGTAAAATAGTTACATTACTGGAGTGTAAAATGGTTACATTACTGGAGTGTAAAATAGTTACATTACTGGAGTGTAAAATGGTTACATTACTGGAGTGTAAAATGGTTACATTACTGGAGTGTAAAATGGTTACATTACTGGAGTGTAAAATAGTTACATTACTGGAGTGTAAAATGGTTCCATTACTAGAGTGTAAAATGGTTACATTACTGGAGTGTAAAATGGTTACATTGCTGGAGTGTAAAATGGTTACATTACCGGAGTGTAAAGTGGTTACATTACTGAAGTGTAAAATTGTTACATTGCTGGAGTGTAAAATGGTTACATTACTGGAGTGTAAAATGGTTACATTACTGGAGTGTAAAGTGGTTCCATTACTAGAGTGTAAAATAGTTACATTACTGGAGTGTAAAATGGTTACATTACTGGAGTGTAAAATAGTTACATTACTGGAGTGTAAAATAGTTACATTACTGGAGTGTAAAATGGTTCCATTAGTAGAGTGTAAAATAGTTACATTACTGGAGTGTAAAATGGTTTCATTGCTGGAGTGTAAAATGGTTATATTAATGGAGTGTAAAATTATTACATTACTGGAGTGTAAAATGGTTACATTATTGGAGTGTAAAATGGTTCTATAGCTTCTACAGCTATACGTTCTACGGCGAATTAAATAAAATTCATAATTACGACATAATCTTTTCTGTCATAAATTATTTTGCAAGAATAAAATCGCGACGCTTCAGACTGACTGTCGAGTACTTTGAAATCCTTGTAGATTTTTTCTTACGATAAAAATACGTACCGAGAACATGGCGAATCCTTGAAAGCAGAACGTGATTGTGCACACGAGCATTTGAGCCAATAGCATTGCATTGAATGCTTCCTCAATCATTGTGTTTCGTCTTAAAACAATGAAAATAAATTTCGTAAAAGTTATAATTGATTTATGGAAAAATAATTTGAAAAAAAAAAAAAAAAAAAAAAATGAACCTGTTGAGCTCCTCGTGCCTCTGGACAATAGCGGTTAATCTTTGCCGAAAGTCTTCGGAATCCATTGGGCACGATTTGTTCACAATATTTTTCAAATTGAGTCGAATCACCGCGAGCTGGCCGCACAAATGCAGAACGAGCATAGCGACAAACGCATCCGGGCCTGAGTAAGCTATCATCGAGAACCATGTACCAGCCAATTGACCGATCCATGTGGGTATAAAGTACTTGAGCTTTTTCGTATCGTATGGAAATACAGCCGAATAAAGAAAACCGATCGAGAGACGAGGATCGATGTCAGGATTATCGAGATTTTGTATACCGATCCAAACCTGATGAGGAGTGAATGTTTTTTTTTTTTTTCTTAAATTAGATTGAACATTTTGGTTTTTGGAGAAAATTTCTCTATTCTTAAATTTTTTTGAAATCTTTCTTGAAAAAAATCAATGGAACTCTATTTTAATGTTTTTTTTTTAAATTTTCTTTTTCCAATATTTTAAATATTTTCTCAAGTAACAAAATATTTTTTAAACGAACCCCCGAAGCGATGTAAGCGACGAGCAATCCGCTCGTCACAGTCACGGAAAGTAAGGAAATAATTCTGCTGATTTTCGTCGGTATCATCATTGTTTCCTCCTGTTCTTTGGTCCAAGGTAGAGCCCAATCTTCTTCGACGAGTTTCAGCAAATTGCTCAAGACTTTGCAAAGGAAATATTCTTATTTTTTCAATTAAACAAAAAAAAAAATCATCTTTCTTATAGAAATTCTTTTTGCCGATCGTTGATATACCTTCTCTCTGATAACGAAACACGACGAGTTTCATTACTGATACGCCAACCGGTACATTTGTCGAAAGACACTCGATCGTTTCATTAAGATCTCCCCAAAAAACCGAAACACTTGCGAACTGCGGTATCCATATTAGAACAAATATCAGCAGTGAATATGCCCAGGCACGATGACGAAGAAGAAAATTTTCGTTTCGCTCTGGCCATACTCCAATAACGCCCATATTGAAGCGATTCCACCCGTACGCGTAAATATATTCTAATAAATTTCCATTTTATTAATTTTATGATTATCATGACAAACGTATCCTGATATAACTTAGAATTTTCTTAATTTTCGAATTAAGACGATAAATATATATGGTACAATTAATTAAAGAAATTAGTAAAAAAAAAAATATTAATTCGCCTGATTTTGGCAATAAAAGGATTTTAATAAATTATAATATTATTAATTTTATCCCTATGATGATTAGCGTATTGAAATAAATTAGAATATCATCAATGATAATGATTGCAAACAAAAGAAAAGAAGACGAAAATGAAACCGTTTGAGGTATATACTATTCCGACGTACTCGGATTTTCCGGCATCGATGCAAACTCGTCGAAGCTTTCTCTGTGACTGACGTGTCCGTATCGTGATTTTCTATTTCTATTTTTTTTATCGTTGATAGAAGAAAAAAAATCTCCTCTCTCAGGAAAGACACCAATACGCATGCACGTAACACCAAATGCAGAACGTTTTGGTTGTAATGAAATATTCATCGAACAGGGACGCCACGAGCCACGCCAACTTTTTCCGACGCGTGCAAAGTTTGAAACAAAACAAAAAAACTCTCCCACGCGAATAAAAACGTTTAGATAAAAGAAATTATTTATACGCGCATATACGGTTTCCCGTTGCGTATGTGAAACTTTTGATAGGAAATATCGCAAGTGATCGAGGTGCTCGAGTGACCCGCCTGTTTGTCGACAAAATTATTTTCTCATAAATTCCATAATATGCTAAGAGTTCCAAACAAAAATTACTCGCTCATCTGTGGTTAGATATGGTAGGAAGAGGTTTTCGAAATAATTTTTTTTAGGCAGCTTGGAAAATGCCCAGCATATTATATATAGTTTCCTGACTGATTCAATAAGCTATGCCGTAAAAAGTGAATTGATTCGGTCGTTTCTAATTTTATTCGAGTGAAAATAAATGCACTTCAATGTAACTTCAATGTAACTTCAATGAGATAAGACTCATTATAAAATAATCTCCGCATTGATAGATTTTATTCAAGTAAAATATTCAAATAAGTTTAAAAAAAAACGTTTAGATAAAAGAAATTATTTATACGCGCATATACGGTTTCCCGTTGCATATGTGAAACTTTCGATACAAAATATCGCAAGTGATCGAGGTGCTCAAGTGACCCGCCTGTTTGTCGACAAAATTATTTTCTCATAAATTCCATAATATGCTAAGAGTTCCAAACAAAAATTACGTGATCATCTGTGGTTAGTTATGGTAGGAAGAGGTTTTCGAAATAATTTTTTTTCAGGCAGCCTGGAAAATGCCCAGCATATTATATATAGTTTCCTGACTGATTCAATAAGCTATGCCGTGAAAAGTGAATTGATTCGGTCGTTCCTAATTTTATTCGAGTGAAAATAAATGCACTTCAATGAGATAAGACTCATTATAAAATAATCTCCGCATTGATAGATTTTATTCAAGTAAAATATTCAAATAAGTTTAAATTAATTTCGAATATAACTAGAAAAATCTGTGAATTCCTTTTGTAACCCAGATCGTACATAGAATTATCATCATGTTTGGAGTGACACGAGCATTTTAGTTTTTTCGTAGAATCCTCATCAAGTCTCAGCCCGATTTTCTTCGTCAAAAATTGCTGCAAATAATATCTAATTTTCCCCAACCACCAGTTATCGAGGGTTGCTGGGGTGTTGCAGCAATATGTGAGCTTGATAAAAAAAAAATGATTATTTTTTTCCTCACGCCAGGGCCATTGTTGTATTTTTCACGCATTTTCCATCGAGGCACATCTGTAATAATTTATATTATGCATCTCGTTACTACTGCTAGATTGGAAATGCAATGGGGGTGAAAAATGTATTCGTCAAATCACGATTTACCTTTCCGGGATTGCACGTAGTTCCATCTATAGATGCACCACTGTTTCTGCATGAGCTGAACCATCTATTATTCGAACAGTATAAATAATCGCACGTGACGTATTCCTGAAAAAAAAAATTATGCAAGTTCGCATATGAAATAAAACTCGATAAGACTATTTTGGAATAGCTTATTTCATGCACTAGATTTATTATTCATTTTTTCGGAATACACTCATTCGAATTTCCTTCGCTACTCTGACTCACAGGGTAGCAACTTATAATTTGACCACTCGCAGGATCTAAAATGAAGAAATATACTTACCCAACAAACATTTCCATCCGTCCATCCTCGTGCCTGACATTGTTTCGATGCTGGCATGAGTTGGCCGGGAAGAATCGTCTCGACTGGTTTTCCAGGTGGGTGATGTATCCTCGCATCTTCCATGCACCATCCTTTGCTAAAATAAAAGGTAGGAAATCAAATGTTGAATTGTTAAAAAAAAAAAATCGGACAAGTTTTCGTATCACAATTTTTGTTCTACTAATACATGACGTGGTATTTTGTGAATAAACATTTAGAGATCAATTGATCGAGTGGAGGAATAAAATGAAAATAATAGATAATACCATAAATTAAATATAATGCATTTTGGACTTACTCGTTGAGGGTTTGCGAAATTTTTTCCAGACTGCACTTGGACCACTTTCTGCTGATTGAGCCGACATTAGCTGCCAATACACTGTCTGCCATTGCGGGACAACCCTCAGTGGGTTCATCGTGTTTTCCACCCAGTCTGATAAATAAACAATGCAATTGTGCAAATGCTTTGATACGATAATCAACAAATTGATGATCAATAATCTTACATGTGAGCAGTTTCATGAACTGCACTCTGAATTCCCTCGAAAGCGAGATAATCTGGGAATAAAAGAACTGCGACATCTTTGACCATCTCATTACAGGGTGGTTTAGGACTAGCGAAGCCTAAAAAAACATACAATCATTTTAAAATTACGCCATTTTTTAAATAGCATTCATCTCTGTATTTGTAAAAACTTACCATGGATCGTTTCGAAGAATCCCAAGCTGGGAGTCGCGCTGAACATTTACAAAAACGTAATTTGGATCAGTCGTAGAGAATGCTAGAAAAACTATAACGATTAGCTTTGTTATATTTAATGCAGTGTTGATAAAGAGATTGCAATTATTTACAGTAATTTTCTTAATCTAACAAGTCTTTTTCTCCATAAGAGTGGTATCCATCATGGTGGTGCACCATCGTGTCGTGCAAAATAATTAATTTAAATGATAATAATTAATAATTAATTGAATTGATAATAATTTTATTACTCGGTCATAGTAGCTACAATGTGGTAAGCATCGTACGAAAAATCACGGTTAGTGTTGGAAATCTGCGCCCAATGTCTCATCATTGGTACATATGTGTTATCAACATCGAGACCTGTCCAGCTCTCGTGCTCTCGTAAATATGGGGTGGCTTCTTTGTTCTGTATTCGATCACGAGAAAAAATCATTTATAAAACTTTATAAATTCCAATGAACATTTATCTAAATGAATAATTATAAATTATCGAGATCCTCACACAAAACCATTTTTCAAATATCAGGCGATTATTGAGATTGAAAAATTTTCTTACACGACCAATGATAATTCCAGCGATGCGGAGTCGCACTTTTGGATTTTGTAGATGTCGCAGTTGGAGATCGACGCCGTTCCAAAATGCCAAAGCATAAAGGATTCTTTCCATAATTAACTTTTTCTGGTCCCTGGGCATGAGAGAGACGAGAATCGAGAATTAAGCCAAATAAAAATGATTACCGTTGCTGCGTGATAGTTTTATCGGTTACTACTAACACTTTATTCGTTGGCCAGTTCGTCACGTAGTCCATCATCACCAGAACAGAAGGATAAAGAACTTTTGGACGAGATTCGATCGATCGTTTCTTCGTTGATTTTATTTCTCTTCTCTTCGCAATTTCTTCATTAATGTCCGGCGTTGATGCTGAAGAACTTTGTATCGTAGAATTCTAAAAGTGTTTAATCTACACATTATCGATTGGGCATTTTTTTTAACCTTCTGTACGGAACGTTGCAAATGCCTCTTTGAATTATAATCATTAAATTATTGCACTCACCATGTCTGTATATTTATTGACCCTTCTACGCGGTCTAGGGTTAAAACCGTCAAATTCATGGGATTTCCAATAATCAATCGCTTTTTTCACTATCTGCGATTATTAACAAAATCATATTTATTCACAAATAACTTTTATCTATAAAGTAAATTAACTATCTGCAACTTCTATATTGATATTTTTTTTCTGATCTTTGTTCAATCTGCCTTTCTTTTCATACTTACTCCTTTCTCCAGTTTGGTGTAATTGACAGGCTTGTCAGCGTCAGGGCGGTAAGCAATCCACACAGGAGTATCTTCGCCAGCCAAAAATCCCTCCTTTGAAAGGAGTAATTTTCTGACCTTCAAATCTGGAATTTCCGCCATTAGTGTATAGGGCGAAGTAGTGAATTTATTTCAAAATATTTTTATTGAAATTGCAATTTTAATAAATAATCTAGGTGTTAATACCATCTTCAGACGATTCCCTTTTTTCTCGTTCCACGTTAATCTGTAAAGAATTGCGAGCCTTATACACATATTTTAATTTCAGGATTGCATATCTTAATTACTTGCAGAATCCTTAATTTGATTAAACTCGCAATATTTTGTTTAATGTCAAATTCTTTTTGCTCGCAATATTCAAAATGTGCTGACTTTCCTTCAAATTGGTTAATTAAAGTGCAGCAAAAATAGTATTTTTTTTGCCTGAACGGTGATTACTGACTGAAAAATATTTCATTTCGTCAATTCCGTCACTGATTTCAATTTTTAACTTAATATTTTTCTATTTGACATAAGAAGTTTAACGATATTGTTACAGATAGACGTAAAAAGATAACATGATTGATAGTAAAGTTATATTTAATCGTAAGAATTTGGAAGCGTGCATACTTATAAATAGATTTTTTTGTTAATTTTATAAGAAGGCTAATTCACCTTGCCAAGTATCGTACTAAATGACAGTACATGTAAAGCTGCGAAGAAGTATAACGATCGAAGGCTAATGTGCATCCTTGACGCTATTTAATACGACTGGTAGATTCAGGAATCGTTCGTTATTTGTTAATTAGATTTATAATATTGTTAAGTATCAAATTTTAAATGAAATGAAGAGAAAACAAACCCAAATGGGTTTATATAACGTGATTAATTTGGTAGAAGGTATGAGACTTAGCCGAGGAAAGATTGATAACCGCAAGTGTTCTGTGACAAATATTAACTCAATTGTCGTATCTTATCGATACGATTATTCACAGATGATTTCACCTGTAATATGGTTTGAAGACTGAATTATGGGCAATGAAAATATTTAGGAATTTATTATTTCAGACTGAATATTATCGACAATTATGTGTGTACTCCTCGGTTCGGTTCGATCGGTTGCCCCAATGGGACGAGAAGCTAAGAGAGGTGAGAGAGCAAATGACTCTAGCAAGATGCTGAGTTGTTGAAGAGAAGAGCTGTAGTCGACGTAAGGAAACTCGTCACGGACAACTGCTGGGGCCTCAAGTCTTCTCTTTGTGAACATACACTTGTATATTATATATATATATTATATATATTACATATATTTTATATATATATATTATATATATTACATATATTTTATATATATATATATTATATATATTACATATATTTTATATATATATATATATATATAAAATGCGGGTAAATGCGCTATACAAATTGCACTCGGTATTAGTAGTAATATCGGCAATCGTATCCTGACGCAGCAAAGTACTCTTATGCGTAGCTGCCATGACGAGTCTGCTATTAATTTGGTTCTTAGCTCGCTCTTGCAGTCTCAGCAGCATCATCAGCTCATAGATTCTCGAATCCCTTTCACGAGTCTTTTTCTCCGTTTTACTTTATTTTTTGATATCTCAACAAATTCCCAGCAGCCATTCTCGTTTGAAGAGGAAACGTCATGACTTGAGTGGCACAAACATTGGTGAGATTTTTGGCCCTTTTTTATCTACATGTGCCCAACGAAGCAACCATTTCTGAACGATATCTCAAATATCTCATCACAGGGTGTCCATTATAGGATTATCATCGATGGAATACTTGAAAAAAAAAAATTATGCGTTACAATCTAAAATCCATGTCGTCTCCTCCGTGATAAAAATCGACAACATTTTTACAATATTTCTTTGTGATTTTTACCTCATCATTTATTATTACATATATAACAAATGGTTTTTTTAATTCATGATTTTACTAATTCGCCATGAAAACAATTCAACGAAAACCTTTTGAAATTTCAAGAAAACAATTTTAAAAAATCAATTTTTTGTAAAAGGGAAAATAGTCCTATAATATTTATGGTTTAAATCCAGAAGTGCCGAAAACCTCCCTTTGGCCAATCTTTATAAGTTGGCACAGGCAGTCGGACTTTCTTAAATTTCTATTGAATTATAATTTAATTCGAGCCTGCATGCATCGTTACACGATTGCGGCGAAACGTGGCTGACTTAATTTTCTCCAAATTATATAACATAACATGATGATGATAATGATAATGATAATATGACGTAAGGCAAAAATGAACAGATGTTTCAATTGCGATAAGAAAAGTCGAGAATTTCTTCACAATGTTGAAATATCGAGTCGATTCTGGATTAATTCGTAATAGTATATTTTAGTAGATATAATTTAGTATAAACTTGAGCACAAAATAAATCCTCGATTTAACCCAAAATCGTGCACGTACCGAATATACTCGCACTTGTATCCGTTATTGGTTGCGAGCAGCAACGAAGTTTTCGAGAATATCTTCAACTTATACAAATTCTCTGGTTGCGAATTCATGGTGTAATAGTCCAAAACTCTGGGATCTGAATCCAGCGATCGGAGTTCAAATCTCGATGGGACTTTGAACTTTTCATAAAAAAAAAAAAAAAAAAATTGTTCAAACGTTCTTTTAGTTCCACCTTTTGAAATTCTGTTAGTTTTAGTGTCATTTTCACTTAATGTACCTGATTACCCAATCGTGAGTCAAATGTATCGGAGATGAACGGTAAAATTGAGGGGAGGAAAATTTATTTCTTCATCCATTCAAGCTGTGAATGGCTTGATTAAAATGATCACAGATCAATCCATTGTACGTCTCCCATATCATAGTACGAGCCATCACAAAATATACTTTTTTATTTGAGGGCATTTTCTAAATCTGTCATTTTTATATCGAATTAAAGTGGCTTTCAACTATTGCTTGAAAGCAATGATACCGTGTATTACGGTCGATAAATGGCTTAAAATGCGTTGAAGGCTTAAAAAGCGTTGCGTTGCATCGAAAGGTGTTCACGATCAGCGAGTTTTTTCCATTCAAACTGTAAATGTCTTGGTCAAAATAATTGCAGATTAATTTAGTATATTCCATGCAGTAATAATAATTTGCAATAATTGCAGATCATCTAGTGTATCGTTTCCCATGTCTCAGTACGAGTCATCCAAACATACAATTGAGTTGTTATTACAGAATTTTTAAAATTTGTTTTTTTTTTTTATATCGAATCAAAGTGGCTGTCAATCATCGTTTTAAGATCTTGAAAGTAATCATGCCGTGTACTTTCGATAAATGGCTTAAAATGCGTTGAAGCATACATCGATATGTTTTCACGATCAGCGAGTTTTTTCCATTCAAACCGTAAATGTTTTGGTCAAAATAATTGCAGATTAATTTAGTATATTCCATGCAGTAATAATAATTTGCAATAATTGCAGATCATCTAGTGTATCGTTTCCCATGTCTCAGTACGAGTCATCCAAACATACAATTGAGTTGTTATTACAGAATTTTTAAAATTTGTTTTTTTTTTTTATATCGAATCAAAGTGGCTGTCAATCATCGTTTTAAGATCTTGAAAGTAATCATGCCGTGTACTTTCGATAAATGGCTTAAAATGCGTTGAAGCATACATCGATAGGTTTTCACGATCAGCGAGTTTTTTCCATTCAAACCGTAAATGTTTTGGTCAAAATAATTGCAGATTAATTTAGTATATTCCATGCAGTAATAATAATTTGCAATAATTGCAGATCATCTAGTGTATCGTTTCCCATGTCTCAGTACGAGCCATCCAAACATACAATTGAGTTGTTTTTACAGAATTAAAAAAAAAATTATTTATTTTTTATATCGAATCAAAGTGATTGTCAATCATCGTTTTAAGATCTTGAAAGTAATCATGCCGTGTACTTTTGATAAATGGCTTACAATGCGTTGACGTGTACATCGATAGGTGCTCCCGAACAGCGCAGCTATCGATTTCAACATTTGTTGGAAGAATCATCACGATTAGATTCTTGTTTATAAAAGGATCATTATATAATTTTTACTGGAATTAGCTGGGATTCAGACATCTTGTAAATGGAGCAGCTTTGACGATGATGTGAAATCCGTATGAGTGCGAGAGAAATAGATTTTTTTAGCCTTTCTCACTGACCGCGGAGTATTACATCCCATTTTGTAAACGTAAGAAAGGCGGGTTAACAGCTAGATGGCAGCTGTGCGACGGATATAGTAACGAGGTAATATATTTACGGAGTTATTACAATACAACTATTAGGTAGATTAATTTGTTTACTGTATTATACGTATAAATGTATATATTAAAAAATTACGATAGAATAAAAATAAAATAACGATAAAACCTTATTAACATGTATAATAAGTTCGTTCAATTGATTACACCTTTCTGTACAAACATATGGGTCTTTCGTTTTCGGTCGATTCAATTTATCTCCCCAACATTATTACAATACAACTATTAGGTAGATAAATTTGTATACTGTATTATACGTATAAATGTATATATTAAAAAATTACGATAAGACAATAAAAATAAAATAACAATAAAACTTCATTAACATGTATAATAAGTTCGTTCAATTGATTACACTTTTCTGTACAAACATATGGGTCTTTCGTCACCGGTCTATTCAATTTATCTCCCCAACATTATTACAATACAACTATTAGGAAGATTAATTTGTATACTTTATTATACGTATAAATGTATATATTAAAAAATTACGATAGAATAAAAATAAAATAACGATAAAACTTTATTAACATGTATAATAAGTTCGTTCAATTGATTGCACTTTTCTGTACAAACATATGGGTCTTTAGTCTTCGGTCGATTCAATTTATCTCCGCATTTATTGATTATTTTTCCATAATTAAATGATACTAAACTTAATTATTTTCCAAAATGAAGTAAAGACATTTATTCGACAAAGTTCAAAGTATATTCACAAATTTTTAGAGATTTTTAAAACGACTTTGAATAGGGGAAAGAATTGCCAAACTTGAAAGACCTTTGTATGGATTAGGTGCAGTTTTTCACATGGTATAGAAAGTGTTAATTTGCATTGTTCTCGTCTGCCTTAGCACGAGTTTACCTGCTGGCTCGTCAAAGCTATACTCTGCATGGTTGCATTACATTAAATACTTCGAGTACATTACGCCAAATATTTTAAGTACAGCACACTTCAAGTACATTACACGGAATACTTCAAGGGTATTAAATTGAATACTCCAAATACTCCAACTTTTAATGCTGCCGTAAAGATTTTACAAAATGACCAAAACAGCCCATGGAATATCTTTCATTCGATTTCCTTCTCTCATGACATTGGTGGATAAGCCGAGAGTTTAAAGCGACAAGAATGGAGAAGAAGAACAATCGAAGCTTCATTGTTGGCTTATGTAAAATCGAAATAAACGTATCGGGCGAAGTGGACGAGTAGAGTAATCGAGTAAATGGCGGCCACCTTCGCTCACCGCGGGTGATCACGGGTTACGAACTGCTGTTGATCTCTCATGCTCGAGACTATTCGAGATCCCGTTGAAATGCGATTGCCTTTCTCGTTACAACTGCATATGTTATACATATACATATACATATACATATATATATATATGTATATATATATATATATATATATATATACATACAGGGTGTCCCATTTTAAATGATACACTTGAATACTTCGGAAACGATTCATCGTAAATATATATATATATATATATATATACGCAAATACACTCCGAGCCTTGCTGTATTTAGGTTTCCGGGCTCGAGGACTATACGAACGATAACGAATGAGCCACAGACAAGCTATCTCGCGTTCGATAGATGCGTGGTGCGTGATGGACTATTGAAATGTATAGCAAAGTCCCGATATGAATCTCATATCGCCCTCGGGAATTCTTTAAAACGATCGACTCTCGGACGGTCTATCTTTATAATTTTTTTTAAAATCATAAAATCCATTTTTTTTCCCTGTATAACTGTGTGTTGCAGAGAACAAAATTCTCTTTATATAGAAGAAAAAATTAAAAACGTCGGGATTATCATCAGCTCGTTCGTCACAATTTTAATTTTTTTTTTCTAGCAATACGAGAATTTTGTTTCTCACAACGAAGCCAACTATAGTGAAAAAAAATATTGATTTTATTATTTAAAAAATGTATAGCGGTAAACCATCCGAAAGTTGATCGCTTGAAATAATTTATGAGGAAGGATTCAAGGCTCTCACGCACTTTTTTTTTATTGTTTATTTAGAGAATTCGCTGCAACGAAGGTGCATGGTTATCGGGAAAATATAAGTGTCCATTTTATGATAAAAAAAAGTTTCGTAATGATAAACCGTCCGGAAGGTAGTCGAGCATTTCAGTGCATTTCTAGTGCTCATCCGGTTTTACATTCGTTCATGGGTTTGAATATTTTTTGAACATTGAGAGGAAGAGAGATAGAGAGAGAAGCGTTTTTATTGTGATGAATTTCATTTCTTTAAATTTATTATATAAATATTAATTGAAATAATATAAAATGGGTATTTTTTTTAAGAGAGAAGAATTAAATGTCGTAATGTCAAGGAGGTAATTTTGAGTTTATTTGAGGATTTTTTTATTATTATTCGTATTTATAATTTTGATTTTATTTAAAGATGAAGACTAACAAATTATTTTTTTAATCTTCTCTTGTTAATGCTGAGCTTAAATTAATTGTAAATTGTATCCTGTCTCCTTCTTCATTTCTCTCCTTATACTATGCTGATCTCTTTTCCTCTCTCTCGCTCGCGTACCACCAACGTCCGAGGCGCGCAATCCCCTACCCGGCTCGGCGTATGCGTGTGTGCGCTCACGGGCGCGCAAAATACCGGACTACGACGTCGTCTGACAAGGATAAGGACTCGCCGAAATCGTCTTACATCGGGTCAGTACAATTTATAATATTTTTTTCTCTTTGAACGAAAAAAAAAAAATCGAGTCTCGTGAAGAATTTTTAAAATTGACGGTTTTTTTGCACCTTCGAGGCGTCTGATGGCATGCTAGACTCGCGAAAAACGTCTCACATTGTCACAGCATTTTTCATGGAACGTTTCTTGATGATGTGCCCCAAAAATTGGCCGCGGTGAATTTTTTCGATTTTTATTGATTTTTTAATGACTAATTTAATTATGCTTAAGACAAAAGACGTGGCCGCACATGCTGTAAAACGATCGTTTCCGGTTACGGGGCACAAAATTACATTGTTAAAAAAAAAATTAGTCACCGTGCGCTTAAACGCAAAAAAAATTACTGGCTCGTAAACGACTAAACCAGAGTTAGTACGAGTTGCGCTTGTCGAGAGAGAGAGAGAGAGAGAGCGAGTGAGCGAGGTTATATATAGATATACAGAGAGAGAGAGAGAGAGAGAGAGAGAGAGAGAGAGAGAGAGAGAGAGAGAGAGAGAGAGAGAGAGAGAGAGAGAGAGAGAGAGAGAGAGAGAGAGAGAGAGAGAGAGAGAGAGAGAGAGAGAGAGAAGTGGGTCATACCAGCTTTCCCACTACGTTCCCATTACAAGTCATACGTACATTTTTTTCAATCAAAATCTCGATCTAATGTTATTACAGTTTCCCACGTTCGTCTGCATATCAAACAATTTTGATAATATCGTTTAACGTTTGGGGTGAAAGTGCTTATAATCGCTTCACGTTTGTATCCACAATCTATCCTCAACCCTCGATTTCGCTACTATTAAATTCACGAATTGAATCCGTGCATACGGACAGTAAAATTTGATTACTGCTTAATTGAAGTTCATCGATAAAAGAATGTATAGTTTATTGATGAATCTTTTATTTCCAATGATTAAAAAAATGATTATGGTCATGGGTCATGGACCCTAAGTGTATAAAATGTAAGATGTGATCATGGTCGATAATTTATCGAGCAATTTATGACGGTGCTAGTCGTTTCTTTTTTTTTTTTAATTTTATTTTTTATCGTAACTCGTTTGTGTTATATTTGACCATAGACTCGAAATACAGCTGCGGACGAGCCAAGTCACCAAAAAATATAGCCATTTACTTTCGATTAATTTTCTTGGTCCCAAATTGAGCTGGGATTAGGAAGAGATCCTGAGACCCGATTGTGAAGAGCGTCTCAAACGGCTTTTGGTACATCTTCCATGCCTTTTTTCCTATGAGCATTACACGCTACCGAGATTCCAAGAGGGGAGGCTGATTAAGGGTCTTGGACCCATCCGTATCATTATGCAGTAATGACCCTAATGCAATAATAGTTCCACCTACATCGGCATCGCCGCGATTACGTCCTCCTAGAGTGGAAAATATTAAGAGTTGATGATGTAGCCTCCCCATCAAAGCTTAAAGATGGCGGACACGAGGACGATGATGTCGCATAGAATTTTACTCTCTTACCTCTCAAGAGGTTTGAACGTACTTTTTTCTCATAGAGTCTGCCTCGTCCCTCCTCCACTCGGTGAGATGAGAGTTTTTCCAAAGAGTACAAGTTCTTCAGCTTTCGTAGCCATGCGAGAGACTGGCATAAAATAATAATAACACGTAACAGAGCTTACTCTTTGTTACGAGCGGTCACTTATGCCATCTCTTTCAACCACGGTACAGGCATATGTGATATGAATTCTATTAGAATACACCAAATGTAGTAATTTGTGCAATCGAAAGTTTTCCTCTCGACTTTGATCGTAGATTTTTTAGCTTCTTTGAACTCGAAACGAAATATGTAACACGTGATCAAGACATTACTGAAGACGATGTGAAAGGTCACCACGTGACATACGAATGCGAGAGAGATAGCTGAAATTTTCGGACCACTCGTTTTCAGAAACGGTTATAACATTGAGGGAAAAAGCAAAGCATTAGCCCCTGCGTTGATCAATTCTACAGGGGCTTGCTAATGCTTTGCTTTTTCCCTCTATCGGACAAATCGTTTTCAGAAAATTTCAGCTATCTCCCTCGCACTCTTATGTCACGTGGTAACCGTTCAGATCGTCTTAAGGCACATTAAAACGACTATTACGAATATCACTATTTCGTGCAGTCACGTGGCCAGCACATAATATTCATAAAAAAAGACAACTTTTCAAAAGGTTGGGTCAAACAATGTGAAATTATTCACATAAAGTCTACATACTGGCAATGTTAATTATAATTAATTCTGGGGCTTTGGCATAAAAAAAAGTGGCTGGATCGGTGAAGAATTCTTCGTATATAATGGACCCATATTAATTATGTTCTTTGTGAAGATTTAACGATTCATTTGAGATTTAGAGGAGTTTTAATTCTTTCAAAAAATGTCTGTTAAGGCTCTAGATTTCGCAAATTTCGAGCAATCCGGCTACAATTTTCTCCACGAATGGAGTATCATTAAACAAATCAAAGCACATCATCAAAACATTAGCCCCTGCGTCGATCAATTCTACAGGGGCTAATGCTTTGCTTTTTCCCTCTATCGGACAAATCGTTTTCAGAAAATTCAGCTATTTCCCTCGCACTCTTATGTCACGTGGTAACCGTTCAGATCGTCTTAAGGCACATTAACACGACTATTACGAATCTCACTATTTCGTGCAGTCACGTGGCCAGCACATAATATTCATAAAAAAAGACAACTTTTCAAACGGTTGGGTCAAACAATGTGAAATTATTCACATAAAGTCTACATACTGGCAATGTTAATTATAATTAATTCTGGGGCTTTAGCATAAAAAAAAGTGGCTGGATCGGTGAAGAATTCTTCGTATATAATAGACCCATATTAATTATGTTCTTTGTGAAGATTTAACGATTCATTTGAGATTTAGAGGAGTTTTAATTCTTTCAAAAAATGTCTGTTAAGGCTCTAGATTTCGCAAATTTCGAGATATCCGGCTACAATTTTTTCCACGAACGGAGTATCATTAAACACTGTTTATAGGTAAAATACAATACAAATGGGAAAAATTAGTACAAATAATTGGTAATATACAATCGAGATGGGCACAAAAAAAATGAATCGGTGGCATCCTCAGGTTTTTGCATTGCGTACTACATAAAATGTACACACATAGTACATGTGTGTGCAGCCCACAAGTCGAAAGAGCTATAGATATACCGGTCAGCGAGTACCAAAAATCTTCGAAAGCGAGAGCATCCCGACTCGGCTTAAGTGCTCCAAAGCAAAAGCTTGCTGTCGCCAAGGAAGCGATTATCAATGGACGTATGTAATGAATTTTTATAACGTCTGCCAATGAGTCATCGATTCAAGACTCGTGGACGATGTTCATTGATCTCTCATTATCCATATCTCCCTCCACCTTTCGTCAGATAAACGAAAAAAAAAGAAACATTGTTCAACCCGAGCTCTGATTGTCAAATACTTTGAAATTCAATTAAATCCAAGACCAGAGTCAATGCAAAATAAATTCATGTTGGTATCGTCGAAAAAAATGAAACTTACGATTGCCAAATGCCTCGAAATTCAATTAAATCCAAGACCAATCTCTCACACCTTGAGCATTACCAATGCTGTAATATATTTTCAATCGATAATCTATCATTGATCGGCCACTAGCTGTGCATGATGAAATTTTATTCATAAGATGGAACAAGTCGTTGACGTCTCTTCTCCCCATCTGAAAACATTCAAGTCTGTATAGCATGCCATGGAGTGAGAACACATGCTGAGACCCAGCGATGATTAATTATTAATCAATACGATGCATCGAACTCACGCAGAGGTAATCGTTTCTTCCAAGTCATGCACAGTTACGAATGCATGAATAATCAATGAAATCATGAGACTTTTTATTGTGAGAAAGAAATTTTTGGCTTGGCTTCAATTATAATTTCTTTTGTTTCCGTGATTAAAATTTAATTTCACCGATGTAAAAACATATAAGACACACAATGTACAACGTATGAGATATTATCTAAATAAACGTGTGAATTGAAATTTCCGCATTGATTCTTCATAAATTTATTTCTTTCGTAAATTCAACATCGCCATTTTCGGTCGCTAAACTGCAATGAATATAATTTAATCAAATTTGGCCGATTAATTCTGAGATTAAGATCAAGGTTTATTAGACATATTTTAGTGCGATTAATTGTAAGCTGGCAGAGATAAATAACGTTAATTGCATATGGCTACTTGTTCACTTCGTTTCTCCGTCCCTTGACCAAATGCACAATTGATGAAACGAGTGTGACAGAAGCGTCGTAAATATTCGTGCAATTATCAGTGGGTGTGACTGTGATCTGTGAGGGTGTGGAAAGTGCTCATGAGATTATCCT
The DNA here is from genome assembly GCA_963669185.1 of Dyspetes luteomarginatus. Taxonomy (NCBI): domain Eukaryota; kingdom Metazoa; phylum Arthropoda; class Insecta; order Hymenoptera; family Ichneumonidae; genus Dyspetes; species Dyspetes luteomarginatus. The sequence goes on from OY769912.1 coordinate 7,579,103, forward strand.
CGAGTCCTCAATTTTTAGCGAGTCAAACATGAGTTCAGGGCGCGAAATACCCGAGCCACAATAACCTGCTAGTACTATATTTTCGAGTAAATTTTACCATTTGCGATTAAAAATGAATTTGCAATTAAATTATTATTTCATTACTAAAAATATCGAATAATATTGAAAAATAAATTGAAAAAAAAAATCCATTATAATGAAATTCTCAATACAAGAAGGATTTATTCTCGTACATAGTCGGAGTGATTTTTGGCTGGATGACTTCCGCGGTTACCTACACACGATTTCAATGACTCCGACCCCACTGCGCTGCTTCATTACCGGAACATCGTCTGGTGAGTTCGTCTCATCTCTCCTGGATCCTGTCGATGGAACCCATCGATGAACTGGCTGGTTCGCTTCTGCAATCTCTCAACCGGTCTTCTTCCGTTTCTGGCTTATAATTTATTTTCAATCAGCCAACACGTGTCTCCGAGCACCTTTCGAGTTTGTCTACGTCGTCGCCCACGCTCTCGGCAAACATCCCAGAAGTTCCTGACTTTATTATTTTTGTAGATTTTATTGTACAATGTTTACGTTCACAATAAGTCTTAATGCAATATTTATTTCTGTATAGCTTCGATTGAATGACCAAGATTCAAACTAAGCGATTACCCGTGGAATTGAAAAATATGCTCAGCTGAGTCAATCCACTTGCTGCAAAATTCTAAGATCGCCGATATTTTTTACACTTGCATCTATATAGATACAAGTGAAAATGTCAAAATGATAAATTTTTTCACAAACAAGTATCAGTTCATTTAAGCGAATAATTTATATTCAAGAAACCTTTTTAAGCTTGTGATCGTCGCGTTTTAACATTGACTTTAGTCGTGAACTGTTCGAGTTCGCGTCACTGGTATTCGCGATCGTTGAAAATTTCATTTTCAATTTGCAACGAATTTCATAACTTGAACGATCATGTTTTTTCTTGGTGTTGTAATTTTTTGCTTGGCTCTTGTACAAACTTCCCTGTGTTATGACGACGTGAGTCAGAAATGATTTTTCGAACTTTCGATTTTTTTATTGACTTTATGATTCTGGGCTAGGAATAAAATTGATTTTATCTGCAGATCCACAAATTCATGACCAATCGTCAGATTCGAGAGGTCTTTCAAACTGACGCCGATTCCGGTAAATATAAATTTCTCGTTCAACGATCAAAAATAGTTAATACCGAATTAAAAAAAAAAAATTCTAACTTGATAAAAATAATTGTTAACGTTTTTCCACTTTGACATACAGCCCTTTGCTCAAACTGCTCGATTTAATTACAAAAATTATAATTTTCATTCCAAAATATGTAGAAAATAATCGTTAAGTATCAATTAGGAAATGCAATTGGAGAAATAAATAATTAATTTTTTCAATTATTTCGATTTATACGATAAGCTTAAACCTTCAGATAGAAAAAAAAACAAAAAAAAAAATATTTCTCCATATATTGCAATAAGCGGATGGATTATGAAAGGAATTCTCTCTTAGCAATGTCCGCTTTCGGAAAAATGAAGCAGGCCTGACATAAGAAGAATTTCCTCTTATACTAAAGGGTTTCTATTTTTCGAAAGGAAAAACTTCGGAGAGTGAGAGCTATTACGTTTTTTCGATACACAAATTTTGTGGCAAAATTAATATTTTTTTATTTTTACTGCAAATAAGTGTTTTTGGAGAGTGACAGTTTCTCTTTTTGCTCTATTTATGCTTTCATTTTTTGAGAGTCACAAATCTAAAGAAAAAAACATATGTATATGTGATAACTTATCAATTATGTAAAAAATGACGTCATCAAAAATTTCTCAAAATCTGGCGATATACGATGACAAAAATCGTCATTTAAAAAATATTTTTTTCCATATATAGTACAGGACCACGAGCTTGTAAATATTCGCTTTTCCGAACACTCGCATAAGAAGCAACGATCGGTTGGAACCCATGTATCGCTTAGACCTTTTGATGATAATATCGATCTTTGGCTTTATCCGAAAGATGCGACTTCGATAGGAAATCCATCTGTTTATCTTGCTCGAGCTAAGTCGGGTACACCATCTGGAGTCGAATTTCGAGGCTGGTCAGGCGTGAGTGATACATACGAAATAAAATAAAAATAGAACATGATAAATTTGTAAATTAAATCTGTCTATTATAGAGCAAATTCAATTGAGAAAAATAGCCATTTTTACTCGATTTATCGGTGATTGTTCGAAACCATTTTTATTCCTATTTTTTTTTCAAAATATAATTTTTTGTACTTTTTAATATTTTTTAGGCACTCACGACACTATTAAAAAAAGAAAAAAAAAACGTTTCACGATAACCATAATTGCTCTGAGAGAATGAAAGCAGAAGTATTTTTTTTTTAGATTCTGCAATATGTGGTAATTAAATTTTCTTCGCTTGTTCGTTTGGCAGTTGATAGCAGATATCTCGAAAAGACTTTACGAGGATCCTCGTTACTTCGCTTCAATAGTAATCGGCTCAGGAGGCACCAATAGAACAAAAAGGAGCATCGTACGTAATCTAAAAAAAAAAAAAATATTGAAGTTACCAAAAGTAACGATCTGTTTTTGTATCTCATTGAATATTGCATTCATTGATACTTTTGGATAATTTACTTTCATTATTTATTCATCTCGTTTCTTAATTAATTATCATTTTTTTTTTTTTTTTACAAATTTGTTATTCTTCTCAGAATGGTTACATTGGCTCGAAGGGAATAATCATCAGATCTCTGCCCCAGAGTGTGGTTCGTAAGTACTTGAGAAAACGACGGTCAATTGATAATATTGATGATAATTTGAACTATCATGTTGCCTACTATATCAACGAGGATGACCAAAAAAATCATTCACCGCCCGGTAAGTCGATTTTATTCTCTCTACTTATATTTTCATGATTTTTTTTTAAATTTAAAATACTCGATTTTGATCATATGTGAAATATTTTAATTTTTCCAACATTATTTTAAGTATATTGTCTCAATCAGAATTGTTCAAAATGTTACGGACCAAAGTGAGTAAAAAAAACTAAAATGTTTACGCGTCTGTTTGCAGTTGTTGACAAAATGATGGTACAAGAGAGCGCACCTGCATCGATTATTTCTTCTCCAATTCCCTCCATTCTGTATCCGGAACTTCTGATTTACGTGGATCACAGTATATACAAGTAATATTTAAAACAAATAAAACAAAAACAAAACGATAACAATCGAATTATAATACAGATTGAACGTTTCAAATTAAATTCGTGATATTTGATATTTCAGGCTGTACAAGGATAACATCATCCCACTTATAGAATATCTTTTGGCTTTTTGTAATGGTATAGATCTCAAGTATCGTGTTCTCGAGAATCCGAGAGTGAGATTCTCCATTTCCTCAATAGTTCTCGGGGAGGTAAATAAAAACAAAAAATCAATCATTAAATACGCCGAGATCAATGGATTTATTTGAATCAAAGATGATATAATGTTTCAAATAGGATGAAGTTCATTCAGGCTGAAAGCATTTTATGAATGAAAATGAAAAATTTACAATGAACTTTTTTTTTTCATTGTAAAATGTGGATATTCTCTTTTTTTATAACCGTCTTTGCTACGGGGAAGAAAACTCTCCGTAGATTTAATAAAAATTAATTATGTCGAAATCTATTGCCCGCGTATACTGTCAGTTCCTGTAATATTAACTTGTTTTTGCTTGATGAGCTGAGAACTGAAAGATTTGTTTCAAACTTACAACGTTACAAACTTTACCACTATAAATTTTCTCCATCATATTAAATGAGCCACTTTTACGCGAAACTTCTTGCGGATATTTCCTATAATTTTGCAACTCACCGATGCTGATCGAAAGTACTTTTATTGAATTATTTAATTAGTTATTACTTAGTATCCATACTATGACGTTCGCAAAAACGTGGTCAACTCGACGGAGTAAAATGGCCCGTATAGTACATTTGACGAATTCGATGATGTTCAAATTGTGTGCAATTTATTTTCAGGATGCTGAGTCGACACCTTATATATTCAACAATATGGTAGAAGGGATAGATGAATTTAGAGCAGAGAAGGCCTTATTCGCTGCTCCAACATTTTTCTACAGCATCAAAGATACATTCCCACATGAGAGTTACGACGTTGCTGTCACATTGACGAGGTCAGTCGGACAAACGACGAATAATGAAAATAAATATATTCTATTTTCTGTTAAAAAATAATATACATTATTTAGTTCAACATTTTATTAAAAATATTATCCATGAATTCGATAGGCTTGGCTTGGGCGGCATGACGATGGGTAAGTGTCTGAGTATGATTTTCGATAATTAATTAATCAAATATAAATTCCCAAATTTGAAAAAAAAAGCAAACATTTTTTTTTCAGGCGTAGCAATAAATAAAGGTGCATGCGTAGTTGAAGAAATGTACAATGGTACTAGTAAAAATGTCATTGTTCATGACAAGGGTGGATTCCAGGGTATTAGCATAGCAGCCCACGAAATAGGTCACACGTAAGCATTACATTTTTTTTCTATGGACAACAAGAACAATAACAATAAAAAATGAGAGAAAAATGGTACTATTTTTGTTTGCAAATAATATATGTATGTTTGTATCGCCAGATTTGGCATGAAGGACGAATACAGCAACAGGGGAAATCTCGAATGCAGCTACAAGCATGGATTTATTATGGGAGGATTTATGCATTACACGAAGAATTCGTCAATATTCTCACAATGTTCATTAGATGACTTTCAGGAACATCTCAAGTATGTGTTACACACGTATATATATGACATTTATTTAATGATTTCTCTTTGCTGGTTTTCAATTTTTTACCCACACGGCCGTTATGATCGCGTCATGATTATGACAAAAAGAAAAAATGTGATTTTTGTAGTTCACAAAAACTGCAATGTTTGTACAACGAACCGCCAAGATCGGACAAGAATTTGCCAAAAATCATGCCCGGAAAAGTTTTGAGTCTGAACGAACAATGCAAAGCTTATATCGGTGGCTCATCAGCAGGAGAATCCTGCAAGGTATATCTGTGCAAATTACCTGACTATTTTTCATCAAATTATTAAACTATTTTCTTATTTGCATCTAATTATTGAAGGGCCTTCCAGTCTGAAAGATCCTACCGCAACCAATTATATCCTACCTGTATATAAAAATTCTGTTTCAATCTAGTAAATTGTACTTGAGTGAAATGAATTATATGTAAAATTGTTTAATTAAATTCGATATGAATCGAATATACTCTATTTTATTCAGAGAGATCCTGTCATACTGTAATATTTAGCACCTCAATTAAATAGTTTCTCGTCAAATGAAATATAATCGTGTGTGAATCAATGAAATTCTATTTTCTCAGTAAGGACAATTAAAAAAAAAAAAAAAATGTCTCGCGTCGATGCATCGATGAGAGACGATGGAAAAAATTTGTCTACATCCATATTATTCCCAAAAAAAAATGTTTTTTTCGGTTCTTTCAGCCTTATTTCGTGAAGACTATGGATGTGTGCGTGGAGTATGCCTGTATGAACGGTACCAGTTGCACTAAAACTGGATATCCGGCAGCCGATGGTACTCCATGCCAGAATGAGACTGACTCAAGAATCGGGGTAAGTTCGATCGAATTAAATGAACAACATCGATCAATTTGTTTATTTGGTAGGCACTCAATTTTTTTCAATATTTTTACGAATATTTTACCTTCACTTTATATTTTTACAGTTTTGTCTTCACCAAAAATGCGTCTAAAGAAAATAGAGAAATAGGAATGCTGAAATGATTCTGTGGGTCGGCACGGAGAGAAAATCTTCAGTTACGACAACACAGCCCATGCCACTGTAGCAAGTTTCGTATGTCAGTATAGTGACAGCATACGTTTTTGCTGCCATACCAAAAATGATTTGCTACTGTTTGATTTACTGCCGCAACAAATAGCATTTGCTGTACGAGCAAATACAGTATGTCATGATAGCAAATGTTTTGTTGCAGCAGCAGAAGTTTGATTTGCTAGTGGAGCTAATAATATTATCTGTCCCTACGAAACAGATATGTGTTGCATGAGGACAAATAAAAATATATCAGTAGCGTCGAAAAAACAAAAAATTTGATTGGGAATTTATTTTTTTACACATATTACTCATTATTTATTATTGGATAGCGATTTCCGTCGAATAAAATTTCCTGCCTATAACCGAGATTCGAACCTAGACCCTACACGTTACCTGACTACCTAAAAATGCGACGTACCGATTATGCACCGACTACTTGAGAATTTAATGTATCTAAATGGTACAATAGTTGATGCGTCAGAAGAGCTACATATGTCCCGTTGTTAATAGGTGTTCAGCGGTGTGTATGCATTCACATCTCGCGTGTGTACAACTACACTTTCAAAAAAGATATAAAATTTACCACATATTTTCATTATATATATATATGTGTTTCACAATTATATATGTACTGTATATACATAGTTTATACAGTATATATACATAGTACAAACATAGGCCATATGTATGATTATATACATAACATACGCCTTTATGATTCCAGGCATGCGATATATATATATATATATATATATATATATATATATATATATATATCGTGTGCCTGGGCACATAGCAGTTAATTTTTGAAAGAAATTTTTGACTTGCCTTCAATTATAATTTCTTTTGTTTCCGTGATTGAAATTTCATTTCGCCGATGAAAAACATATAAACATCGAACGTACAACGTATAAGATATTACCTAGATAAACGTGTGAATTGAAATTTGCGCATTGATTCTTCATAAATTTCCTTCTTTTGTAAATTCAACGTCGCCATTTTCCGTCGCGACACCGCAATGAATATAGCTTAATCAAATTCGGCCGATTAATTCTGAGTTTAAGATCAAGGTTTATTATAAAAAAGGCTCCAACGAAAAATCAATTGATTGCAACATTTTTTGCACAGTTGTACAGTTGTTCGTTTCATTTGCTGCGAACATGAAAAGTGGTATCGTATCAATTACACTTTGAGCCAACAAGTTTGTGCTGATCCGTTTAAAATTCATGATATTAAAGTACGTAAATCTTTAAGACTTCTCTTCTTAATATAATATATCAATTAATTTTCCCTTGGAGCATTTTTCATTCATAAATAATCCAATCGAACACTTTTTTTTTCCATGACTAGCTTTTTCTGTGACAATTTTTTTTTTTAAATTAAAAGATAAAGAATATTATTCACTCATGTACTCAGCAATTATTGGTATTGTTTACTAGTAAATCACGAGTTAACTAATCTCGAAGCATGTAAATATCATGAAAAATAGAGACCTCTGGTGAGGTCTCCCATGGTAATTATCTCGATAAAAAACTTTAGCAGTAGATACATAGATGGCGGAGTGTGACACTTCTTAACTGATTTCATTTTCAAACTGATACCAAAAAATCTCAAAAATGTTTTTTTTTTACCAAAATTCAAAAATTCATTTTTTGAAAAAAAAAAAACACAGTTCTGAAAATTTCAGGATCTTTTAAGATCAGTACAAGGTATTATATGAAAAATATTGAGCCAAAAATTTAATGTTCATCGTCAATTTTGACGATTTTTAAAAATTCAAAATTCTACAAATTTGACATTTTCCAAAAAAAATTTTCGCAATATTTTTTTTTATAGCCCGAAGTATCCCCTTTGAAACAAGCACAAGCCCATTTCTGTAACTATAATAGTTTTCGAGATATTTGAAAAATAAACTTCAAAAATGAGAAAAATAGTGAAATTTTGATTTTTGAATAACTTTCGAAAGAATTTTTTATATTTTTTTCCTTTGGCAGGGCATCGTTTTATGATAAAAGAAAACTTCTGATCAAAATTTATCCAAATCAAAAGGGGTCGATTCCAACCATTGGTCGATTTGACATGGAATGACCCATAGCTTGAATGTTATATTCAAGGCCTTTTTTATATTGTAGTGCGATTTTCTTACCGTGAAATGTTTGAGTTAGATGAAGATAATAACTTCTCCAACTGTAATAATTGTTAAAAAAAAAAGATATGAGACTACCTGCCAAATTTGTCCACACTGCTGATAACGTGCGTCATGTTTTACTCGAGAGCGCTTTGATAAAGTAGCAAATAGCAAATAGAATAACATTATTCTGCTTGACTGACATCTAAAATCAAGAATAAATTAAATTATTCGGTTTTTCAAACACATGATTATTCATTTTTTTTATAACTCATTTTTTGACACACTTCATGTGTAGTAAAGTATTCCATCTCGCAATATATCACTTTAAAGCAATGAAAAACTCAAGACTGGAATACTATTGTTCGATTACGAAAAAGGGCAATAAGTTGAATATCCATATTGTTGATTTTTTTGTAGCAAAGACGGCTGACATTGGCATTATGTAATAAAAAATTATGAGTATTTTTTTTGCGATGTGGAATAAAAATTGGATCTCCGAGTGATATTTGAAACTATATAATAAAAGCTTATACATTTTTTCGTTTGGCGACGGAACAAAAACGTCATAGCCGACTGACTTTATTATTTTTGTAGATTTTATTGTACAATATTTAAGCAAGTACGTTCACAAGGAGTCTTAATCTAATATATAGTTCTGTATAGCTTTGATTGAATGACCACGATTCGAACTAAGCGATTACCCGTGGAATTGAAAAATATGCTCAGCTGAATGAATCCACATGCGCACAAAATTCTATGACCGCCGATATTTTTTACACTAGCGTCTGTATAGACACAAGTGTAAATGCCAAAATGATAAATTTTTTCACACGCAAGTATCAGTTCATGTGAACGAATAATTTATATTCAAGAAACCTTTATAAGCTTGGGATCGTCGCGTTTTAACATTAACTTTAGTCGTGAACTGTTCGAGTTCGCGTCACTGGTATTCGCGATCGTTGAAAATTTCATTATCAATTTGCAACGAATTTCATAACTTGAACGATCATGTATTTTCTTGGTGTTGTAATTTTTTGCTTGGCTCTTGTACAAACTTCGCTGTGTTATGACGACGTGAGTGAGATATGATTTTTCGAACTTTCGATTTTTTTATTGACTTTATGATTTTGGGCTAGGAATAAAATTGATTTTATCTGCAGATCCACAAATTCATGACCAATCGTCAGATTCGCGAGGTCTTTCAAAGTGACGCCGATTCCGGTAAATATAAATTTCTTGTTTAACGATCAAAAATAGTTAATACCAAAATAAAAAAAAAAAAATCTAGCTTGATAAAAATAATTGTTAACGTTTTTCCACTTTGACATACAGCCCTGTGCTCAAACTGCTCGATTTAATTACAAAAATTATAATTTTCATTCCAAAATATGTAGAAAATAATCGTTAAGTATCAATTAGGAAATGCAATTGGAGAAATGAATAATTAATTTTTTCAATTATTTCGATTTATACGATAAGCTTAAACCTTCAGATAGAAAAGAAAAACAAAACAAAAAAAAATATTTCTCCATATATTACAATAAGCCGATGGATTATGAAAGGAATTCCCTCTTAGCAATGTCCGCTTTCGGAAAAAAGAAGCAGGCCTGACATAAGAAGAATTTCCTCTTATATTAAAGGGTTTCTATTTTTCGAAAGGAAAAACTTCGGAGAGTGAGAGCTATTACGTTTTTTCGATACACAAATTTTGTGGCAAAATTAATATTTTTTTATTTTTACTGCAAATAAGTGTTTTTGGAGAGTGACAGTTTCTCTTTTTGCTCTATTTATGCGTTCATTTTTTGAGAGTCACAAATCTAAAGAAAAAAACATATGTATATGTGATAACTTATCAATTATGTAAAAAATGACGTCATCAAAAATTTCTCAAAATCTGGCGATATACGATGACAAAAATCGTCATTTAAAAAATATTTTTTTCCATATATAGTACAGGACCACGAGCTTGTAAATATTCACTTTTCCGAACACTCGCATAAGACGCAACGATCGGTTGGAACCCATGTATCGCTTAGACCTTTTGATGATAATATCGATCTTTGGCTTTATCCGAAAGATGCGACTTCGATAGGAAATCCATCTGTTTATCTTGCTCAAGCTAAGTCGGGTACACCATCTGGAGTCGAATTTCGAGGCTGGTCAGGCGTGAGTGATACATACGAAATAAAATAAAAATAGAACATGATAAATTTGTAAATTAAATTTGTCTATTATAGAGCAAATTCAATTGCGAAAACTTGCCATTTTTACTCGATTTTTCGGTGATTGTTCGAAACCATTTTTATTCCTATTTTTTTTCGAAATATAATTTTTTGTACTTTTTAATATTTTTTAGGCACTCACGACACTATTAAACAAAGAGAAAAAAAAATATGTTTCACGATAACCATAATTGCTCTGAGAGAATGAAAGCAGAAGTATTTTTTTTTTAGATTCTGCAATATGTGGTAATTAAATTTTCTTCCCTTGTTCGTTTGGCAGTTGATGAGAGGTATCTCGAAAAGACTTTACGAGGATCCTCGTTACTTCGCTTCAATGATAGTCGGGTCAGGAGGCACCAATAGAACAAAAAGGAGCATCGTACGTAATCTAAAAAAAAAAAAAATTGACGATACCAAAAGTAACGATCTGTTTTTGTATCTCATTGAATATTGCATTCATTGATACTTTTGGATAATTCCATTTCATTATTTATTCATCTCGCTTTTTAATCAATTATCATTTTTTATTTTTTTTTATTTATTATTCTTCTCAGAATGGTTACATTGGCTCGAAGGGAATAATCATCAGATCTCTGCCCCAGAGCGTGGTTCGTAAGTACTTGAGAAAACGACGGTCAATTGATAACATTGATGATAATTTGAACTATCATGTTGCCTACTATATCAACGAGGATGACCAAATTAATCATTCACCACCTGGTAAGTCGATTTTATTCTCTCTACCTATATTTTCGTGATTTTTTTTCATTTTAAAATACTCGATTTTGATGATATGTGAAATATTTTAGTTTTTCCAAAATTATTTTAAGTATATTGTCTCAATCAGAATTGTTCAAAATGTTATGGACCAAAGTGAATTAAAAAAACAAAAATGTTTACGCGTCTGTTTGTAGTCATTGGCAAAATGATGGCACAAGAGAGCGCACCTGCATCGATTATTTCTTCTCCAATTCCCTCCATTCTGTATCCGGAACTTCTGATTTACGTGGATCACAGTATATACAAGTAATACTTAAAAGAAATAAAAAAAAAAACAAAAAAAATAACAATCGAATTATAATACAGAATGAACGTTTCAAATTAAATTCGTGATATTCGATATTTCAGGCTGTACGAGCATAACATCGTCTCACTTATAGAATATCTTTTGGCTTTTTGTAATGGTATAGATCTCAAGTATCGTGTTCTCGAGAATCCGAGAGTGAGATTCTCCATTTCCTCAATAGTTCTCGGGAAGGTAAATAAAAACAAAAAATCAATCATTAAATACGCCGAGAATAATGGATTTATTTGAATCAAAGATGATATAATGTTTTAAATAGGATAAAGTTCATTCAGGCTGAAAGCATTTTATTTGAATTTTGGATACAGGATTTGAGAAGGTAATTCTACTCAGCAATTGCACAATTCATGAGTCATTTGAATTAATCAAATATAGATTCTATTTGATCGAAATAGATCCATTTTTCTTTATCTATGTGAGAAATTTTCATAGTGGTAAAGTTAGAAACGTTGCAGATTTAAAACGACACTTTCAGTCCTCGGCCCTAGCAAAACTAAATGAACATGTGACAGGAATAGACAGAATACGAAAGAATGGTTTGGGCGTAATTAATTTTTATTAAATCTACGGAGAATTTTCTTCTTCGTAGCAAAGACGGTTATAGAAAAAGTGGATATCCACATTTTACAATGAAAAAAAAAAAATGTTTAATTTAAAATTTTTCATTTTCATTTCATCTTCGATTAACCGTTCGGAAGTTGAATTTCGGTCGACTTCCGGACAGTTTATCGTCATGAAACTTTTTTTTATAATAAAAATGAATTCTTCTTCTGATATATAAGTGCGACTTTGTTGCAGAAAACAAAATTATCTAAATGATAGAAAAATAATTTAAAATCGTGATAATCTTCAATTGCGTATCGCCTCCGGAAATTCATCTAAACGATCAACTCCCGAACGGGTAATCGATCATCAAATGAAAATGAAAAATTGTCAATGAACGTGATTCAATGATTCATTGTAAAACGTGGATATTCTCTTTTCTTATAACCGTCTTTGCTACGGGGAAGAAAATTCTCCGTAGATTTAATAAAAATTAATTATGCCGAAATCTATTGCCCAGGTATACTATCAGTTCCTGTAACATTGATTTGTTTTTGTTAGATGAGCTGAGAATTCAAAGATTCGTTTCAAACCTACAACGATACAAACTTTACCACTATAAATTTTCTCCATCATATTAAATGAGCCACTTTTTCGCGAAACTTCTTGTGGATATTTCTTATAATTTTTCAACTCATGGATGCTGATCGAAAGTACTTTTAATGAATTATTTAATTAGTTATTAGTTATTATCCATACTATGAGGTTCGCAAACAAAGTGGTTAACTCGACGGAGTAAAATGGCCCATATAGTACATTCGATGATTCGACGAATTCGATGATGTTCAAATTGTGTGCAAAATATTTTCAGGATGCTGAGTCGACACCTTATATATTCAGCAATTTGGTAGAAGGGAAAGATGAATTTGCTGGATACAAGGCCATATTCGATGCTCCAACATTTTTCTACAGCATCAAAGATACATTCCCACATGAGAGTTACGACGTTGCTGTCACATTGACGAGGTCAGTCGGACAAACGACGAATAATGAAAATAAATATATTCTATTTTTTGTTAAAAAATAATATACATTATTTAGTTCAACATTTTATTTAAAATATTATCAATGAATTCGATAGGCTTGGCTTGGGCGGCGGGACGATGGGTAAGTGTCTGAGTATGATTTTCGATCATTAATTGAATTCCCAAATTTGAAAAAAAAGCGAACCTTTTTTTTTCAGGCGTAGCAATAAATAAAGGTGCATGCCAAGTTGATGAAAGGTACAATGGTACTAATAAAAATGTCCTTGTTCATGACAAGGGTGGATTCCAGGGTATTAGCATAGCAGCCCACGAAATAGGTCACACGTACGCATTACATTTTTTCTCTATGGACAACAAGAACAATAACAATAAAAAATGAGAGAAAAATGGTACTATTTTTGTTTGCAAATAATATATGTATGTTTGTATCGCCAGATTTGGCATGAAGGATGAATACGGCAACAGGGGAAATCTCGAATGCAGCTACAGGCATGGATTTATTATGGGAGGATTTATGCATTACACGAAGAATTCGTCAATATTCTCACAATGTTCATTAGATGACTTTCAGGAACATCTCAAGTATGTGTTACGCACGTATATATATGACATTTATTTAATGATTTCTCTTTCCTGATTTTCAATTTTTTACCCACACGGCCGTTATGATCGCGTCATGATTATGACAATAAGAAAAAATATGATTTTTGTAGTTCACAAAAACTGCAATGTTTGTACAACAAACCGCCAAGATCGGACAAGAATATGCCAAAATTCATGCCCGGAAAAGTTTTGAGTCTGAACGAACAATGCAAAGCTTATATCGGTGGCTCATCAGCAGGAGAATCCTGCAAGGTATTTCCGTGCAAATTACCTGACTATTTTTCATCAAATTATTAAACTATTTTCTTATTTGCATCTAATTATTGAAGGGCCTTCCAGTCTGAAAGATCCTACCGCAACCAATTATATCCTACCTGTATATAAAAATTCTGTTTCAATCTAGTAAATTGTACTTGAATGAAATGAATTATATGTAAAATTGTTTAATTAAATTCGATATGAATCGAATATATTCTATTGATGAATCAATGAAATTCTACTTTCTCAGTAAGGAGAATTAAAACAAAAAAAATGCCTCGCGTCGATGCATCGATGAGAGACGATGGAAAAAATTTGTCTACATCCATATTATTCCCAAAAAAAAATGTTTTTTTCGGTTCTTTCAGCCTTATTTCATGAAGACTATGGATGTGTGCGTGGAGTATGCCTGTATGAACGGTACCAGTTGCACTAAAACTGGATATCCGGCAGCCGATGGTACGCCATGCCAGAATGAGACTGACTCAAGAATCGGGGTAAGTTCGATCGAATTAAATGAACAATATCGATGAATTTGTTTATTTGGTAGGCACTCAAATTTTTTAAATATTTTTACGAATATTTTACCTTCACTTTATATTTTTACAGTTTTGTCTTCACCAAAAATGCGTCGAAAGAAAATAGAGAAATAGGAATGCGGAAATGATTCTGTGGGTTGGCACGGAGAGAAAACCTTCAGTTACGACAGCACAGCCCATGCCACTGTAGCAAATTTCGCATGTCAGTATAGTGACAGGATACGTTTTTGCTGCCATAGCAAAAATGATTTGCTAATGTTTGATTTACTGCCGCAACAAATAGCATTAGCTGTACCAGCAAATACAGTATGTCATGATAGCAAATGTTTTGTTGCAGCAGCAGAGGTTTGATTTGCTAGTGGAGCTAATAATATTATCTATCCCTTCGAAACAGATAAGTGTTGCGTGAGGACAAATAAAAATATATCAGTAGCATCGAAAATACAAAAAAACAAAAAATTTGATTGGGAATTTATTTTCTTACACATATTACTCATTATTTGTTATAAGATAGCGATTTCCGTTGAATAAAATTTCCTGCCTATAACCCGGATTTGAACCTAGACCCTACACGTTACCTAACTACCTAAAAATGCGACGCTACCGATTATGCACCGACTGTCGCGTCTATGCCGCGATTCGCGTTGAATCTACGGGGTCGTAAATCCCGTTACCCGTTGCGTGGAGACGACACTTCGGCAACACCGCACGCCAACTTAATATTATGCGGTTATTTCAATGAAAGAATGGTTGACACAATTTAAACAGAATATGAGATATATTTAATAACAAAAATCACATTTAACAGACTTAACAATACGGACGATTGACTATGAATTTATGGTGTTACAATGGAATGGAAGTGTGTATATGTATATGATTTGAAGTTACTTTGTACACCGCGAGAAGACTCGATTGGTTCGGCGGAGTCTCGCGATAGATCGTTGCACCGCGAGAGGACTCGATGTTGTCGGTGACGATTCGTGTCTTTGACTGCGTCCGTGATGGCAAACGCATATTTTTCTTGCCACAAGTGACGAGTGGAGAGATTTTACATTTTGACCTTTCGTGTTTCATTGGCCAAGAAAATTTTAGATTTTAAGTGGAAGGAAATTCCCGTGTCCAATCACTTGGACCGTTGACGTAGGAGGATTGAGTTGATGGACAACCCTGATCTATGGAGCGCTTGACCACGCAAATTCCGTGGGGCGCATGTGGGTGATTATAAAAAAGTGGTTTTTTTCCGCTCGGCCGAAGGGTCGAGCGACGAGGTATTTTTGTTTATGGTTTAATCCGCTTGTACGAGAAAAACTCACGTACGCCAAAAAGTGTCGTATAATTGAGAAAAGTTAAATTCTTGGTTGTGGATTGCAAAAGGGGGCACAAGCACGCTTCGATTTACTGTTTTAAGCCGTCGTGTCTGCTTGCCAAATGTTGGATAGCCTCCACGTGGTCGCCCGACGCGAGCGACGTCTGCGCGAGTTCCCGAGCGGGTTGTAGTCCCTTTTTTATGGTCCCCAGGTAAGAGATGGAAACTTTTACCCGAAGAACCTTTCCGGACATCGGTGGTACGTAAACGATTGAATGTATGCGTGGGTATATAGGTGTGTGTACGTGTACCTTATACTAGTATGCAAATGTTATAGTGTGATTGATATGAAATTTTATAAAACGTGAAGAAAATTATTCTATATGAGTGCAATCTCGCTTTGCGTCTGATGGCACGCAACACCGACTACTTGAGAATTTAATGTATCTAAATGGTACAATAGTTGATGCGTCAGAAGAGCTACATATGTCCCGTTGTTAATAGGTGTTCAGCGGTGTGTATGCATTCACATCTCGCGTGTGTACAACTACACTTTCAAAAAAGTTATAAAATTTACACCATATTTTCATTATATATATATATACATATATATATGTGGGTTTCACAGTTATATATGTACTGTATATACATAGTTTATACAGTATATATGTATACATGATACAAACATAGGCCATATGTATACTTATATACATAACATACGCCTTTATGATTCCAGGCACGCGATATATATATATATATATATATATATATATATATATATATATATCGTGTGCCTGGGCACATAGCAGTTAATTTTTGAAAGAAATTTTTGACTTGACTTCAATTATAATTTCTTTTGTTTCCGTGATTGAAATTTCATTTCACCAATGAAAAACATATAAACATACAACGTACAACGTATAAGATATTACCTAGATAAACGTGTGAATTGAAATTTGCGCATTGATTCTTCATAAATTTCCTTCTTTCGTAAATTCAACGTCGCCATTTTTCGTCGCGACACCGCAATGAATATAGCTTAATCAAATTCGGCCGATTAATTCTGACTTTAAGAACAAGGTTTATTATAAAAAATGCTCCAAGGGAAAATTAATTGATTGCAAAATTTTTTCTGATCAAGATCGCATTTCTCTGAATACTAGAAGTGGTACAGTTGTTCGTTTCATTTTCTGCGAACATGACAAGTGGTATCGTATCAATTACACTTTGAGCCAACAAGTTTGTGCTGATCCGTTTAAAATTCATGATATTAAAGTACGTAAATCTTTAAGACTTCTCTTCTTAATCTCAATCAATTAATTTTCCCTTGGAGCATTTTTCATTCCTAAATAATCCAATCGAACACTTTTTTTTTCCATGACTAGCTTTTTCTGTGACAATTTTTTTTTCAAAATTAAAAGATAAAGAATATTATTCACTCATGTACTCAGCAATTTTTGGTATTGTTTACTAGTAAATCACGAATTAACTAATCTCTAAGCATGTAAATATCATGAAAAATAGAGACCTCTGCTGAGGTCTCCCATGGTAATTATCTCGATAAAAAACTTTAGCAGTAGATACATAGATGGCGGAGTGTGACATTTCTTAACTGATTTGATTTTCAAACTGATACTAAAAAATCTCAAAAATGTTTTTTTTTTACCAAAATTGAAAAATTCATATTTTGAAAAAAAAAAATCATTTCTCAAAATTTCAGGATCTTTTAAGATCAGTACAAGGTATGATATGAAAAAAAATTGAGCCAAAAATTTAATGTTGATTGTCAATTTCGACGATTTTTAAAAGTTCAAAATTCTACAAATTTGACATTTTCCAAAAAATTTTTTCGAAATATTTTTTTTCATGGCCCGAAGTATCCTCTTTGAAACAAGCACAAGCCCATTTCTGTAACTATAATAGTTTTCGAGATATTTGAAAAATAAACTTCAAAAATGAGAAAAATAGTGAAATTTTGATTTTTGAATAACTTTCGAAAGAATTTTTTATAATTTTTTCCTTTGGCAGGGCTTCGTTTTATGATAAAAGAAAACTTCTGACCAAAATTTATCCAAATCAAAAGGGGTCGATTCCAGCCATTGGTCGATTTGACATGGAATGACCCATAGCTTGAATGTTATATTCAAGGTCTTTTTTATATTGTAGTGCGATTTTCTTACCGCGAAATGTTTGAGTTAGATGAAGATAATAAATTCTCCAACTGTAATAATTGTTAAAAAAAAAAGATATGAGACTACCTGCCAAATTTGCCCACACTGCTGATAACGTGCGTCATGTTTTACTCGAGAGCGCTTTGATAAAGTAGCAAATAGAATAATTTTATTCTGCTCGACTGACATCTAACATCAAGAATAAATTAAATTATTCGGTTTTTCAAACACATTATTATTCATTTTTTTTATAACTGCTTTTTTGACACACTTCATGTGTAGTAAAGTATTCCATCTCGCAATATATCATATTCAAGAAACCTTTATAAGCTTGTGATCGTCGCGTTTTCATATTCACTTTAGTCGTGAACTGTTCGAGTTCGCATCAATTGAAAATTTTATTTTCAATTTGCAACGAATTTCATAACTTGAACGATCATGTCTTTTCATGGTGTTGTAATTTTTTGCTTGGCTCTTGTACAAACTTCGCTGTGTTATGACGACGTGAGTCAGAGATGATTTTTCGAACTTTCGATTTTTTTATTAACTTTATGATTTTGGACCAGGAATAAAATTGATTTTATCTGCAGATCCACAAATTCATGACCAATCGTCAGATTCGAGAGGTCTTTCAAACTGACGCCGATTCCGGTGAATATAAATTTCTTGTTCAACGATCAAAAATAGTTAATACCATTTTTTTTTTTCAATTTCTAACTTGATAAAAATAATTGTTAACGTTTTTTCCACTTCGACATACAGCCCTTTGCTCACACTGCTCGATTTAATTACTAAAATTATAATTTTCATTCTAAAATATGTAGAAAATAATTGTTAAGTATCAATTAGGAAATGCAATTGGAGAAATAAATAATTAATTTTTTCAATTATTTCGATTTATACGATAAGCTTAAACCTTCAGATAGAAAAAACAAACAAAAAAAAAAAAAATTTCTCCATATATTGCAATAAGCCGATGGATTATGAAAGGAATTCTCTCTTAGAAATTTCCGCTTTCGGAAAAAAGAAGCAGGCCTGACATAAGAAGAATTTCCTCTTATATTAAAGGGTTTCTATTTTTCGAAAGGAAAAACTTCGGAGAGTGAGAGCTATTACGTTTTTTCGATACACAAATTTTGTGGCAAAATTAATATTTTTTTAATTTTTACTGCAAATAGGTGTTTTCGAAGAGTGACAGTTTCTCTTTTTGCTCTATTTGTGCGTTCATTTTTTGAGAGTCACAGATCTAAAGAAAAAAACATATGTATATGTGATACCTTATCAATTATGTAAAAAATGACAGCATCAAAAAATTCTCAAAATCTGGCGATTCACGATGACAAAAATCGTCATTTAAAATATTTTTTTTTTTCATCTATAGTACAAGACCACGAGCTTGTAAATATTCGCTTTTCCGAACACTCGCATAAGACGCAACGATCGGTTGGAACCCATGTATCGCTTAGACCTTTTGATGATAATATCGATCTTTGGCTTTATCCGAAAGATGCGACTTCGATAGGAAATCCATCTGTTTATCTTGCTCGAGCTAACTCGGGTACACCATCTGGAGTCGAATTTCGAGGCTGGCCAGGCGTGAGTGATACATACGAAGTAAAATAAAAATAGAACATGATAAATTTGTAAATTAAATCTGTCTATTATAGAGCAAATTCAATTGAGAAAAATAGCCATTTTTACTCGATTTATCGGTGATTGTTCGAAACCATTTTTATTCCTATTTTTTTTTCAAAATATAATTTTTTGTACTTTTTAATATTTTTTAGGCACTCACGACACTATTAAAAAAAGAAAAAAAAAACGTTTCACGATAACCATAATTGCTCTGGGAGCAAAAGCAGAAGTATTTTTTTTTTAGATTCTGCAATATGTGGTAATTAAATTTTCTTCGCTTGTTCGTTTGGCAGTTGATAGCAGATATCTCGAAAAGACTTTACGAGGATCCTCGTTACTTCGCTTCAATAGTAATCGGCTCAGGAGGCACCAATAGAACAAAAAGGAGCATCGTACGTAATCTAAAAAAAAAAATATATATATTGAAGTTACCAAAAGTAACGATCTGTTTTTGTATCTCATTGAATATTGCATTCATTGATACTTTTGGATAATTTAATTTCATTATTTATTCATCTCGTTTCTTAATCAATTATCATTTTTTTTTTTTTTTATAAATTTGTTATTCTTCTCAGAATGGTTACATTGGCTCGAAGGGAATAATCATCAGATCTCTGCCCCAGAGTGTGGTTCATAAGTACTTGAGAAAACGACGGTCAATTGATAACATTGATGATAATTTGAACTATCATGTTGCCTACTATATCAACGAGGATGACCAAAATAATCATTCACCGCCCGGTAAGTCGATTTTATTCTCTCTACCTATATTTTCATGATTTTTTTTTCAATTAAAAATACTCGATTTTGATCATATGTGAAATATTTTAATTTTTCCAACATTATTTTAAGTATATTGTCTCAATCAGAATTGTTCAAAATGTTACGGACCAAAGTGAGTAAAAAAAACTAAAATGTTTACGCGTCTGTTTGCAGTCGTTGACAAAATGATGGTACAAGAGAGCGCACCTGCATCGATTATTTCTTCTCCAATTCCCTCCATTTTGTATCCGGAACTTCTGATTTACGTGGATCACAGTATATACAAGTAATATTTAAAACAACTAAAAAAAAAAAAAAAAAACGATAACAATCGAATTATAATACAGATTGAACGTTTCAAATTAAATTCGTGATATTCGATATTTCAGGCTGTACAAGGATAACGTCATCCCACTTATAGAATATCTTTTGGCTTTTTGTAATGGTATAGATCTCAAGTATCGTGTTCTCGAGAATCCGAGAGTGAGATTCTCCATTTCCTCAATAGTTCTGGGGGAGGTAAATAAAAACAAAAAATCAATCATTAAATACGCCGAGAATAATGGATTTATTTGAATCAAAGATGATATAATGTTTCAAATAGGGTGAAGTTCATTCAGGCTGAAAGCATTTTATTTGAATTTTGGATACAGGATTTGGGAAGGCAATTGCACAATTCATAACTGAGTCATTTGAATTAATCAAATATAGATTCTATTTTTTTCTTTATCTATGTGAGAAATTTGCATGGTGGTAAAGTTAGAAACGTTGCAGATTTAAAACGACACTTCCAGTTCTTGGCCCTAGTAAAACTAAATGAATATGTGACAGGAATAGACAGAATACGAAAGAATGGTTTGGGCGTAATTAATTTTTATTAAATCTACGGATCTTCCGCGTAGCAAAGACGGTTATAGAAAAAAAGGATATCCACATTTTACAATGAAAAAAAAAATGTTTCATTTAAAAAAAATTATTTTCATTTCATCTTCGATTAACCGTTCGAAAGTTGATCGTTTCAATGCATTTCCAGTCATCATCCGGGCTTACGTTCGTCTTTACGTTTGAAGTTTTTTTCAATACATTAACAGCTATAACCTTCGTCTCTAGTAAATCCATGAAACGATCGACTTCCGGACAGTTTATCGTCATGAAATTTTTTTCTATAATAAAAATGAATTCTTTTTCTCATATATAAGTGCGACTTTGTGGCAGAAAACAAAATTATCTAAATGATAGAAAAATAATTAAAAATCGTGATAATCTTTAATTGCGTATCGCCTCCGAAAATTCATCTGAACGATCAACTCCCGAACGGGTAATCGATCATCGAATGAAAATGAAAAATTTACAATGAACTTTTTTTTTTCATTGTAAAATGTGGATATTCTCTTTTTTTATAACCGTATTTGCTACGGGGAAGAAAACTCTCCGTAGATTTAATAAAAATTAATTATGTCGAAATCTATTGCCCGCGTATACTGTCAGTTCCTGTAATATTAATTTGTTTTTGCTAGATGAGCTGAGAACTGAAAGATTTGTTTCAAACCTACAACGTTACAAACTTTACCACTATAAATTTTCTCCATCATATTAAATGAGCCACTTTTTCGCGAAACTTCTTGCGGATATTTTCTATAATTTTTCAACTCACCGATGCTGATCGAAAGTACTTTTAATGAATTATTTAATTAGTTATTACCTATTATCCATACTATGTCGTTCGAAAAAAAGTGGTTAACTCGACGGAGTAAAATGGCCCATATAGTACATTCGACGAATTCGACGATGTTCAAATTGTGTGCAAAATATTTTCAGGAGGCTGAGTCGACACCTTATATATTCAACAATATGGTAAAAGGGAAAGACGAATTTATGATAGCCAGGGCCTTATTCGCTGCTCCAAAATTTTTCTACAGCATCAAAGATACATTCCCACATGAGAGTTACGACGTTGCTCTCACATTGACGGGGTCAGTCGGTCAAGCGACGAATAATGAAAATAAATATATTCTATTTTTTGTAAATAAATGATATACATTATTTAGTTCAACATTTTATTTGAAATATTATCAATGAATTCGATAGGCTTGGCACGGGCGGCTCGGTAATGGGTAAGTGGCTGAGTATGATTTTCGATCATTAATTGAATTCGAAAATTTTTAAAAAAAAAGCAAACCTTTTTTGTTTCAGGCATGGCATTACGTAATGGTTCATGCGTAGTTGATGAAAGGGCCAATACTACTGATAAAAATGTCATTGCCTATGACAAGGGTGGATTCCAGGGTATTAGGACAGCAGCCCACGAAATAGGTCACACGTAAGCATTAATTTTTTTTTCTATGGACAACAACAACAATAACAATAAAAAATGAGAGAAAAATGGTACTATTTTTGTTTGCAAATAATATATGTATGTTTGTATCGCCAGATTTGGCATGCAGGACGAATACGACGACAGGGGAAATCTCGAATGCAGGTTCGAGTATGGATTTATTATGGGAGGAATTAGGCGTTTCACGGAGAATTCGACATTGTTCTCACAATGTTCATTAAATGACTTTCAGGAACGTCTCAAGTATGTGTTACACACGTATATATATGACATTTATTCAATGAGTTCTCTTTGCTCGTTTTCAATTTTTTACCCACACGGCTGTTATGATCGCGTCATGATTATGACATTATCAAAAAATGTGATTTTTGTAGTTCACAAAAACTGCAATGTCTGTACAACGAACCGCCAAAACCGGACAAGAATTTGCCAAAACCGGACAAGAATTTGCCAAAACCGGACAAGAATTTGCTAAAATTCCTGCCCGGAAAAGTTTTGAGTCTGAACGAACAATGCAAAGCTTATATCGGTGGCTCAGTAGGACAATCCTGCAAGGTATATCTGTGCAAATTACCTGACTATTTTTCGTGAAATTATTAAACTATTTTCTTATTTGCTTCTAATTATTGAAGGGCCCTCCAGTCTAAAAGATCCTACCTGAATCAATTATATCCTACCTGTATATAAAAATTCTGTTTCAAGCTAGTAAATTGTACTTGAATGAAATGAATTATATGTAAAATTGTTGAATTATATTCGATATTAATCGAATATATTCTATTTTATTCAGACAGATCCTGTCATAGTGTAATTTTTAGCACCTCAATTAAATAGTTTCTCATCAAATCAAATATAATCGTATGTGAATCAATGAAATTCTACTTTCTCAGTAAGGAGATTTAAAACAAAAAAAAATGCCTTGCGTCGATGGATCGATGAGAAACGATGGAAAAAAATTGTTTACATCGATATTACTCCCAAAAAAAATTTTTTTTTTTTGTTTCCTTCAGGACATGGAAACTCCGGATGTGTGCCGGAATTATGCCTGTATGAGCGATGAAATATGCACGCCAACTGGATATCCGGCAGCCGATGGTACTCCATGCCAGAATGAGACTGACTCAAGAATCGGGGTAAGTTCGATCGAATTAAATAAACAACATCGATCAATTTGTTTATGAGGTAGGCACTCAAATTTTTAAAATATTTTTACGAATATTTTACCTTTTCTTTATATTTTTACAGATTTGTCTTTACCAAAAATGCGTCTAAAGAAAATAGAGAAATAGGAATGCTGAAATTATTCTGTGGGTCGGCACGGAGAGAACATCTTCAGTTACGACAACACAGCCCATGCCACTGTAGCAAGTTTCGTATGTCGGTATAGTGACAGCATACGTTTTTGCTGCCATAGCAAAAATGTTGCTGTACCAGCAAATACAGTATGTCATGATAGCAAATGTTTTGTTGCAGCAGCAGAGGTTTGATTTGCTAGTGGAGCTAATAATATTATCTATCCCTTCGGAACAGATAAGTGTTGCGTGAGGACAAATAAAAATATATCAGTAGCATCGAAAAAACAAAAAAACAAAAAATTTGATTGTGTATTTATTTTTTTACACATATTTATTCATTATTTATTATTGGATAGCGATTTCCGTCGTATAAAATTTCCTGCCTATAACCGGGATTCGAATGTAGACCCTACACGTTACCTAACTACCTAAAAACGCGACACTACCGATTATGCCACCGACTACTTGAGAATTTTATGTATCTAAATGGTACAATGGTACAATGATTGATGCGTCAGAAGAGCTACATATGTCCCGTTGTTAATAGGTGTTCAGCGGTGTGTATGCATTCACATCTCGCGTGTGTGCAACTACAATTTCAAAAAAGATATAAAATTTACAACATATTTTCATTATATATATATATATTAGGGTGGTCCTTATTTAGGGCTCGGATGAATTTTTTATCAGACGCCCCCCAAATCGATTCAAAATAATTCAAAAACAATACCCCATTTGAATTACACGTGTTTCGGCCATATTCTCAGGATATATTTTATTCTAAGAGTAATAATCATTTAAGAAATCTGTAACTGCGAGATTTTAGTGAGCATTGGTGCTACTATTTGAGACGAAATTCACATCATCATCCGGGTCAATCTAGACGAATTGCACACCCTTTAATCTGACTTTTTTTTTTTCGATTCAACAAAATATGGTATCTATATGTGAAAATGATCAATGTTTCGTAATTTTTCTCCTCTTAAGGTCACACAGGATTGTAAGGCAGAACATTTCATACCAATTTTCAGTAATTGGACCTTGCCAATTTTCGTATGCTTCTAATTTTCTACAACATCGCAATAGCAACGAATCTGTGCCCCGCCCCTCGAGCATGACTCGATAGTTGCTGCCACAGCCAGTTGAGCGCGAATTTCGAACAAAGGTAGATTGAAAAAGATGGATGAAAAAGAGACGCGCTTACCGAGGGAAGGAAAAATCACGATTGGAGGATGAACTCTCGGAAGAAAATGGTGTTTGGTTGGAGGTGACGACGAGCACGCTCGATGATGGAGCGGTACGAATGAAACTAGAATCAGGAGTGTTGTTCAGAAGGATAGCACAGTGGGTAAATTGTAAACTGCTAAAGGCATAATAGCACATACGATGCTGACGTGATAGCACATACCTCTTATTTTTATAAGAAAAAGTCGATTTTAATGTTTTATTACGATATCGTAAAAAAAAAGGAGCATAAAAAAAATTGACATGGTCCCATGACCCAAAATTTGTATGCAATGTCCTACTTTACATTCCTATGTGACCTTAAGGGGGGTGGGGGGGGGGGGAGGAGGAGGAAATACGAAGCATTGATCATTTTCATATATGGATACCATATTTTCTTGAATTTAAAAAAAGTCAGATTTAGAGGGCGTGCAATTCGTCTAGATTGATCCGTATAATGATGTGATTTTTTTCTCAAATAGTAGCACCAATACCCACTAAAATCTCGCAGTTACAGATTTTCAAAAAAAATTATTACTCTTAGAATAAAATATATCCTGAGAATATGGCCGAAACACGTGTATTTCAAATGGGGAAATCCACCCTCTTGGAGGGAGAGGTTAGAGTCCAGATAAAAATCTGAAAAAATTAGGGTATTGTTTTTGAATTATTTGGAATCGATTTGGGTTGGGAAAAATTCGTCCGAGCCTTAAATAAGGACCACCCTAATGTATATATGTGTTTTACAGTTATATATGTACAGTATATACATAGTTTATAGTACAAACATAGGCCATATGTATACTTATATACATAACATACATCTTTATGACTCCAGGCACGCGATATATATATATATATATATATCGTGTGCCTAGGCACATAGCAGTTAATTTTTGCGAGCTATCGCAAAAATATTAAATGAGCGTAAATTAATGAAATTTGAATAAAATCGAAAATGTATAGTCGATCTATCAATATCTATCAATATCGAAAATCCGAGACTCACAATCAGAGGAGAATGTGCACGAAAGAATGTACTCTGGAATAACCCCGAAGGCCACCGACACGTCGCGCTAGTTGCAAATTGATAAGCGGTGGAACTCGCGTATATTTTTACTCCTGCTGTAGTACTTTAACCTCTTATACATGGTATTGTATATAAGGGAGACCTCTCGGAGGTCACATCAAAGTTTCTGAGGATTTGCTTTGTCCACGAGGACTCTGTCTGTCTCTGGCGAGGACTCTCTTTGTCCCCGAAGACTCTCTCTGTACCGGGCGAGGATTCTCTTTATCCCCGAGGACGATGAGAGAGGGGCTCGCCAGATCGACGGTGATGACCTCACGGGGACGACGCGTTATTGGCGACTCGTGATCTCAGCATCAGCTTTTAATTGTCACACGTATACTTTGTGTGTATACGATACGATATTATGTGCTGTGTAGACGGCGAGAGCACTAAAACGACGATAAAGCACGCGGTGAGGACAAAACTGATGAGCTATATATATATATATATATATTACGATTTTGTGTGGCAAAGTCTCATTTCTTCTTGTTAATTGTTCGCTTCTTTTTGATAGTCTCCCTCGAACATCTTGGATATTCACTGGAGGATATCAGCATCAACTGTATATATATGCTGGGCAAAGAGGAAGAGCCTTTCTCATCTTTTTGTTGTATGAAAAATCATGAGAAACATCATGTGATATTGGGATTCTTAGTTGGGGCGTGGCCTATTTTTTTTCCCCTGGCGGCAGAATTATAAACTACTACGAGTAGGTTAGTCATCAGCTGGGCATAGTAGTCACGTGACCAACCTATTTCCACTAGTTCTGAGTTTGGCCACCAGTTAGCGTATCTACGTACTCAGGTTCCCAATACATATGTATAACGATCGATTTGCCTTGAAAAATTCATCGGAATTATCAACGTATAAATGACGAATTTGTTATTTTGGCAATTTTTTACTCCGCAAAAATGGGAAAAAAAATTGCAACAAAAAATGAATTCTCTTTCAGAGCATAAAGGTCGGATTCTCAAATTATACTTGAGTAGATTTATCGATATTAGACGTATGTAATATAACCATGTGTAATATAACCTGAATGATTCCACGTAACTCTTTGCAGACGAGAAGAATAGAAGCTGTACAGAATGAAAAGTAAAGATTGAAAGATGTGATGTTTATTATTATTTTTTATTCGTCATTGCTACGTGTGTGTACCATATTATTTCGAAGAAAGGAGAAAATTGTCGACAATCAGGTTGAGACAGTGGAAGTCATTCATTCATGACGGAGCAATTCCTTTTTTTTCATTCTCGAGTAGCCAAGAATCAGGCAAATATTTGATATTTGCCTTGAGAAGAGAAATTAATTTCTCATTGCTAACAGCAACAGGTCTTGTTGAGTTCTGTGGCACTTCGATAAAGAGAAAATCTCATTGCTCGGTGAAAGAAACTCGAGTTCTCTTCATATAAAAGATTCGAGTCTTGAGTACTCTCGCGAGATTGCGTTTGCCATGAGAAAATCGGGAGGCCAAATCAAAGCAAAATCGTGCTCGAAACGAATACTCGAGGTTCTTCCTGAATTCGTATGAGAAAAATCAGTGAGTTCTCCGAGCAAACAGAGAAAACTCTCTCGTATGCACAATCGATGCTTAATTTTTCATCGAATTAATTCCGTGAATGCTTAATTGTCGCACGATGATAGTCGTTAATTCTCGCTTGATTAATTAATCGAGAGTAAATGGAAATTCTTTTCAACACGAGATATATGATACATTTTTGTACTTTCAATATAAAATCTTCACGGTCAATGAGCACAGAATCCAGCCAATGTTCTTTGTCTTGACATATCTTGTGCCTTTTCTTCGCGTCGTCAGAATTCCGGTTTGTTCGCTCTTAAGTTGATACTTTTTTGATTCGTAATTGTCAGTGTCAACGCTCAGTTCGTTAATTTCGATAAACGGAGGACGCATAAGGATAAAATTTAATTTGTTTTCGTACCTCTTTACGATAAATAGAATTATTAAAATATAAAAAAATTATGAAAAATGAATACGTAGAGAATTATGCATGATAACGAAAATTTAAAAAAAAATCTGAGAATTTAATTTCAGTATTTTTGATTTTTCTAACTGAAATTGTGCATTTGATGCATTTTAGAAATCTATGCATGAGTCGTGGAGGGTACTTTGCTTCTCTTTTAGCTTAGATTAATGATTATTGTCAATATTGTTGTTATTATTATTTTATCATATGAAATTTCTCTTAGGATTTTCCATATATTCTGATTTTTTTCTTTTTAATATGGCAAACGTTCATTGGTTTTTCGCAACAGTATATGAGTTTCAAGGATATCACGGCTTTTACTTTTTTTTCTATCATTTAAAGAATTTTTTTCCTCACATCAAAGCCGATTATCAGCAAAATAAGTTTCCATTTTATTTTAAAGGAACTTTGAGGGCCTTAAACCGTCCGGAAGTTCATCATTTTATGGATTTCCTGGAGATTAAGCGGGGTTATGGCTGTCAATGTATTAAAAAAAATATTCAAACGCAAGGACGAATGTAAACCGGGATGGGCACTAGAAATGCACTGAAATGCTCGACTTCCGGATGGTTTATCATTTCGAAACTTTTTTTCATCATAAAATGGACACTTATTTTCCCGATAACCGGCTTTGTTGTAAGGAATTCTCTACATAAACGAAAAAAAAACTGCGTGTTATTTGGTTTTTGAATGTTGGTTGTTTTTGGAGAAGCAATTTCAAAACACTGTATCGAACCACTGTGTATGTAACACTGTGTTGGAGAAACAAATTGGAAATTGTGAACCTGCTATTCAAATAATTAAAATGTGAAAAATTCGATTTTTTTAATATTTATTGGAAATTTTTTGAAATTTCCAAATATTTTGAGACCTCAGAAAAAGTATGACATTACAACGAATACTTATTATATATAACTTTTGAGTATCTGACCGCGCGACCGAGCTAATGGCATAATAGCGAGAGAAATTTGTAAATAGCTGATATAGTGCGTGTATAGTGGTCAGCGTGTTAGTTTCATAGGTTAGATATAGCAGGTAGTTTGAATCCCGTAAATGACACATATTTTTCTTCGATAGAATCCGTTACACAATCTATCAAGGCAATTGAATCTAGTCGAAAAGTTAATTTAACAGCAATATAAACTTAGTTTTATGCAATTATTATAATTTTTATCAATAATTAAATATTTTATTATTTTTAATATACCGGTAATGTTATAATATCGCACTGTTATATTTCAAATATCATATACATTTTATCAATTTTCACACAGAAATTATAAATAGTCTACATCCATTTTAAATACGTGTGTTTAGTAATTTTACCATGCATGCACGAATATTATTTTTAATGTACATAGCGCTCATTATGGGGCCAATTTGTCATAGGTACAAACATCCCAAAATTGCCATACAGAACATTAATTGTATGGTCGTGACTGTGATTATCCCAAAAATATATAAAATCACAACATTTTTCATTGAAAATCATATGCATGTGAAATAAATTTAATTCATACCCCTATATATTGATATTATCAATAATTTCTGTACAATTCAGCTTCAAAATTCCTTTGCATGTATACTGATTTTCAAATCCATAAGTATATATTAATGTTACTAAACGACAGTTTTATTTTCAAAATACTATTCCTTTAATGTTAAGTATCGAATTCGAAATGTAATAATGAACGGTTTCTGCTAAAAAGCTTCCTATACATGTATATTAATATTAATACAGATTTTTGTTACGTTGTATATAACGGGTGGAGAATTTGCCAGTTAGTAAATTAGAGACCATTTTTCAGTGAAAATTTGAAAGGAGAATATTTTTTGATTACGAATCGTTCGTATATAACAGGAAAGTTAATTATGAAGTGAATTTTCGGAGCTTCGATATATTATCTTCATGATTCTCTGCGCATAATACGTTAGGTTTATTGTCAGACAAGCAATTTTCATAATTAAGCTCAATAAGAACGATTTCTCAGTTTTGAATATTATCCTTTTTGTTTATTATAATATTATGAAAATCTCAATATAAATCTCGTTTTTTTTTTCAGAGTTCGCGCCTCTTTGTATTTATCGCTCGAGAAATCTGCAGTAAAATTTGGATGCTGCGTATGTACTGCCTTGCTCTTTGTTCCTTTCCTCTCCTTTCCCATCTCAGTGCTGGACAACTTTTACCTCCGCCAGTTTCACCATTCGCCGTTGTGAATCAGTGGCGGAGTTTAATATACGGATTATTGCCGAGGGTATAATAAGTATTATGTTACTCGCGTCGTAAAAAGCCTGCGTTACATTTTATTTCCAGCACGAATGTCAATATATCAGTGCAATACTTTGATACTGTATCGCCATTTTCCTTATTTCTTCCACTTCTGCTTTCGTTTTTTTTTCTAATCTCTTCTAATCACCGGTACTTTTTCCACATGGGCGTCCGGAAATCATATTACGAAGTTGTGTTAATGCGTTAACATTTATTATCTTCTTATTTTGCGCGGCAACTGATCCAATTTTGAAAAAATAATTACGTCCAGATTTTGATAATTAAATTACGACAAATTGTTACAGACCCGAAGCATTTTTTTTTTTACATTATAATTACAGATTGATCGTAAAAACGTTGATAAAAATAATACAGGTCGATAACTTTGGTGTTGTAATAAGTACTAGTTTTTGAGTAGTGGCTACTAGACTAAGTAGTTTCTACCAGACTAAGTAGTGCCTGCCAGACTAAGTAGTGCCTACCAGACTAAGTAGTGCCTACCAGACTAAGTAGTGCCTGCCAGACTAAGTAGTGCCTACCAGACTAAGTAGTGCCTACCAGACTAAGTAGTGGCTACTAGACTAAGTAGTGGCTATTAGACTAAGTAGTGCCCACCAGACTAAATAGTGCCTACCAGACTAAGTAGAGCCTACCAGACTAAGTAGTGGCTACTAGACTAAGTAGTGCCTACCAGACTAAGTAGTGCCTACCAGACTAAGTAGTGCCTACCAGACTAAGTAGTGGCTGCTAGACTAAGTAGTGCCTACCAGACTAAGTAGTGCCTACCAGACTAAGTAATATAGCTATATTACATTAAATTTTCGGTAATAGCTATTAGTCTTAGTCGTGTATGACTTCATAATAACTCCTGGGCTAAGTAATAACTACTATAGACTACGATAGATGTGTACTACTAGACTGCAACAGTAGATTAATTGCAGAACGCGAATTTAACCATTACAGTGAAACTTAGAATAAGTAGAAAGATTTGGGAACGGTATTACGTAAGGCTTCTTATTCACGGGAATGGCAAGTTTTACCTCAGTAGAAACATTTGACATACGGAAGTTAACCTTCATTAACTACTACTAAAGTAATATATTTCTGAGTCGTAACTGCCAGGCTTTCAGCAATAAATACTCGACTCTGAGTAGCTAATTATTACTTTTCCACTTTCAAAAAATTTAGTTCCGGCGAATCAAAGAAATGTAGACTCTCTACCATTTTTCTAACACACGAAAGGATTACTGGACTGTCCAAAAAAAAAAAAATGATATCTTCATCACGTAATTTTTATATTTTTATAAAAGTGAAAATTAATGATAACCACTTGAGGCATCCTAGAAGCCGAATAAACTTTTTGAAATCTGGTAAATGCTCGTTATAGAGAAAAAAGGATAGAATATATATCGCCAGTTTGTACAGTAGTTTACATTAATACGAGTCCCTTTCATATATATAACTGCTATATGCTACTTAGGATCATAGGATTGTGCGACAGGAACATTTCTTGTGTTATGTACATGCTGCTGTGAATGCCGTTCAGTAGCATCTTCTCGACCCCCAACTGTGCACAGCTACTCCTGTATATGTGATGATATTTACTATCATTTAATATTATATATATATATATATATATATATATATATATATATATATGTATATACCTATATACGGGTGTATAAAATTGAAAAATATCGGCAACAGTAAAGTATGAGAAAACATTGTGCTCTTCTCTGAAAGCTCCCAGTCGTAGTTTTTAACCGCATCGACAATTTCACAGTAACTCGAGTCATTTTTCAGCATGATCTTGACATCAAGAGACATTATCCTTCGGAAGAAATTATTCGTCAGGATGACAATGACGGTGGAACACACAGAGTTTGCTCGACAGCTTGCAGGATATTCCAAGGATTTGCGTCTGTCACGTGGTGGCTCGGGTACAGAATATATCGAGTCTCTCGGTACCTTCTTGGCTGGGCAATTGCAATTTGTCAAAAGTGATGTCTGAAAAATGCTACAGACGAAGCTTCGCTTGGGGGAGTTATGATGCGTATAATATATAAGTGTCGGTGGGATATTCAGAGCTTAAAACCGCGACTCCCCTGTACTACGAGAGACCACGTGTATTTTCAAATGGGAAAATTGGGTAGAAGCTTATGACCTATCGAATTTCCATCTTGCTTACTTTTTCATAATACACGCACAATTTTTCCATGGTGCAAGTGCTTATACTCGGAGAAACGAGACGTAATATTATAACGAATGTAACTTATCGTCTATATGCGTAAGCATAACGCTTAACGTTAATGCTACTTAAGGATAAGATAATTCAACCAAGAGAGCTGATTATAAATACCAATGTGGGATAGAATATATATTTATGCTGTATAGGCCGAGTCATCGGCGCTTTATATATAAATGTTACGAGAATGATACGAGGTAACGTTTGGAACGGAGCAACGCTGATATCTTACGAGCTACTATATATTCACGAACCACCCTGTGGTGCTTTTGCAACGAGTATACGCACGAGTGGAGTATTCGAACATTAGTACACTCTACATCTTGTTGAGTTACGGTGCCAAATCCACGTAGGTATACAGGGATCCTCTTGTGAAAATTATTTATAATACCCGAGACAGAAATAACTAAGAATACCATATCAAGAGGTGATAATAAAGCCTATGGAAAAAAATATTAAAATTGTTGCCACCGAAATTTTAAATACGTATATATATATATTATATACATTCCAATTTTACTTATATTTTTCTCATGGTGTAGTTGGTCCCGAGACGACTGAAAATAGAGGGGAGCCCCATATAATTAAATATCGGTTCAACTTTAAAAAAAAGTTAAAATTCGTTGAATTGTTTATTTCGCACTTTCATTTTCCATCTTGTCTGTCACTGAATTATTATTCTTAGAGATTTCCAGACGTTTAATGACTTCTCAGCTGGAACTTTAGGATAATAAAATGTTTCTCGCAGCATTAACACAATCATGAGTGTATATTCCAATACTCGAAGATTATTTCATTGATTGGTAAAATGATTTTTGAAGTAGAGAGGAGTTACTCAATATTGATGAGGTCAGCTTTTTACGTGGGGACAAGTTGACTATACAGTTTGAGAAAAAGTTCAGGACCATTCTCGCAAAAAATTGAGGACAAGTCGACGAAAAGTTTATGACAAGTTCTTCACCAGTTGATTTTTATTGTTCACTTCAATTAAATTACTCCTTTCATAATAATCAATTATCGAATGTATCCTCTCAAGGCTTTCAGAATACATCGACGTCACTCTTCATCTCAAGTTGTTGACGGAGAAAATGAAACGTGGTATAAAAAAGTGTTACTTTGTGGCTCATTCTTCCCTAAAGTTTTACTTTGAAATATGTCTTACAATTAGTACAAAATAGTAGGGATGAAAAAAATAAAAAAATATCACAGCTATAAACAAGATTTACGACACGCACCTTAAGAATCTTTTTTGGCTCTTTTCTCTCCACTTACTCATCCTCCATTTTTCTCGACCGAATCCTTCGAGGATGAGTCCTGTAGCTGGAATGAGACGAGCTCGTATCTCTTGTACTCAGTACCTGTATCAGTATATATATATATATATATATATACTCGTGAATATTGACTGTTGCAGCGCAGTCTCGAGAATTTTCATGAACGGAAACCGGAATTCCTTTCTCGTTGGGCATTCACATGTGCCCAACAGAGAAAGAGAGGAAGAGAGAAGGAGAGAGAGAGAGAGAGAGAGAGAGAGAGAGAGGTCTCTCGTGCCGCACACGGGGCATACATGCACAAAGTCACAGATTCGATAAAGTCTCGTCAAATTTATGACCCGGTACACAGGACAGGCTACTTTTGCTCTCCGCTGGTACGGAATTATAAAAGCATCTCTGATAGCTTTCTCACTCGCACTTATCAAGAACACGCACACTTTGGGGCCGACACAAGTCTTGCCAAAGAATCGAAAGCTGGTCGACACACTATGGCGATGGTTGTGCAATTAAAAAAAAATTATTCTCTTTTTTTTTTTCCCCCAATTGAGACGATATCGGAATAATTCGGCCAGCAGCCGAATTCTTATGGGTTGTTGCGCTGCTCCAGACGGAATAAGAAGAAAAAAGGAAATAAAGAGTAGGCAGGCAACAGCGTTGGCAGTATACGTTTCAAAAGGATGAAAAACACATACATACACACACTATATGTATATTTATTTTAAGGATTATTTGAGCAGTCAAGCGCCTTCCTCGAACTCTTTCCCTCGAACCTCGACCATCCCGAATACGGAACATTTACAAGTACTCTCTACTTGCGGGGGCGAACGTTTTAACACTTGACGAGCAAAGACTTAACACCCCGCGATCTTACATGAACTGCGTTTATAGATACGATATATATATATATATATATATATATATATATATATATATATATATAACTATAAATATAATATATATTATAACTATAATATAATATAATATATATTATAACTAACTATAAATATATATATATATATATATATATTTATAGTTAAGATTTTGTGACTTTCACGCCAGGAAGAGAAGTCCATGTCGAGGATGGAATTAGCATATTTTGTCCAATACTCATATTGCACAGATATTTCGTGCATGTAATATGAAGCACGATTGACGATGGTTAAGTATATAGGCTCGACGGGATTCTGTCAAATTTTGATAAACTTTCGAAAGACTTTGGATTTGGCTGGAAAATAGTTGTCTTTGGTAAACTTTTCGTCGACTGTGCCAGACTTTGACACATGTACTGCTTTGTAGATTACGGTAGAATTAAGAGAGTCAATCCAATATATATCGATGACTTGTACCAGTGGCTTGACTTTTTCGGTCGTGCGTAGACAATTTTGTGGATTTTCCTTGTCAACTTCGCTTATCTGATAACAC
The DNA here is from genome assembly GCA_963669185.1 of Dyspetes luteomarginatus. Classification (NCBI taxonomy): domain Eukaryota; kingdom Metazoa; phylum Arthropoda; class Insecta; order Hymenoptera; family Ichneumonidae; genus Dyspetes; species Dyspetes luteomarginatus. The sequence goes on from OY769912.1 coordinate 7,614,404, forward strand.
CTCTGAAATTATATTCGATCGAGACAATTTCCATCTATCTGCTTTCAAACGCAAGCCTATACTAGTGCTCATGCATACGTAATACAAAAATAATATTGTATATAACAGGGTGTCGCATTAAAAAAAAAAAGCATTAGAATAAATCAAAAACATTGAGGTCGTACAAAAAAATGTTTCCTGCAAAAGTTTTACGGTTTCCAGTGGGACATCTGACGGTAATATATATATTTTTTTATTATTAACCCGCATAAGAGATATCGAGGTGACTTTCAACATTTTAAATAGAAACATATATTGTTTTATTTATTTTTGTAAAATGGCTAATTTTTAAACGGCAATTTTTAAAAACAAAATGAAATAAATGTCTAGGTAAAAAAAACAACGAACTTAAGTTTGAAGTTTGAAACGTGAAGCAAATGGATGCATTATTTGGCTACGTATGAACATAATAGGTCTGTCACAAATGGTAACAGAATTATTGTCGTTATAACATTCAAGGAATTTTCTCTGTTTAAGCACCCATCCACATAATCCGCCATTTTTGTTTAAATTAACGCGGTGGCAGCTCGTCTTTTATGTCAGCTTCACCATACTGGAGCTCCATGCAGAAAGTTAATTTAATTTCTGCCTGAATGCTAATGGGGTGCACTTGCAAAAAATGTACCATTGAGATAAGTAATTTTGGCAATTATTTTCTAACGTTCAACAAAGTCTTGCGAATTATTCTAGTTGAGTTTTCGCTCGGGCATGAATAAAACTTAAAACTTATTTTCTCTATATCGAGCTATCGCATTCTTTCTCGTTCCCTGATGAGTGCATCTTCGCGAACAATCGCTTATCACTTTCAGCAATTTACAGTCTAACATTAAAAAGATGATGAATTATTTCCCTTACATTATTGTTCAATATCGTAGGTTTATCTACAATTGAATAAGTGAACATTCAACCTCTACTGATATTGCGTACCAAATTGTCCAGATATATGATATTTTGCCGGAATCTGTATACTGAACGTGAAGCAAATGGATGCATTATTTGGCTACGTATGAACATAATAGGTCTGTCATAAATGGTAACAGAATTATTGTCGTTATAACATTCAAGGAATTTTTTCTGTTTAAGCACCCATCCACATAATCCGCCATTTTTGTTTAAATTAACGCGCTGGCAGCTCGTCTTTTATGTCAGCTTCACCATACTGGAGCTCCATGCAGAAAGTTAATTTAATTTCTGCCTGAATGCTAATGGGGCGCACTTGCAAAAAATGTACCATTGAGATAAGTAATTTTGGCAATTATTTTCTAACGTTCAACAAAGTCTTGCGAATTATTCTAGTTGAGTTTTTGCTCGGGCATGAATAAAACTTAAAACTTATTTTCTCTATATCGAGCTATCGCATTCTTTCTCGTTCCCTGATGAGTGCATCTTCGCGAACAATCGCTTATCACTTTCAGCAATTTACAGTCTAACATTAAAAAGATGATGAATTATTTCCCTTACATTATTGTTCAATATCGTAGGTTTATCTACAATTGAATAAGTGAACATTCAACCTCTACTGATATTGCGTACCAAATTGTCCAGATATATGATATTTTGCCGGAATCTGTATACTGAACGTGAAGCAAATGGATGCATTATTTGGCTACGTATGAACATAATAGGTCTGTCATAAATGGTAACAGAATTATTGTCGTTATAACATTCAAGGAATTTTTTCTGTTTAAGCACCCATCCACATAATCCGCCATTTTTGTTTAAATTAACGCGCTGGCAGCTCGTCTTTTATGTCAGCTTCACCATACTGGAGCTCCATGCAGAAAGTTAATTTAATTTCTGCCTGAATGCTAATGGGGCGCACTTGCAAAAAATGTACCATTGAGATAAGTAATTTTGGCAATTATTTTCTAACGTTCAACAAAGTCTTGCGAATTATTCTAGTTGAGTTTTTGCTCGGGCATGAATAAAACTTAAAACTTATTTTCTCTATGTCGAGCTATCGCATTCTTTCTCGTTCCCTGATGAGTGCATCTTCGCGAACAATCGCTTATCAGTTTCAGCAATTTCATATTTTCTCGAAAATCTGATTAAAAAAATTGTTAATTAAATTGCAAATTTACGCACTGAAGATTATGCCACACGCATATATAAATATTACTCATTTCATATACATGAAAAAAAAATCTTCTCGGATCTTCCGTCCCTTTTTATCTTGAATTATTCTTTATCTCCTACGAGGAGTGAATTAAAGCTACGACTTATATATATATATATATATATATATATGTATATATATTTGTTGCTTTTTTATTTTCATTTAGGCATCTCGTACGACCTTCTTATCGCACGCGAGGCCTCGCCTCGTCGTTCCCTCGGACGGCGCCCCCGGGGGATTACTCAAAGTTCCACATCACGATATCTCTCCGACTACAAGGGATTCCCGCCGCGAATTTCGAGAGTGCGCGCTCCCGACAAGCCACAAACCCGCGTGTATTCGTACAGCAATCGCCGAATCTCTCAGGAATGTCACGAGATTAACTTTTATTTCCTTTATGTATATTGTTGGCTCGCTCCCACATGCGGCCCGGATACTCTTCCTAACGCAGGACATACAGACCGTGCCGCGGGCTGCGACTGGGAAGATCCTTTCTCGCCCGCAGCGATCGGGACCACCCGTGAATTGCGTGGACACACCTATATATATCTCTCGTTCCCTCTGAGTCTCTGTGTCTAAATTTTTTTTTCAAGGTCAATTTAACAATTTTTATATCGACGGTAATAATTTTTATCTTCTAATTTTCGCCGCGTAATATCGTCTGGAGAGAATTTTTTCTCATGAAAATTTTTCTTTCCGACGTACCTTCTTGGGGTGGAGGATCATGAACCTACTCAAGATATTTCTGACTCTGCGGACTATTTTCCATCTGGACCATTTGCCCTTCGAACACTTCGCCTCGGTAATAATTAAAAGTAAAATTATAATTTTATAATCAACTTTAATTATTTCGTAAATTCAAGATAATATCTACCAATCAAAATTTAACGTACCGTTGACACTATGCTATTTTTCAAATTTATCTACAACCAACGATTCTTTACGGAAATAAACCCACGTGAATGTATATATATGTATGTTGCTTGGTGAGAAAAATTCCAAGATAATTTACGAAAATTATAATGCCAAGCGATTTAGTGAGTTTAATCCTCCAATCTATGGAATGAGTATTTCTTACCCGGTGAATTTTACTCTGGCATGTTTCTTCAAGCTGTAAGATTTAATTGCAACATTGTGACCACACAGCAGCCTCGATCCACCGGCCGCGAATTACAAATTAAATTCCGGGGAATGTAATTTCCGAGTTTGCAATGCCGTTCATTCGATGTGTGTTAGAGCAAATGCTTTTACCGGTCTCACCCTGTGTGTATTCCCATAGCGCTTTTCCTCTCCTCCTTTTAATTTGCATTAGCGGCGGACTGCCTCGACCTGTTGCGATCGATTCGAGAGTTCCGCTACCGGCTAATCGTGGATCATCCAATTTAAAGCTTTTTCTTTCGCCTTTCTTTCTGATTCTCTCGCCTTCTCTCGAACTTCAACTCTTGATATTATCGGCACGCAACACTTTTGCATATATATATATATATATATATATATATATATATATATATATATATATATATATGTATATATATATATATACACGCTCAGCATTCGTCGCTCCATTGCTGAGTCCCAGGAAGTTTAATTAAGTGATGATTTTAAATCAAGTCAATTCCTTATATGCTCATTTTGAATAAGAATAAACCAATTACGATAAAGAATCGTTGTACTTTATGGTGAAAATGATTAAGGGGTTCATTATAATTTTTTAATTATAAACAAGAGAATTGATAATAATTTATCAAATTTTCAGTATCTAGAAATTTAATTTCGATTACTAAGCCCGAATGTGTCATTTTTCATTCATACCGGCTAATCGTGGATCATCCAATTTAAAGCTTTTTCTTTCGCCTTTCTTTCTGATTCTCTCGCCTTCCCTCCAACTTCAGCTCTTGATATTATCGGCACGCAACAATTTTGCATATATATATACACGATCAGCCTCCGTCGCTCCATTGCTGAGTCCCAGGAAGTTTAATTAAGCGATGATTTTAAATCAAGTCAATTCCTTGTATGCTCATTTTGAATAAGAATAAACCAATTACGATAAAGATTCGTTGTACTTTATGGTGAAAAGGATTAAGGGGTTCATTATATTTTTTTAAGTATAAACAAAGGAATTGATAATAATTTATAAAATTTTCAGTATCTAGAAATTTAATTTCGATTACTAAGCCCGAATGTGTAATTTTTCATTCAAATCTATTGACGTCTTTCGCTGTATTCGTGGAATAAACAGATAAAATCAAATGCTGAACGGTGGAATTGAAATGGAACGTCACTCATTCAGTCGTCAGCAATAACAACAACAACAATAATAACAATAATAATAATAATAATAGTAATAGTAATGATAATGAAATAATAACATCGATTTAAAGAAATGGGCAATGTATCGTGCAAACATGAATGTATTTTTCTTTACAGAGTCGATATTTTGGAAACGAATGATTTTGAAATTTCGCACATCTCGTCGTCCATGCGACGGCCATTTTTCACAAGACGTGTGCAATGTTCTTTGCCATTATAATTTATAATTGTGCGGTTTGTTAGGAAATAATTTTGACCACCGAGACCATCCTGTTTTTGCAACAGGCTCGTCCAATACTGTTAGCCAATCGCCCTTATTGAAATGCTAATGGATGCCAAGCCACGCGTCATCGATCGAATGCGGAAGAATCATGTTCAGTATTTCAGTCTCATCCGAATCAGTTTGCGGTACCGCCAAGTGGCCTATTAATTGAGAGACCGTTAATTAATTTATCTGTGTCTTGAATGAAACAAGTACAACTCGAAAGATGACTAATACATTAATGGAGGGAAAATAATTTATTAATTGAAAGATACATTTGTTTAATGAACAAAAAAAATATTTGATGTATTAATTAAGAGTTTATTAATAAATAATGGAATAATGAATGAATATAAGGATGGGGTAAGGACAGGATGATTAATCAATGAGCTAAGGGATGAAAAATAATTAATCCGCTAATTATAACTAACTAATTAATTTTTTCCAAGTATTCACCTCCTTTCTTAGGGCAATTTTTCTTCGCTCTGTTCTACGGAAGTTGTTGAACATGTGGAATGAATGCGGATTTTTCGTCTGTTGCAGCATTATCGTCACTCTGTCCCTCACGGTAGCAATTCATGGTATTACTAATGACATCACTCGCGCTCGCAGGACCCTTTACGTTGAATGCTTGAACAACTATTGACGATGGAAATATGAAAAAAAAAACTATTTAATGCGGCGTTCGCGATGACAGTTTGAATGGAGGGACGTCGAGAATTCACCAATTCTTTCTAGTCTCCATAAAAAAATGTGGAATATTTATTTTTATTGCAATGCATAAAAATAAAATGAATGTTCATAATTTGTATTGTAAATTATTCCCCTTTCGTTCTCGTGTTGGTTGATAAATTCCGCTATTTTTTTTTTCATACTTACTCAATCGTCCGTGTCCATGATGTTTGCTATTTTGCTCATGAATTGCACCCTCATACAGGATATCTAGTTTTTTTGTATCAACTTCATTGAACTCATTCTCAGCCAAAATTATGCACATTTGCTGACACAATAACAAACTGCACACCAAAAACTTCAACATATTTGAAATAATATCGTATAAGAATAAAAATATATAACAGATTGTATTGTTTAAAAATATTTCATTTATTCTCAGATATTATTTTATTGGATTTCCATCAGAATGTTAAACCGAATGGGACGAATGATAATAATGTTCTGATGAGACAACAAGAGCGCATGAATTTATATCGATCACTTGTTATGTGGGATATATCATTTTTTGCACACGGATAATCTATTCCGTGTTATCAGTGTGAGGCATTTCAGGCCAAATCGACAGATCCGTGACCCTTTCACTCTCTCCTATTTTCTCCCTGATTTTTTATATGGTTCTTACAATCCTAAAAAGCATGAAGATTTTATTGCTGATTTTTTTGGCCGGTAATAATTATGTAATGATTTGAAAAAAAAATAGTTCCACGAAAGAAAAGGATAGACACAATTTTAAAAAGTAAAAAAAATCACAAAAATCCTGCGTTAGACGTCAATATTTTCAAGCTATGTATTATTCATTGAGATTCATGCTGGCCCATCTGATTGTGAGATATACCATGAAAATGTTGATATCTAACAGTATTTTTGTGAATTTTTTCAAATTCTTTAATCTTGGCCAACCTTTCGTTCGCTGTATAATTTATTTTTCTCTTCAAAAAGTACTATCGGATAGCGGTTGGCCAAATGACTATAAACAAAAATATGCATATCTTTTAGGATCGTGATAACCATCTAAAAAATTAGGGGTCAAATTCCAGCAGGCGAGGGTGGCGAATCTGTCGATTTTGACTTGAATGCCCTATATGTACAATAATATACATACATAACTGTGGCTGGATGTTATCGTCTGTCCGTGCATAACACATGATAAAATCATCATATGATAATCGATGATCCAACGATAAAGAGATAAGAAATATAAATATAGCTCTTCATCCATTATTTATTTAGATCGTTGATTATTCGCGAAATTTTGGTCGCAGCCAAGTTATGTAATCCTGCATATTATTCCTATATTTTTCCACCAATCGTGCACTGAAAAAAAAAAAATTGCCAACCTGAATGCGAGATTGGACGATATTTCGCATGAAATCATGAAATCAATCGCAGTTGCATGAAGCGAATCCGCAGTTGGAAGAACTACATGCTCATTGATAGAAGTAAATCAATCTAGCTGCGCCAACTTTGAATAACGATTGGTGGAGCTAAATATATTGTCGTGTCAACTATACGGCATAGTTGAGTAAATTGCGATAAGTTGAGCGGAGGAAATCTTCGGCTGATTCAGATGAAACGGCCAATAATAATGGCGCTGGTAAAGGAATCATGAAAATTCGTTTCCAAATATTCTCAAAAACGGCAGAACACAATGGATTAAGATTTTAACATTCCCCGAATAATCATCAACAAACAGAATGACGCTCTCAATATTTTATAATTTTTACAAAAAATAATTAAAGTGTAATTAACCCACGCGAGCTCTGTAATAAAACGGGTCAATAAAATTATATTTTGGTTCAATCAATCGAAAAACACAGAGCGTCATTCGCAAGCTACCGTATAAAAGCAAGCATTTTGGAACTTCGACCATCTCATTTGATGAAATCTTGCCGGACAAAATACGGGAATGATAATTATTGATAATCTTGATAATTATTGTTGATGATTTCATGCGAAATGAGATCGGCGAATTGGCGTTATCATCTCGTTCTATCGGGCCAGCGATCCTCACCGTGAGCTCGTGCTCACTATCTGCTGCGTTTTGCTAAGACAGATTGTGAAACTTTGGAATTGTCGATAAGCCTGCAGCTATACGAAGGGAAGAAGAAGAGGAAGAAGAAGAAGAAGAAGAAGAAGAAAATTGTGACACGTAGGCTTACAATTCCCAAAAAATGTCTCTGCTGCAGTTTGAGAAAGCAGACTAGTATCCATTAATCTGAAATTTCGTATATTTGCATTCCCTGATTGAAGCGAGAGCTATTTTAAGTTAATTTTTTTTTCCTACACCATTTGTCAGTGAAAGATTTATTGTTGAATGAAAATCTACAGACGTTTCGATGAGAAACGGAACATATAAACAGAAAGAATATTATTTTGTCCTAGTGGGTAACCCATTAGGGTAAAAATAAGGGTTATGCAGTAATTGTGCGAGTAGTGAGGTATTTTGTGTAAGTAACAATGGGCTCGTTATCGTGATACAAAAGTATATTAATAGAATATGTGAGTTAAAGGAAGACAACATACACACCATTTTTTCTATCGCTCTCATGCTTATGGACACAAATTGCGCATAACATAAAGAAGCTCATTGTGTACTTTGATGAAATTTTGATACTTTTGTTCCTCATAAATAAGCAAAGCAACGAATGGGATTGGATATTACATTCGACTTTGGTTCATATTCGTATAGGCAAAAACAGTGCAATCAATGAGTTATTACTCATCAAGTACTCGATGGGTCGGCAGTGGTTGTAACACTTTTATATTGATAAATAACAAATCATATATATATATGTAGGATCATAATCATGTAGCAGGATACTTAAAAATGGTATGAATATATTTTATTGAGTAAAGTAGGGAATACAAATAATTATCAATCACAACTTAAAATGAGCCAGGCCGCTCACGATCTTTTCGCTCTCGCACTTCATCTAAGACTACTCGCCTCTTCGACACATCATGCAGGCACAATCTCATTTTCTCTCTTCTTTCTATAACACTCTTCTCAGTCACACAAACACTCATTCTATACAGTCTTTGTTCCAAGGGTGGCCTCACGACTCGTCACACTGGCCACCCGCGCTCTCTCGGAAAACCCTGGCAATCTCAGTCACGCACAAACACTCTCGTCATAAATCTGTCATTTGCTCTAAACATTTTTTGCTCACACACACACACACTTATACGCACAAATTCACTGAACCCACAATCTGCCATCCTGCATTGGTATCGCCCTCGATACCACGTTTTCACTCGCCACTGCACTCTTCAAAAATTGCGTCCTCGTCGTCAAGGAACTGCTCATCGAAGTTGTTCGCTTTTGCCCATGGCTTCATGAAATCAGCCGCAGAGCTCGTGCGATTGGGACCCTCGTGGTCCCCAACCTTTTCCACAATGTAGCGGTTATTTCTCATGACCGACGTTATTTTGTACGGTCCCAAAAATTTAGGGTACAGTTTCAGACCTGATCCAAACTGCGTCCTCTGAATGGCAACTAAATCTCCAACCGCATACTTCTCAGCTGGCTTCCGCTTTCGATTAAACGTCTTCTTATTTTCTTCTTGAATTTTTTGGATGTTCTGTCGTGCCTCATCGCGCAGATTCGTGCGTTTTTCTTCGAACAACTTGATGAATTCATCCTCGACCAATTGTCTCAACTGTTGATCATTTTTGAGCTTCATTTTTTCACCAATCAATAACTCGAAAGGCGTCTTCTTGGTGTTTCTACTGAACGAGGAGTTCATAAACTGCTGCACTTTGTCTACGTGTTTCCACCACTCCATCGGATTCTCTGCTGATAATTTCGTCAAAATCGGAATGATTACACGGTTCATTATTTCCACCTGACCATTTCCTCTAGGAATACCTGTTGTGATGAGAACATGCTCAATGTTCTCAGATTTGCAGTATTCGGTAAATGCGTTAGCTGTGAATGCTGCACCTCGGTCGGAAATAATACGCCTGGGATTTCCGAAAATCACCGCTTGTTTCTTGAGTCTATCTATTGCTTCGTCAGCCGTCGTCGACTTCGTCGGGTATAACCATGCGAACTTTGTGAATGCGTCAACGACAACAAACAAATGATTGTAAGCTTTCTTCGTAGAGGGCATTGAACCCAAATAATCAATGTGATAAGTGTCCAGTGGCACAGCCCCCTTTTCGATGGGATTTAACAACCCATCACTCTTCCCGTGCTTCCTCTCCGCTAATAAACATTTTACGCAACTATCAATTACTCTTTGAATTTTCTGTCTCATTTTAGGAAACCAAAATTCACGTTTTATCACAAACTCTGTCTTATTCCATCCGAAATGACCTTGCTCGTGAGCTTGCTTAATCACGTCGTACTGCATCGTTTTAGGCACCACCATAAGTTCAGTACCGTTACTTTCACGGTATAATACTCCTTTTTTCAACATTGAAAATTCGTCGCATCGACCGGCTTGAACGGAGTCAATTATTTTTTTCAACTCGGGGTCATCTTTTTGCGCTCTTAGAATTTGTTCTATCAAACCGTCTCGGCCTTCCTGTACCAGTAAAATCTCGACAGGATTTCTGCTTAATGCATCGACATGGCGCATTGACGTGCCGGGTCGATGCTCGATCGTGTAGTTAAATTGATCGATCAACAACGCCCAATGTGACACTCTCAAACACAAATCTTTCTTCTTCATTGTCAACACAAACGCCTTACAATCTGTCACAATCTTAAAATCGATGTTCAACAAATACACGCGAAACTTCTTCAATGCTTTTACGACAGCCAAAATCTCTAACTCGTAGCTGGTGTATTTTTCCTCGGCGGGTGTCGTCTTCCAACTCGCATAGTAGACGGGGTGCAACTTACTATCGTCAGGATCCTTTTGAAGTAAAACAGCGCCTAGACCACCCATACAAGCGTCTGTGTGTAATTCGGTCACTGCTCCGACACGATAAAGCTTAAGTACCGGCCCTTCGATCAACGCCGATTTTAGCTTTTCAAACGCCGTCTTTTGATTTATTCCGAACACAAACTTGACATCATCTCTTAGCAACTGAGATAAAGGTCGCGCTTGAACTGCAAATTGAGGAATAAACTTGCGAAAATACCCCGTGAGTCCTAAAAAACTTTGCACCTGTTTCACCGTTTTTGGAATTGGGAACTTTGCTACCGCTACTGTTTTTCTATCAGAGGGTCGGATCTGTCCAGCCCCCACAATGTATCCCAGATAATCCACGCGTCTTACTAACAACTCACACTTTTTCCAATTTATCACCAAACCATAGTCACTTGCCGTGTCCAACACAATTTTCAACCTTTTTAAATTTTCTTCTTCGTCTTTGGCGGGAATAATCAAATCATCCAAATAAACCAGTACGACACCAGCAGTGATTAACGAACGAAAAACTGCTCTAATATGTCTTTGAAAAACCGCCGGTGAATTACAGAGTCCGAAAGGTACTTTCAAGAATTCATAGTGTCCATCGGGCACCACAAATGCCGTATATTTCACACTGTCTTCCTCGATGGGCACATGAAAAAATCCATCTTTTAAATCTAGCGTGGAAAAAACTCTTGCGTCTTGGAGTCGATCCAGCTGATCCTCGATCAATGGCAACGGATTCCTGTCTTTTATCACTTTCTTGTTTAGAGACCGATAATCGACACAGAGTCTCAACTGTCCATTCTTCTTTTCCACCAGCACTATAGGACTTGCAAAATCAGATACACTTGGTCTTACAACTCCCTCGTCTATCCACTTTTCAATGATCTCGTTCACTTGATTTTTCTGCTCAGCTGAGAGCCGTCGTGGATTTTGAAATACAGGCGCATCGTCCTGCAACATGATACGCATCTTCACTCCTGTATCCTTCGTTTTCTTCGGCGTGTAATTTTCAATCGCTTCCCTCAAATCACTTTTAATCTCTGGATCGGTCACGTGTTGAATAGAAACGTCGTGCTCCTTCTCAAATTCTTGAAACACACTGATGTTCAACACTTCCTTCCAGCCACTGTCTTTCGTCTCCGTTAAATGTTCCTTCGAGTCAATTTTCTTCAGTACAGCCTGTCTGCGTCTCACACGAACTTCGGCGTGATCGGACAATTCGCCACCTACCAATAAATCATGTCCGAGAAATTCATCTGGGACTACGTCAAATTCGAACGAGAATTCCAAATCGTCGATAATTATATCCGCTCTGAAGCGTCCAAGTGTGCGTTGGTTCAACGCACCAACACCGTTGAAAGGAATTGTCTTTAACTCGAGCTTCGGGGCTCCGAGCCGCACATAACAACTAGCACGCACCAGATGTAGGTCGCTTCCCGAATCCAGCACAGCTGTAATTTCTTCGCCCAAAATTTTGACCTGCTTATATGTTTTCTTGTCCCCTGACTGCAACGCGTCACATCGTGTCTTTTCTTTTTTTTCTTTTTCAGCATAAGAGGTTTTTCTCTCGACCGTACACTTTACAGACACGTGTCCAAATTCACCGCACTTAAAACACTTTGGTCCTTTCGCCCTATCCGGGCAGTCTGTACTCAAATGTGACTTACTGCCACAATTGAAACAACGTTTAGCTTTCTCCCCATCGGGCGTGTGGTTTGGCTTCTTCATCCTGTTATGTTTGTCATGCTTCTGGATTCTTACACTCGTCTTTACATTAGCATTGTTTCTCTGCGTTTCGTACTGTATTAGTTTTCTTCTCAACTCTTTCACCGTAGAAGCTCCGTACAATATGGACTTGTTCACTTCATCGTCCTGAATACCGTCAATAATATACTGTATCTTGGCGTCTAATTCGATATCGACGTGACTGGCCATCTCCAACACGCGATAGACATAAGCCTGATACGTCTCATCACCCCTTTTTTTTACACTGCTTAACTGTGCATGCACTTGCTTACTGTTCAGCGTCGTAGAAAATTCGCGGATTAACCCCTTTTTTAACTTACTCCATGTCTTGGCATGGCACTCAAAATTTGCAAATAATTTTGCCGATCCACGTAACAATCTTTTAGTATATATCACCTTTTGACAGTCCGTCCACGAACACATTTCCGCAGTTTCTTCGAATGTCAAAAACCAACGTCGAACATTTTCACTACCGTCGCCACTAAAAGTTTCTAGTGCGTCTTCGACATCTTTAAACGTCAACGTGGTACGCCGATCATCAAGGTCTCGATAATTTTCGCCACGTTCGCGTCGATCTTGCCTTCTATTATCGCGACGTATATCTTTTGCGTCGTTCTCTTCATCATCACTGCTGTTATCATCCTCTGAGCTATCTTTATCGTTATTATCCAGAGCTGCCTCTAGTCTCCCGACTAGGTCGGCCTTTTTACCCGTCACCTTCAATCCTAAGTCGCGAAGTCGCGACTTCAACTGCGTGGTTGATAATGATTTAGGATCGACTTCATCCTCTTCTTCCCCACTATCGTCTTCGTCGTCGTGTTCTTTGTCGTCTTTACCACTTGCTGTCCGTTGGGACTTCTCCGCCTTATCGTCGTTTTTAAGAGTCTTTTTCAACCGTTCGACCAGCACTGCCTTGGATCCCTTCGTCGATAGTCCAAGCTCCAGTAATTTGCTTCTTATTTCTTCGACGTCCACAGTCTCGAACGCCAAAGCCGTATCATCGAATGTCGCCATTTTAACACTTTAAATACGTTGCGCAAAGTTTGACGATTGGCCGTCTGCCTATTACGTACCGCACTCAACTTCTTTAATTTTCAACACTTTAAATACGCTACGCAATATTCGTCGATTGGCCGTCTGCCTTTTACGCACCGCACTTAATATCTTTAATGTTCAACACAAGTATCGATCAACACGCATTCCACCACATAAACTTCTTATTCACACTACACGTTAAAGTAATCTGGCCTTGACATGATCCCGGGCGAGCCCCCAAATTTGTAGGATCATAATCATGTAGCAGGATACTTAAAAATGGTATGAATATATTTTATTGAGTAAAGTAGGGAATACAAATAATTATCAATCACAACTTAAAATGAGCCAGGCCGCTCACGATCTTTTCGCTCTCGCACTTCATCTAAGACTACTCGCCTCTTCGACACATCATGCAGGCACAATCTCATTTTCTCTCTTCTTTCTATAACACTCTTCTCAGTCACACAAACACTCATTCTATACAGTCTTTGTTCCAAGGGTGGCCTCACGACTCGTCACACTGGCCACCCGCGCTCTCTCGGAAAACCCTGGCAATCTCAGTCACGCACAAACACGCTCGTCATAAATCTGTCATTTGCTCTAAACATTTTTTGCTCACACACACACACACTTATACGCACAAATTCACTGAACCCACATATATATAATTCACAATCGATGGTAAAATGTCGTGATGCAGTATATTTAAAAAGAAGTAGACAAAAAATATTGATGCAATTCTAGCAAGTCACACTCTACACTCACGCAAACATTGAGAAAGTCCCATTGAGCAGAATCTTTGGGTGGGCGAAAATCGCGAGGAAGCATTGGGCAAATTTCGAATTTGCTCGGTTTTTACTTCTTTATTAATCATCTCCAAAAATGAACTTGACAATTTTTTTATTTTATTTTACGTTTTTGTATATGGTAACGCGACAATGACACAGAAACACGTAATACAAATGTACTCGATTTAACTTTTTTTACATCGAAGATGTTTTTTTTTTCAATTTAACTTCTTTTTCCGAAAATTAAAAAAATATAACATTGAATTTTTGAAGATTTTTGGGTATGTGCATCAGGGACAAAAATTGCCAATAGGCAATAGTGGCTGTCATACATATCATACCTCATAATCAACTCAGTCATATTATGTCTAAAGTATTTTTTTCATGTATGCATCCGGGGTGTATGTATGTGAATCAATAAACAAATAAAAATAATGTGTAAGATGAATTGAGCTTTGCGTGCTTGCATGAGTGTGTAGGGTGGGGAGATAGAGATATCAGAGTGAGAGCGCGTGATGATTGAGACTGAGACAGAGGGAGAGAGAGAACGGTGGAGCGATCGATGAGAGATTTTCATCGAGGACTTTTCATCGGGACTTGCCAGCGTTCAGACGTACCATTAAAATAGTCAGTTTTCACGCATATATATATATATATATATATATATATATATATACATATATATACATATATATATATATATATATATATATAGAACTAGTGGACTGAACCTATTGTCGACAATTCGGTGTGATGTTACGTCTTGTGATATACATAAAAAGGGACGTTCGCAAATTTGCGTATAGAATTGTTTTGGACAACGCATCCAAACCTCGATAAGTATCTGATTTTCATTATCTCTGGGTCACGTCTGATCGGCTATCATTAACTCATATCAAACTGTAACGGTCCCGGTGAGGACGACGCACATATATACACATATATGACTGCCAATTTGTAGTCTAGCTCGCTCGCGCTATATGCATATAGAAACCAATATTATTAAGTATTAAATTATTATAGAATTATTATATATATATATATATATATATATTATATAAATTATTATAAATTATATAGTAATTTTGTCCTATATTTAATGGATATATGCTCCTTGTTTATTTATGAATGATGCGTAATTAAATAATATATTTCATGTTGATTGACGAGGTGACTTTTATGAATTATTTTAAATATGTATATATATATACACAAATAGAACAGCGTGCATTATTGCGGGTACGTCTTCTACATCCACATAATTGCTATTCCTCCGTGGACATAGAAATTATTTATTGTTATGTTACATAACAGATTATATATATATATATATATATTTCTCTTGTATGTTATTTATATATATATAAAAAAAGATAGAAGAATTACAAATGATAATAGTAATAATAAAGTTTATTCAACAAATGGACATTATATCATGCAATCATGAATGTTTTCTCTTTACACAGTCGATATTTCGCAAATAAACGGTTTTAAAAGTTCGCACATATCGTCGTCCATGCCACCGCCGTTTCTCACAAGACGCGCACAGTGCTGTCTGCCATTATAATTATCCGGATTGTCTGGAAATAATTTTGACCATCGAGCCCATCCTGTTTTGGAAAGAGGCTCGTCCAATACTGTCACCCAGTCACCCTCGTAAAATTGGTCATGAATGCCAAGCCATGCGTCATCGATGGAATCCTCAAGCATCATTTTCAGTATTTCAGTTTCCTGCGAATCCGTTCGCGGTATCGCCAAGTGACCTATGAATTGAGAGACCATTAATACATTTATCTGGGTCCTGGATGAAATAAGTGCTGCTCGAAAGATGGCTAATAACATTAATGGAGGGACAATTCACCAATTGAAAGATAGATTTATTCAATGAAAGAAAAATTTATTGAGAGGCGATGGAGTAATGAATCAACAGGGATGAATTAATTAAAGGTCAATAAATTAAATGAATTGAGGGATAATTGATAGAGAATAATTGATCAGCTAATTAGTGACCTAATTGTTTTTTTTCAAATATTCACCTCCTTCCTCAATGCAAGTTATCCTCGCGCTATTCCACGGAAGTTTCCGAAGATGTAGCTTGAATGCAGATTTTTCATTCATTCTAACATAATCGCTATTCAGATTCCTATGGCAGCATTTGATGTCATTTTTTATTTCATTACTCGCGGCTGAAGAACCGATTACGTTGAAAATTTGAATGTCCGCTCGAAAGCTATGAGGTCCACCCAATTCGGAAAGATTCCACTCGTCAACATAACCTACTCACGACAGAAGGAAAAAAAATATAGTTAAGTGTTTCTGAAGGCAATTTGAGTAGGGAAACGTAGAGAATTGATCAATAGTACTCTTTCTAATCTCCAACACGAAAATGTCTCCCAAGGAGTTTTCGAATGTATGTCAAAACTACACACCTAGTTTCATTCTCATACCACTATAGACATGTATTCATCAATCAATGAACTACTCTAAAAATACTAATTTTCCGATAAATCGCGGAGTTTGAAAACATATATAACGATTCTATTTTATTTTTATAACAATGCATATAAATAAAAAAGAATATCCATTTTGCATTATGAATTATCGACCTTATTCCGTCCGTTTGCTGATTGATAAAATCCGCCATGTATTCAAAATGATCGATTTTTTTTTTCGTACTTACGCAGATCCCTGTTGCTATTGTTGCTTTGTAGCCCAAAATTTGCACCCGGACACGGTATGCCCGGAAAAGTTGCATCAGCTGGAATGGCCTCTTGCTCACCCAAGATTATGCAAATCTGCTGTAATAGCAGCACACTGCATAACAAAAACTTCATCATATTTGAAATAGTGTCGTCTAAGAAGAAAATGTATATAAGAATGTGTATTTATCAAAAAGTTTCCACTTATTCTCAGATATTATTTTATTGATAAATCATTTCCTTCAGAACGTCAAACCGAATGGTACGAATGATCACAATGTTCTGATGAGAGAACGAGGGCGGTTGCACGAATTTATATCGATCAATTGATATGTGGGGATACCAATTTTTGCACACGAATATTTTATCCCGTGTTATGCATGTGGGACATTTCAGGCCAAATCGACAGGTCCGTGATCCTCACCCTCTTATATTTAGTCTCTAAATTTTATGTAGCTGCTACAACCCAACGAGAGATAACGTTTTTTTGCAGATTTGTTTGTCCAGCCATAAGTTGCTGGTGATTTTTGGAAAAACACATTGTGTAACGCTTAAGAATATCGTCATTGGGCAGGATTTTTGTGAATTCTTTCAGATTTAAAAATTGTGGCCGACCTTTTGTCGGCCGACACGGCACAGTTGAGTAAACTGCGATAAGTTGAGCGGAGGAAATCTCCGGCTGATTCAGGTGAAACGGCCAATAATAATGGCGTTGGTAAAGGAATCATGAAAATTCGTTTCCAAATATTCTCAAAAACGGCAGAACACAATGGATTAAGATTTTTACATTCCCCGAATAATCATCAACAAACAGAATGACGCTCTTAATATTTTATAATTTTTACAAAAAATAATTAAAGTGTAATTAACCCACGCGAGCTCTGTAATAAAACGGGTCAATAAAATTATATTTTGGTTCAACGAATCGAAAAACAGAGCGTCATTCGCAAGCTACCGTATAAAAGCACGCATTTTGGAACTTGGACCATTTCATTTGATGAAATCATGCCGGAGAAAATACGGGAACGCTAGTGTGTTGATAATTGTTGATGATTTTATGCGAAATAAGATCGTAAACGGAGAAGTATAGTTTATGAAAAAATTTGCCATTGGTGTTGTCATCTCGTTCTTTCGGGCCGGTGTTCCTGCTTATCGTGGGTTCGTGCTCATCATCAGCTGTATTTTCCTATAGCAGATTGTAATCGGTGTTGTTGATGCACGAAGAATATTGACTATCGCGATTGTGATGCCCGATTGATTAAAGATTCGTTATGTCGGTATTTTTATAAAAATTTGAGATTTAAAGATTAATCCGTCTATACTGTCTAGACTGCGATAAATCTAGATTTACAAATCTGAGAAAGCGTTTTTGCTGAATTTTAAAAACGTTAATAAAATTATTAAACATAAATCTTGAATTGGGTAAATATTTGTATTCCCTAGCCAGACATTTTTCACGTTAAAATGTTTCTTTTTCCAACTCACTATGTTCGAGTCAAGGTATTAAAAACTCGTGATTTTATTGTTTAATTAAATTCTGCAGAAGTTGCTGCACATGTAACATATGAATAACAAGATTTTTTTTTACCCTTGAGGGTTTTTTCACCCTATAGTGGATATTTTTGAATTTTCTAACATGCTACTAAAGGAAAGTACTAGAGGAATGAATGATGGAAAATAATGGGAAATTGAATTGTGCAAATTTCATTTTAATTTCACTTCTCTGATTCAGAGTTGTCAATGCTGCAGAATGCAAAGTATTTTTGCCCTATATATAGTAAAAAGATTAATACGAAATTGAGTATTGTAGGGTAGAAATAATGCTATTTGAACGGTGCAGTGGCCAATCTCACCTTCCATTGTCTCAACTCTCCTCGAATAGGGTCTTTTTTTTAACTTGCTGGGATTTCTAAAATATCAATCATAATGAAGAATTTTTTGCGGCAACTTGAGGGTGACGGTTGAAAGTTGAAATTAGCTGCCATAAAACTATAGCCGATTAACAAAAATCTTTCTCTCTCTTTGGCTCACTCCATCATTTTTTTTTACGTGTAACTACATCGAAAAAATAAAATTTGGAGGCATTGGACGAAAAAAATTCTTTACTAAGAGACCCAAAATCGAGGAAACCTTATATACCTTATTATTATAATAATAATATTAATAAAAAATCGTAAAAAATAAATAATATATGATGCAGCCATCTATTTTTCGTTACAGAGTGTAGATATTTTACAAACGAACGGTTTGTAATATTGGACATTATATCATGCAATCATGAATGTCTTCTCTTTACACAGTCGATATTTCGCAAATAAACGGTTTTAAATGTTCGCACATATCGTCGTCCATGCCGCCGCCGTTTCTCACAAAACGCGCACAGTGCTGTCTGCCATTATAATTATCCGGATTGTTTGGAAATAATTTTGACCATCGAGCCCATCCTGTTTTGGCAAGAGGCTCGTCCAATACTGTCACCCAATCGCCCTCTTCGAATTGGTCATGAATGCCAAGCCATGCGTCGTCGATGGAATCCGCAAGCATCAGTTTTAGTATTTCAGTTTCCTCCGAATCCGTTCGTGGTACCGCCAAGTGACCTATGAATTGAAAGATCGTTTATTCATTTATCTGTATCTTAAATGAAATAAATGCTACGTGAAAGATGACTAATAAATTCATTAAGGATTATTCATTAATTGAAAGATTAATTTATTTAATAAACAAATGATAATTAATTGAATGACGGACGGTGAATTAATAAATCAACAGGGATAAATTAAGGACGAGACGATTAGTAACTTAATTCAGGGATGATTGATAAAGAAAAATTAATCAGTTAATTAGTGAATTAATTGATTTGTTTTTTCAGTATTTACCTCCTTCCTCAGCGCAAATTTTCCTCGCTCTGTTCCACGTGAGTTTCCGAAGATGCAGCTTGAATGCAGATTTTCCATTTGTTTTAACATAATCGCGACTCAGCCAACTATTACCATAGTTATTCGGGAAAATGCTCGAGGACGGAGGACTGTTTATGTTGAATACTTGATTTTCGGCGTAAAAGTTGTATTCTCCATTTAGCTTGGTATCGTTCAACTGTTTGGCTATTAATGGTAAAGGCAAATTTAAAAAAAGCTCTAGATAGGTGTTCCTGGTGACTTTTTGAGGGGGGTAATCTTTCTAGTCCCCATCAACAAAATTTATCTGAAGGTAAAAACTACACGACTAATTCTTAATTTCATTTCAGTGATCACTAGAGACGCATTCATTAACTCACAAATTACTCCGAGTACACTAAATCTTGTTTTTCAAAAATAATTCAGGAGATTGATAAATCGTTGAGCTCAAAACCATCTACAATGATTTTTTTTTTTTAATACAACGCATTAAAATAAAAAGAATAGTTTATTTGCTTTGGAAATTATTGACCTGTCCGCGCATATAATATGGTTGATAAGATTCGATCGATTTGCATGCAATGCAAATCGGTCGAGTTTTTTCTGTACTTACTTAATTTTTCGTCACTTTCTTCTTTACTTTTTTGCGCAGAAATTTTAACTAGCATACGTGCAATATTCGGAATTTTTGTATCGGTCTCACTGACCTCGTTCTTGACCGAAATAATGCATATTCCCTGCCAGAGCAACAAACTGTGTACCAAAAATTTTAACATAATTGAAATAGTATCTCCTCCAAGAAAACAAATGTCGAAGAAGTTATAACTCTTTGTATTTATTTTTAAAAAAATATTTATTTATATGTATTATTTTAATGATAAATTATTTCTTTTAGATGGTCGAACCGAATGGAATGAATGATCATCACTTTCTGACGAGCGATCAAGAGACTTCTCGTGCATTTATGTCGATCACTTGATATGTGGGGAAATACTGCTTTTCTCGCATGAATGCTCTGCATCCTTTATAACATATATGGGACATTTCAGACCAATTCGACAGGTTGTGTATCTCACGAGCTGAGATTTGGTCCTCAGATTTTATATAATTGTTACAACTCTAAAAAGCATCCAGTTTTTTTCGCAAACTATTTCGTCAGTCTCTATTTGATAATGATTTTTTGAAAAAGAAACAAATATCTTGTTCCAAATATCAAAACTTTTCAAATTGTTGAGCATTTTGTTTCGATTCTTTTTTGTTCGCAATATACTTTACATGAATGAAACCGTACGCTGGTCCACTGCAGAATCAAAAATGTGCTCAAAAATTCTTTATATATATATAAATATATATTTCTATCTAAAATAGAATTTTTACGAATTGGTTTTCATTTTTTAAATTACGCCCTTTTTTTTTGCTGGACGGTAATCAAATCTTCG
This sequence comes from Dyspetes luteomarginatus, assembly GCA_963669185.1. Lineage (NCBI taxonomy): Eukaryota > Metazoa > Arthropoda > Insecta > Hymenoptera > Ichneumonidae > Dyspetes > Dyspetes luteomarginatus. Next base: position 7,635,341 of record OY769912.1, read on the forward strand.
GTATAAAAAAATTCCGTTTTAAAAAATTTGAAAAACATCTGAAAAATTCTCTGTCTGATATTAACATTCTTCAATCATAGCCCAGTTGTTCGTCAGCGTACGCTTTCATTTTTCTGAAGTATATTTCTTCTATATAAATATGTATTATATATCTTTCAAAGATATGGATTAAACATTTTCGATATCTAACACGACAATATATGGAATTTTTTCAATATTAAAAAAATGTGTCCAGCCTTTTGTTTCGTATAATTGTTTTTTTTTTCTTCAAATTAGCCCCAAATAGAGTCTGGCCAAAAAAAATGTACAAAAAATTTGAACACTTTTTAGGGTTACACGGACGATATAAAAAATTGGGGACCAAATGCCAGAGCATGAGCGATGCGAGCCTGTAGATTTGGCCTGGAATGTCCTATATAACAATTTTCGTTACATGTGATCGTCTGTACATAAATAACGTATGATAATTTACAGCCACTTATCGTTTATTCATTTATCGTTGGGTATTTTTGAAATTCGGGTCACATGCGGGTTATCTCAATCTGTACTTTTTTTCCTGTGTTTTCCGCTCACCATGTAGGAGTCATTTGAGAAGGCAATGCCAAGATTTTTGTTACATATGATGAACCAATTAATAATAAATTTGTCTGAAGCGTCAATTTTGTTTATGAACCATAATTTAAAAAAGTTATGACACGTACGTCATACCCTTTGATGGAATACATTTACAATTACTTATTACTAATATAAATATAAATTTATACGTATTTATACATTCATATGTTTTTATCATATAATATATGATGGATTTTATCATATAATATATGATGGCTCTTTGATGGAATACATTTACTTATTACTAATATAAATATAAATTTATACGTATTTCATATGTTTTTATCATATAATATATAAGATTTATAAGTTGCATCAATTTTACGCGTGAAATGTGACGAAATATTTGGTGTGAATAATATATTTCAATCGTGCAATTTGTATGTACGATATAATACAATATATTTTATAAAATATTTTATAAATTTGTCTAAAGCGTCAATTTTGTTTATGAACCATAATTTAAAAAAGTTATGTCATGAAGGTCATACTCTTTGATGGAATACATTTACAATGACTTATTACTAATATAAATATAAATTTATACGTATTTATGCATTCATATGTTTTTATCATATAATATATAAGATTTATGAATTGCATCAATTTTACGCGTGAAATGTGACGAAATATTTGGTGTGAATAATATATTTCAATCGTGCAATTTGTATGTACGATATAATACAATATATTTTATAAAATATTTTATAAATTTGTCTAAAGCGTCAATTTTGTTTATGAACCATAATTTAAAAAAGTTATGACATGTAGGTCATACTCTTTGATGGAATACATTTACAATTACTTATTACTAATATAAATATAAATTTATACGTATTTATGCATTCATATGTTTTTATCATATAATATATAAGATTTATGAGTTGCATCAATTTTACGCGTGAAATGTGACGAAATATTTGGTGTGAATAATATATTTCAATCGTGCAATTTGTATGTACGATATAATACAATATATTTTATAAAATATTTTATAAATTTGTCTAAAGCGTCAATTTTGTTTATGAACCATAATTTAAAAAAGTTATGACATGTAGGTCATACTCTTTGATGGAATACATTTACAATTACTTATTACTAATATAAATATAAATTTATACGTATTTATGCATTCATATGTTTTTATCATATAATATATAAGATTTATGAGTTGCATCAATTTTACGCGTGAAATGTGACGAAATATTTGGTGTGAATAATATATTTCAATCGTGCAATTTGTATGTACGATATAATACAATATATTTTATATACATTTTCAATTTATCTCTGGCATATTTTATGCCACACGTACAATTTTTCGTATTGTTATCAAATTAATCGCGTGATGTGTTTGAATTTAATTATTTTTTATGTCACAGAAAAATCAACTACCAACTACTCCATAACTTTTTTGCTTTATCCAATCACCCCGGGATATCTGCATTTATCCTTTTTCAATAATTTCGACCCTTTCTATATACTTTCACCGGCGCTCACACTTCAGATTTCACAGACCGAGAGTGTGCCCACGGTCAACCCGACTACTTGATGGCCTGTCTGCATCGAAGTGCGATGAATCATCATTTTTTTCTATTACTCGCGGTGGACCGAAATACGAGAGGCACGCGAACGAGGCTCCTATAAGTCGCTCGAAGGCTCCAGACATCTGAGGCAATTACGCCTGAGCCTGACCTAGCGCTGCAAATTGCCGACTTAATTTTTTTTTTACCACCTACTTCCGTTCTTCAGTCTCTGCACTGCATCTTCAGGATGTAAGCAGCATATGAATCCTTGCAGGTTATATCGAGGTTCGGGTGAATCGCGGCAGTATTGGCTTGACGAAATCACACACACACACACACAGACATATACACAGGCACAGGCACATTCATATCCAGGCGCTCTGGATATGAATGACGGACGAAGATCGAGACTTGCTTGTGTATAGAGTGGAATCGGTGTAGAGCTTGCAGCTAGTAAAAGCTTCTGATGTACTTGGAGAGTAAAACGTTGCACTCGCTGGAAAAGTCCTCGCACACGATTCTTCAAGGATCGTCTCGTTTTTTTCCCTTTCATCCTTTTTCTCCTCTCTTTCTACCACATGTTGCTTTTCGTCACGTCCTTTTCCACACGCGGTCCCGTTGTGAGATCCTGCGCGAGAACATCAACCACACGAGAAACACTTCAACGAGTCTCCTATGAAAGGACACTATCGACTTATATATATATATATATATATATATATATATATATATGCAAGCATTGACTTTATATACTCTATAGGTATTTACTACGTACCCACAATACATGCTATACCGACGCGGAAGTTGAATCGTCCCATCGACCTCGAGACTCTCGTACACCGAATCGGCTAGAATCTTCGAGGATATATCCCGTCCCACTGCACAGAAACGACGAGCGTGTATAAAAGATAGCGGAATCTACCGTTTGATATTTACGATCGAAGATGATGGAGAGACGTCCGCACGGTAAATGATAACGCGGAAATTCAGTCAATTCGATCATGTGATATATGCTCGTTGCAAAGTTGAGCAATCGTGAGAAAATCGGCGACATTTAAACATTGTTTTCTGGTATTATCTCTCATGCAGGAAAATTTTTCTCTCCGTGAACGCCTCTTAAGGCTTCTAAGCACAAGCTCAAAGTCCCTTGATACTCGTCATTGGGTGCTTAAGCGTGTTCGTAACATGCTCCCACCTTAATATCCACTAGATCTGATAAAAGGAAAGGCAGACGAAAAAAATTAACCTGCAACAAGAATCCAAGCATTAACCCAATTTTCTCAACTTGGATGAAAAAAAAAAAATCCTGTAAGTGAATTTGACTTTGATAATGACACGATGAACAATAGTAATATACGAGTAATTGATTTTCCTTGATGATGATAATTATTTTTAAACGAGAAGACAAAAATTGTCAACTCAAATTTCTCTTACGTGAAACTTTGGTAAAGAATTGAAAAAAAAAAATATATATATATATCTTTATCTCGACATGTACATATCGATCGTTCCGCCACGTAAAATTTACCCCTCAAAAGCGTTCAATGTTGCTTATAAATCAAACTTGGGAAATTCAATCGATTCGATTGGATGGAGCTCGATCGAAACCATTCTCCAACGTGAGAACCCAAAGAGAGCATTCATTTTATTGTTTTTTTCATAACAGCTTCCTCCTTTCTTGAAATATTCGGTATGATAGGTAGAATGAAGTTTGGCCTATGAGATGCTTTCTAATATTGTCTCTCGTGGTATTAGAAACCATGATAGACGCTAGTGGGGTAAAAGCTACAGGTGGCTTGATCTCGCCAGCTCTATTCTCGAGAGTATTCTAGTGAGCGAGAAGTACTATTGCCCACAGCGCAGGAAAAAGCACCGTCTGGAACAATGCTCCTCACGACGCAGTGCAGTCCTTACAATGGAGATCATAATCAACCTATTGACGTTTAATGACTTATGGGCAGGCTCTTCACGTTCTGGGCTCGCGTGCTTGCCCATACAGACCCGAACAATAGATCGGCGACACAGATCCTCATATAGCACTAAAACTTACAAAGCCCACTATACCATGAACTAACTTCGTTTCTCCCTATCTCTTTTTTTTTCTTTTCACGTTTTTTTCTTTTTTTCTTTGTTGTTGCCTCTCGTTGGTTGGTATTTTTTTTCACGACGCACCGTCCACATCATCCGGACTCAGGATCAAATTTCGAGAGCTAGGATGATGTGAGTCAACTTTTACAAATTAGTCCATGTATCCAGACTCTCTGTGTGTTGCTCTTTAAAGCCACAAATGGTTTCCTATATGTTTTTTTTTTTCAAGCTTCAAATATGCTTAAAAATTTGTCATTGACAATTATCAGTAAAATTCTATCGCCTATTGGGGCATTCAGAAACTTGAATATTTTATTAACGATGGAGAAACTGGAGAACTCCAATGGTCTGAATGGTTCAGAATTCCATCAATTGCGAGTTTAAATAGAATTGAAATTTCACACAAATATTACTTTGGAGTTTGTTTAAATCTCTCATCATGATTTTTAGTTAAAAATAAAAATAAAATGCGAAATTTTGAAGCTCTATTTACTAGGTGAAATTTTTGTAGCATATACAAAAAAAAAATCTCACAGCATCGTTACCTCGAATATTTTTTTGTCATAGGATCTAGCACATACATCTTTTTTCTGTGTCTCAAAGTTCATGTATCTTCAATATCTCAATTTTTTTTTTGTTTTTTTTTTTCGTAGTAATTAATTATGATTTTCCCAATCGACTAAGCGTTATTTATAATTCTGCCATTTTAGATATGGTCCTGGGGACAAAGAATGAAACTAGTGAATTTTGAAAAAATGTTTCAATTCGTGATATCACATTAGGACGGAAGAACTTTTATTGTACTTTTTTTTTTTTTTTGCGAATCCAAAAATAAACTTTATCCGGCACTTTATTCTGCGCCTTCTTCTTCGCTTGATTCGCAATCTTAATCCGATACATTACACGCTTACAGTGCGTATTACAAACCGCAAAACCACTACCTTATACTCTCTGTAAGCCTCTTACTTCCACTCTGTGATGTTCGTCTTTGAAAAAGAAATGGCAAAAAAAAGTAAACCATACACAAAGTCAAGTCGAGTTGATATAACGCTCGAATAACAATCTCGTGAAAATTTCATGATCACTATTTCAGGCCCACAGTTCGAAAAAAAAAATGAAAAAAAAATGAAGGTCGCTGATGGCTAAGATTAATTTTTGAACCGTCACGAACCCACATTTGACTCGTTCATGCTTCAAGTATTTTCGTTTCTCCGTTCTTTTCTGGCTACATATGTGTAATGTTCCTCGATATAACGGACTGGCCTCCTCGTATCCCATCTGAGAAGGGCTTTGTATGGAAAAAAATAAAATAAAATATGACCCTTCAGAACATTTTGAATATTTGATTGGATCGTTCAGTATGGGGAAGTGCATATCAGAAAGAACGAAAATCATGAGCCCACATTTGGCTCTTTGGTTTGAACTCCATGCAGTTGAGAAGACACGACGATGTTTTTTTCGCGCGCGCCCGCGCACACACCAAAAGTGATGGGAACCATGCAATTTAAACTGCATTTTCGCGTGAGCCGTTATAATATAGGCCTTGTGTGTGCTCATCTGGTCATCTCTTATTCGATCCAGTAGGTATTACGAGAACTTCCTCGGATCGTCAATATATATATATATACATATATATATATTTATCGTTATGTATCGTTACAAGTCATTACACGTGTGTGGTACAATGTATATGAGGTCACAGGAGCTACCAATCGATTCTCGCAAATTGTTATTACGAGCATCAAAAGACACAGTTATTATTCAGTGAACATTGCCAGACAACACACAGGGAAATGCAAGTAGAGCAGAGGGAATAAAATTTTCGTGAATTTCATCTAAATTGATAATTGATGGCGTTCGAGAATCATCGTAGAGTGTTGGACAACGTTATGTATTTATTTTAATAATAAATTCATTTATTCATTACTTCAACAAATTTATTTATATTAATAACGAAAGATGTAAAAAATAAGTATGCAAAAATCAACTTTTTTTTTACCGTTCTAGAATTTTTCGAGTACTTAGATCACCGTATTGTGGCCATTGCCAATAGTTCAAAGTTCAAAATGAGCCCGACAAACTGAGAAGAGTTTTTAACCCGCTGGTCTACACCACTTTCTGTCGCCACATTGAAATACACAGTGCTGGGTCACTGGTGACCCAGGTCTAGACCAGAGGATTAAGCCTATCCAGTAATAAGAAAAGTTAGGCCAAATTCGTCTATTAGATTTAATTGCTTTTTAAATTGTAGCTGTCTCTGTTGCACTTTTACGGGGTTTACATCACCTTAAGGTGAGGTATCACATCGCAGCTGTCAAAAAATTATGAAACTGAATTATCAACTAAATAGTTCAAAGTTCAAAATGAGCCCGCCAAACTGAGAAGAGTTTTTAACCCGCTGGTCTACACCACTTTCTGTCGCCACGTTGAAATACACAGTGCTGGGTCACTGGTGACCCAGGTCTAGACCAGAGGATTAAGCCTATCCAGTAATAAGAAAAGTTAGGCCAAATTCGTCCATTACATTTAATTTCTTTTTAAATTGTAGCTGTGTCGTTTGCACTTTTACGGGGTTTACATCACCTTAAGGTGAGGTATCACATCGCAGCTGTCAAAAAATTATGAAACTGAATTATCAACTAAATAGTTCAAAGTTCAAAATGAGCCCGCCAAACTGAGAAGAGTTTTTAACCCGCTGGTCTACACCACTTTCTGTCGCCACGTTGAAATACACAGTGCTGGGTCACTGGTGACCCAGGTCTAGACCAGAGGATTAAGCCTATCCAGTAATAAGAAAAGTTAGGCCAAATTCGTCCATTACATTTAATTGCTTTTGAAATTGTAGCTGTGTCGTTTGCACTTTTACGGGGCTTACATCACCTTAAGGTGAGGTATCACATCGCAGCTGTCAACAAATTATGAAACTGAATTATCAACTAAATAGTTCAAAGTTCAAAATGAGCGCGCCAAACTGAGAAGAGTTTTTAAGCCGCTGGTCTACACCACTTTCTGTCGCCACGTTGAAATACACAGTGCTGGGTCACTGGTGACCCAGGTCTAGACCAGAGGGTTAAGCCTATCCAGTAATAAGAAAAGTTAGGCCAAATTCGTCCATTACATTTAATTTCTTTTTAAATTGTAGCTGTGTCGTTTGCACTTTTACGGGGTTTACATCACCTTAAGGTGAGGTATCACATCGCAGCTGTCAAAAAATTATGAAACTGAATTATCAACTAAATAGTTCAAAGTTCAAAATGAGCGCGCCAAACTGAGAAGAGTTTTTAAGCCGCTGGTCTACACCACTTTCTGTCGCCACGTTGAAATACACAGTGCTGGGTCACTGGTGACCCAGGTCTAGACCAGAGGGTTAAGCCTATCCAGTAATAAGAAAAGTTAGGCCAAATTCGTCCATTACATTTAATTGCTTTTTAAATTGTAGCTGTCTCTCTTGCACTTTTACGGGGCTTACATCACCTTAAGGTGAGGTATCACATCGCAGCTGTCAACAAATTATGAAACTGAATTATCAACTAAATAGTTCAAAGTTCAAAATGAGCGCGCCAAACTGAGAAGAGTTTTTAAGCCGCTGGTCTACACCACTTTCTGTCGCCACGTTGAAATACACAGTGCTGGGTCACTGGTGACCCAGGTCTAGACCAGAGGGTTAAGCCTATCCAGTAATAAGAAAAGTTAGGCCAAATTCGTCCATTACATTTAATTGCTTTTTAAATTGTAGCTGTCTCTCTTGCACTTTTACGGGGCTTACATCACCTTAAGGTGAGGTATCACATCGCAGCTGTCAAAAAATTATGAAACTGAATTATCAACTAAATAGTTCAAAGTTCAAAATGAGCCCGCCAAACTGAGAAGAGTTTTTAACCCGCTGGTCTACACCACTTTCTGTCGCCACGTTGAAATACACAGTGCTGGGTCACTGGTGACCCAGGTCTAGACCAGAGGATTAAGCCTATCCAGTAATAAGAAAAGTTAGGCCAAATTCGTCTATTAGATTTAATTGCTTTTTAAATTGTAGCTGTCTCTCTTGCACTTTTACGGGGTTTACATCACCTTAAGGTGAGGTATCACATCGCGGCTGTCAACAAATTATGAAACTGAATTATCAACTAAATAGTTCAAAGTTCAAAATGAGCCCGCCAAACTGAGAAGAGTTTTTAACCCGCTGGTCTACACCACTTTCTGTCGCCACGTTGAAATACACAGTGCTGGGTCACTGGTGACCCAGGTCTAGACCAGAGGATTAAGCCTATCCAGTAATAAGAAAAGTTAGGCCAAATTCGTCCATTACATTTAATTGCTTTTGAAATTGTAGCTGTGTCTCTTGCACTTTTACGGGGTTTACATCACCTTAAGGTGAGGCATCACATTGCGGCTGTCAAAAAATTATGAAACTGAATTATCAACTAAATAGTTCAAAGTTAAAAACGAGCGCGCCAAACTGAGAAGAGTTTTTAACCCGCTGGTCTACACCACTTTCTGTCGCCACGTTGAAATACACAGTGCTGGGTCACTGGTGACCCAGGTCTAGACCAGAGGGTTAAGCCTATCCAGTAATAAGAAAAGTTAGGCCAAATTCGTCCATTACATTTAATTGCTTTTGAAATTGTAGCTGTGTCGTTTGCACTTTTACGGGGTGAGGGCGAGGAAACTAACATTTTTTATGAAACTAAAAAATGAAATTGGACTCTTCCCTCGATACCTCCATCGACAATGCTGCTAATAATAGTGCCACATTGACCTCTGGTGAGTCCCAACAACTCGGGGTAAAAACACTTTTCCATCAGGCGAATATCCTAATGAAATTCACGACGATGGCCTCGTCATTGATAATCTCTTTCGTGAATAAAATCATCCCACAAGTATATTCCATTTCCTGGGGCAACCTCACCATTGATTTCCGGGTAGGTATATTATATCCCATATATATATATATATATATATATATATATATATATATATATATATGCATATGTAAATTTATATGTATATATATGTATATGTATATTTAAGCATGCATGTATGTACTTATGGAAGATACGGGCAAGTATTGACTGTAATTAATATCCTCGTCAGCTGCACTAAAGTATCCAGGGAATTTCGATGTCACGATGAAAGACCTCGTCGTGTATTCTGGCAGACTCATTTCCCTACTGGCAATACACACTATATATATATACGCGCGACCGCACAAGTACGAGAAGATCGCGTTCAGCGATCGCTTAATTATATTCATCCTGTACTAGGGATATTCTTGGCGTTATCCGATATTGTCTGTTAAATTCTGAGTGTATGAACGGCAAGGCAGAGCTACGTATATTCATCCATATGGATATATACGAAGGTGCGTTGAGATTCAATGCATATTAAAATTGAGAGGGAGTTGGTACAGTTGCTATTTCTACACGGAGTGAAATGATTTGTTAAAATAGAAAAAAATTTACCAATTCTAGGATTTTTTTTGTCGTATTATAATAAGATCTGATGAATCATTTTCTAGGTCAGCAAAGTTTATTAGTGAGTTCATTTCGGCATTGGCTTACCGTTCGACAAACTGATTTTGCTGTATAATGGCAAAATTTATTTTCTATTAGCGAGCAAATTATTCCATTTTCTGTCCGAGTAAATAATTAATTTGATTTCCAAGCAAATGATTTATTTGCAATAGCTAGTTAGACATTATTTGCTAGTAACAATACTGATTTGCTGTAGATTGGCTTGAAAATTATTTGCTCACGAAGCAAATGAATTTGCTCGACAGACTTTGCTATTCTAGCAAATGAATTTGCTAGTAACATTTTGCTATTCTAGCAAATGAATTGGCTGGTCACATTTTGCTATTCTAGCAATTGAATTTGCTGGTCACATTTTGCTATTTTAGCAAATGAATTTGCTGGTCACACTTTGCTATTGTAGCAAATGAATTTGCTGGTCACATTTTGTTATTCTAGCAATTGAATTTGCTGGTCACACTTTGCTATTCTAGCAAATGAATTTGCTGGTCACATTTTGCTATTCTAGCAAATGAATTTGCTGGTCACATTTTGCTATTCTAGCAAATGAATTTGCTGGTCACATTTTGCTATTCTAGCAAATGAATTTGCTGGTCACATTTTGCTATTCTAGCAATTGAATTTGCTGGTCACACTTTGCTATTCTAGCAAATAAATTTGCTGGTCAAATTTTGCTATTCTCGCAAATGAATTTGCTGGTCACATTTTGCTATTCTAGCAAATGAATTTGCTGGTCACATTTTGCTATTCTAGCAAATGAATTTGCTGGTCACATTTTGCTATTCTAGCAAATGAATTGGCTGGTCACATTTTGCTATTCTAGCAAATGAATTTGCTGGTCACATTTTGCTATTCTAGCAAATGAATTTGCTGGTCACATTTTGCTATTCTAGCAAATGAATTGGCTGGTCACATTTTGCTATTCTAGCAATTGAATTTGCTGGTCACATTTTGCTATTCTAGCAAATTAATTTGCTAGTAACAGTTTGCTATTCTAGCAAATGAATTTGCTGGTCAAATTTTGCTATTCTCGCAAATGAATTTGCTGGTCACATTTTGCTATTCTAGCAAATGAATTTGCTGGTCATATTTTGCTATTCTAGCAAATGAATTTGCTGGTCACATTTTGCTATTCTAGCAAATGAATTTGCTGGTCATATTTTGCTATTCTAGCAAATGAATTTGCTGGTCACATTTTGCTATTCTAGCAAATGAATTGGCTGGTCACATTTTGCTATTCTAGCAATTGAATTTGCTGGTCACATTTTGCTATTTTAGCAAATGAATTTGCTGGTCACATTTTGCTATTCTAGCAAATTAATTTGCTAGTAACAGTTTGCTATTCTAGCAAATGAATTTGCTGGTCACATTTTGCTATTCTAACAAATGAATTTGCTGGTCACATTTTGCTATTCTAGCAAATGAATTTGCTGGTCATATTTTGCTATTCTAGCAAATGAATTTGCTGGTCACATTTTGCTATTCTAGCAAATGAATTTGCTGGTCATATTTTGCTATTCTAGCAAATGAATTTGCTGGTCACATTTTGCTATTCTAGCAATTGAATTTGCTGGTCACATTTTGCTATTCTAGCAAATTAATTTGCTAGTAACAGTTTGCTATTCTAGCAAATGAATTTGCTGGTCAAATTTTGCTATTCTCGCAAATGAATTTGCTGGTCACATTTTGCTATTCTAGCAAATGAATTGGCTGGTCACATTTTGCTATTCTAGCAATTGAATTTGCTGGTCACATTTTGCTATTTTAGCAAATGAATTTGCTGGTCACACTTTGCTATTGTAGCAAATGAATTTGCTGGTCACATTTTGTTATTCTAGCAATTGAATTTGCTGGTCACACTTTGCTATTCTAGCAAATGAATTTGCTGGTCACATTTTGCTATTCTAGCAAATGAATTTGCTGGTCACATTTTGCTATTCTAGCAAATGAATTTGCTGGTCACATTTTGCTATTCTAGCAAATGAATTTGCTGGTCACATTTTGCTATTCTAGCAAATGAATTTGCTGGTCATATTTTGCTATTCTAGCAAATGAATTTGCTGGTCACATTTTGCTATTCTAGCAAATGAATTTGCTGATCACATTTTGCTATTCTAGCAATTGAATTTGCTGGTCACATTTTGCTATTTTAGCAAATGAATTTGCTGGTCACATTTTGCTATTCTAGCAAATTAATTTGCTAGTAACAGTTTGCTATTCTAGCAAATGAATTTGCTGGTCACATTTTGCTATTCTAGCAAATGAATTTGCTGGTCACATTTTGCTATTCTAGCAAATGAATTTGCTGGTCACACTTTGCTATTCTAGCAAATGAATTTGCTGGTCACATTTTGCTATTCTAGCAAATGAATTTGATGGTCACATTTTGCTATTCTAGCAATTGAATTTGCTGGTCACACTTTGCTATTGTAGCAATTGTCTCCTTGCAAATAATAACTGCTAAAAATAGCATATTTATATGCTAGAATAGCAAACGCAGAATCATTTGCTATTCGAAAACATTTTTCTCCGTATACTGGTACATCCATGCGGATCTAATGGTACATATGTCGGGTTAGATGCGATGAAACAGAGAGATAGAGCGAGCGCGCCTATGATAGACCTTAAGACGTACACACACATATATACAGTTGTAGATCTCTCAGCACGATGTTCGAATGTGTGCAATAAGATTTAATCCGCAGATAGATATGAGTACCGGTCGAACTTCCACGTTGGATTATATGCGTGAATGCGTGTGTAAGAAGCGCGAGCTTCGAGTCATCTTCGGGTGAAAGAGCAACGGAGGAAGAACGCAAATGATGAGAAGGACATATGGCGAATGAGCACTGCCATTCGGGTTAGTGATATGTCACCGATGGTTACCTGACTCAAGAACATGGTTTAGCCTTCCCCCTGGATGATACGTGTCTGCGATGCGTTTGTGCCTCATCGGAGGAGACTCTTGGCTATGGCTATGGTGGCCATGGTGGCCATAGCCAAGAGTCTCTTCTCCATGCAGCGATAATATCGCATAACGTGACGATAACGCGAGGTGGACGAGCCACGTGCTGCTACCGTACGTATAATGGATTTAATGGACAAACCAATTTCAATATTTTACACGAGATATGTGTCCTCAACGAATAATAATAAATAAATCAGGATTGAATTTTTTTTTTTCGAGTTTGGCGTGAATTACATTAATATCAATAATTCAATCATGGAGGTCACATGATTTAATTTACTATTTATTTTTTCTCAACTTATTCGCGAGGAGGAAGTTCCGAGGGTGGCTTAGAACGGGACATGGACAAGTGAAAATAGACATTTTGATATTTTTTTAATTTGAAAATGTCTGCACTTATAAATACATCGTTTTCATACTTCAACGAGTGGCAAAGTTATTAAATATTATTTTTTCTCTTTGAGATGTTGATATCTGGTCTTGATGGTTAACTTCTTACAATCAGTTTTAATCCTCAAAGAAGCTTCTTTTATTTGGCTAGAGAGGCTTCAGGAAAGTCTATAAATAATAGACTTGTATGATTGCTTTGACAGATCTAGAGAAAGCTTCATTGAGAAGAATTTTTAGGAAAAAAATATTTTTTCGACATTTTTATGCCAGAGTGTGTGCGTGTGCGTGTGCGTGGGCGTTACTCCAGTGAGCTGGGCAAGTAAAGCTAGGGCGTTTAATGGACCTCGACATTGAGAGTTGATAAAAATGATCGTGTGCTCACCCAGGATCATGATAATAAACTTAAAATCCAAAGCACATTCGAAAGAAATATATTATCATTTATAGCTCCGCTGTGTCGAAAAAAATCGATAAACCGATACCCCCAGGTAATTATGAGAAATGTGAATGAAAGTAGAATTTTCTTGTGCAAAGGATTGCGTACAGGAAGTAAACATAAATGGGGATACATAATGTGGGACTTGGGTCTGTATACCGTGAGAAGAAAAGTGAATTTAATTTATTATATATATATATATATATATATATATATATATATATGGAATATACAAACAAGTGTTTCACATGGCAAAAGGGGTAGAAAGAGTTTAATCGAAACAGCGCTACTAATTTAATTGAAACGATCATTTTCACTGGGGGCGCGTGTAGAAAAGCCAACCAAGCCTGCTTGGCAGTTCCTTCACTCGTCTCGATCTAAGTTTTACAGGTCGAAACGATTAGGCCCGAACGCGTTGAATTGAATTCTCATACAGCCTTATTGCCTGCTATCAAGCCTCTGTATACGAGTATACAAGGTATATAGCTGCGAGCAGAGCTGTATGCACGTTACTGACGGGGATTAACTCGACGAAACGGACGTTTCCGGCCGCGCCTATTCGCGGCTCGCGTTGCCAGCCCATTTCATCCATGGCTCTCGCGATCCTGTAAATCGAGCAGGCAGAATATAATAGTACCGGGGTATCGCACCGTGAAAGTAATTCCTCAGCCTATCGGCGATAAAACGTGGGCAACGCCATCAACATTTCCCCTCGACATTTACTCATCCCCTCGTTCGATGGATTGATTTTCATTCGCAAAAATTTACCATCCACTTCTTACGCTCGTTGCCTCTGACCTTGATCAAAGTTTTAACTCTAGTTACCCTGTGTCAAAATTATATTAAAAAAAATTAAATCTGCCTTAAATCACGTCGCGGAGGAAGCGGGCATTACAGAGACCCAACCCCAAACCCAAACGCATCATTCGCTTGTGGCGTTGGGGTGAAATTTTTTTTTTTTTTTTTTTTATGGAAATAAAAACTGATCTTGCTTTGCATTACTCAGTGTATATTTGAAGTCTCATATATTGGCGTAAAGTAATATAAGATTTCAAAGTTTTATGTACATTCTCCACTTCAATGATTGTTCTCTCACTATTATTTTACGTATTTCAATTTTTATACAGGCAATCTCGTAGTTAGAAAATGCAAACAACCATCACGAATGAGGATATCGAGTGAGATGAAAGAAAAATAAAAGTAAAACAAAAGAAAACAATAAAATCGGCAACTCACGATTCCAATTTGTTTCACCTGACACTGCTGTAGCACACCGTGCCGAAGGCACGTCAAGAATGTGTTTGCGTGTGAGTATGTGTGTGTGTGTGTGTGTGTTGGGGCTCGTTTTCTAATCCGTTTCTCGTTTTCTCACCAGCTCGTTTCTGTCGCTTTTTGCCTACTTTTATCAACCTTTTATTCTGATACTCTGTACGTATGACGACAGGCCTGTCTTTGATTTTACACACAAACACACACGCTCACACATATTTCACATACATATATATATATATTTGTAGAAACGAAATAGACGCGATACGCGCTGTTCCAAATGAAAAATTATCCATCGCTGTGGTGCATACGAGAGTTATATAATTTTGTATTATAGCGAGAATTGAAGTTTTCGTTTCCAAGCTCAATCGAGCATATCGATGAGGGGTACGAGAACGAATTGCAGCCAAGTCAGCCAGTGAAGAACGACAACAACGACGAGTGTCCCATTGGCAACTTTGATCCTGCACTTTCACCAATGCCTCTGGCACAAGTCGATGCCATATTCAATGCGTATATTCAAGATAGACATTGCGAATCCTGAACGCATGAGGGGATACGCGATTTATCCCCCTCTGAAATATTATCAATCCGAACGTACGCTCTGTATATTTGCTTGGGCATTGGAATATTCACCATCGATATATTCACTGTGGTGAGCTAGTGCCATGCACTGCTCGATGCACCCTATAGAGTTTGCATAATGTTAATTTTCCATCTGGGCTCTTTTACCTCTCCTTCGTCTGATACCCCTTCTGGCTTATTTACCACAAACTTTATTTCGTAATATTAAATCTACCTAGTTCGTAATTTCCTGATGCTAATTATCTCTAATGCATTCGTAATCATTAAAGATTCAGCGTGTTGAGCACAATTTTTTAACATTTTTAGTGAATGTTGATGAGCCATTCTTTGTTAATTCATTCGATTTATATTTATTTTAATCTTCTTTACAGTCAAAGTTTTCCTGTTCGAGGATTTTTATTCTTTTTATTCAGATTTTATCAATTTTACGTAGAGTTTAATTCGTAATGTTTTTGACATGGTAAACTCGCACTTTCGAATTAAATTAACAGCGCCCAAACAACCGACCACGGTTTAACGCTCAGATTTTTTGATTTTGTACGATTTATGAGTCGTTTAGATACAGTATCGTAATTGGGATCTGAGAGACTCTACGGATATGAAAATGGCAGTTTGCTGGAGAGTAGATCTATGATAGCTCGCGTGATTACATTCTATGTGGGTCATGGTTTGCGTCGAAGTCGATTCCAGTTATGTTTTGACAGCACCGAGAAAAAATATTTAGTTGAAGTTAAATAAATGAGTACTTATATTTATTTTTATTTTTTTCTTCAAAATACAGATGAATTATTTGTTTGATTTAACTAAACGAATCAATTTCATACGCCTCAATTACTTTGTTTAGGTATTCAACGCCAGATCGTAAAAGAATTATCCTACAGATTTTGACAGCCCATGTCCATGATAAGTTACGGACATTTCTCTCGCACGAGAGGATTTCCATAAGTGGAATTTAATGAGGAACTCTATTGCTTGCTATTTTATTTCGCCCAATATACATTTGTCATTTATTTCAAAGCTAAGTTTAGTAATTTTGATCTTGCCTCAAATCGAGCTCTACCCATCCGATATAATTTAACACACGTACACGTATGATATCATTTTACACATTTAAAGCGAATCGTGTGATATTTTTTCGAACAAAATTTTTCCATGTAATTTTTTTTCTTCTATTTATGTAAAATTTTACAATTATACTTTTTGCAAAATTCCAATATATACTTTGACATGTCGTATTTAATTCTATATAATCTAACGTTGAAAAATTCGACCATTAGTTACTACAAAGTTGTGAACGAATCTTTGAAATTGCGTGTGAAACTCCGAAGGCAATCTCATCTCTCGTGACACAGAGAGACCGGAACACAAGTGGCCCTGTCGTAATATACAATTTCACGCTCCTGTGATTCAGGTTCAGAATGTTATCGCATTGACATCAGCCAGAGGAGAGAATATCAGTATGGCACGCATTCTAATACTCTTTTACAAATGTACTTGATATTTGAGTTCAAAATATCGTTGGAAACGTTGCATGTAACGTTTTATACATGGGAGTGGGGGTCCATATTGTAAAATTAAAAAAGATCATCGTGTTCTGGTATGAGCGCTTTATTTGGTGTGTGTGTGTGTGTGTGTGGGTGTGTGTGTGTGTGTGTGTGTGTGTGTGTGTGTGTGTGTGTGTATGTGTGTGTGTGTGTGTGTGTGTGTGTGTGTGTGTGTGTGTGTGTGTGTGTGTGTGTGTCTGTGTGTGTGTGTGTGTGTGTGTGTGTGTGTGTGTGTGTGTGTGTGTGTGTGTGTGTGTGTGTGTGTGTGTGTGTGTGTGTGTGGGTGGGTGTGTGTGTGTGTGTGGGTGTGTGTGTGTGTGTGTGTGTGTGTGTGGGTGTGTGTGTGTGCGTGCGTGCGTGCGTGCGTGCGTGCGTGTGTGTGTGCGTGAGTGCGCGCGCGTACAATATAACTAACGTAACAAGTAAACGAGTAACGGTGATCGTGTGATGCTCGCCGACGTACTACACTCTCGCGTCTTCGATTCAGAGCTATTGTCAGTTACCGTTCGATTGATCTGTCGATCCCTTCTCATTGAAATGAGAAGAAAGGAGAACAAGAATTAACGATACAAACGATATCGACAATAATTCAGTACATTGGAATGGTCAGAATGGACGAGAAGAGGCCAATGCGCTCTAATCCATTTTTGTCTTTCACTTTCTCAATCTCGGCTCAATCGATCCTGTCATCATCGAGAGGGGCGCTCAAGCCCCTCATTTGTCATCGGGAAAATAGATTGGTGACGCTGCAAGGGCCTTTTCAAGGTTCAGCTTCAAAGGTTACTGACCCATAATATTCGAAAACCTTTCGGTACCATAATTTTGAAACCCAAAATTCTCGCATTTAATTCAAAATTTACAATCCCGAAAACCTTCAAGTATATAGATATTTTTTCGTCAGTATTGCATCAATTTTTGGGCTTCTTAGCCATAACTCGTATGTTTTTTGATTGTCTAAGAATCTGACTGCTTTAGGGACTTTTGTAATTGAGGATTGTAGTCCCTCCAGGGCACCAGCAGCTCCGAGACTGTATAGTTACTCCGGAAATCTAGATAATCTAGGCGTTTAACTACGTTGGGACTCTAGTAACTTTGTGAACCTAGACAAGCCGGGAGTCTAGTAACTTTTAGAATCTAGATAAGCCGAGAGTCTAGTAACTCCGACAATTTACCCAAACCGAAATTATGCTATCCCCTTCAGGATTTCAGTAACTCTGGAACAATTCTAGGAACTCTTTTGGTTAAGATCACCATGAGGAATATTTTGAAACCACAATTAATTCGGGACCTTGATCACACTCCGGTAACCACTTTGGGACTTTGGTCATTTCGTTGCTCTGGCACTTCCCAACGCAGGATGTAAAATAATAGTAAAAAAGTTTTAATAATAATAAAAAAAAAAACTCCATCTCCATGGATGAATAATCAAAACTCGAATGCATGCCCCCGAGCTATGAAAAAATATATGTGGAAAGCAAACAGTTTAATAGATGGTGGATCTTGACCCTCAAGATCGAGGACTCGTTAAAATTCGTGTCAAGTAACTCGAGACCCTTTCCGTGTTCTAAAATCCTCATAAACACCGTCATATTTATTCCCAACGTCAAAACGTACCTGCTCACAAAACATTCGGCATCTCAATGAAATTCATTCGACAGTGAAAGTCCCAAGTGATGAGTAATTATTCGACCATCCAGTTGAGTGATAAAGTCTAAAGTGCTTCGAAATAGTGTTGCGGAAGGAACTTGTAAAAAGTGTCTGATAGACTTTATTTATTCGAAACTGGCCAGTTTTAAAGATCCATCATGCGTGAAAGACTCTGCAAGAGGAACACAGAACATTTGAAGAGTCTCTTCGACCATAAGAAATACATATTTCTCGTTCTCAATAACATCGAACACTCGTAAAGAAATTATTTCGTTAATACCAGTCAAAGAGCGATATTATAATAGAAACGACTATATATCCACTACAAGAGCAGACCTAAGAGCTTCTGTACAGTGGAGGTAGATGAGAAACGTTTTTCACCGCTCTTACCTGAACAAGCATCACGACCTCACGATGAAAAGTACATATACGCGCATAAATCTATTCGTAAATACGCACACGCACACGCACACGCACACGCACACGCACACGCACACGCACACGCACACGCACACGCACACGCACACGCACACGCACACGCACACGCACACGCACACGCACACGCACACGCACACGCACACGCACACGCACACGCACACGCACACGCACACGCACACGCACACGCACACGCACACGCACACGCACACGAACACGCACACGCACACGCACACGCACACGCACACGCGTATATTTGCAGTACTGAAAAAAAAGCTTGGCCACTGTATGGATTCATAGAGATCCGTAAGATGGAATATTTGTGGACATAGAACTCTCGTTCGGTTGTGGATTTCTCGTTCATCGTCCTATGTTGACCTGAATGATCCCAGCGTGGTGCAAGGTCATGGATGATCGTGCATCGACGGGCCACAGACACGGCAGTGTTTTAGCTCGCAAGATCGAGACAGAGGATGATCGAGGACATTAACGTCTGAACAGCGTGTAATATATATGATTCTCCGAGCACATCTCGAACTCAGTCAACCGCAAAAATATATATTGCGGTTCGTCTACGCCTGCATACCCGCTATTCACATATTTGTTCGCCTGAGTGAAATGCCATGTACGTACACAAACATACGCGCACACATACCCACATAATACCAAAGTCACTGAATGAATGCCACACTTTCGTGTCCGATTGACTTACAATACTTTGTCTGGTTTGGTTTTATTTTTTTTGTTTTTTGTATCGTTTGGATGAAACGAGAGTGAAGTCCCGATTAGATATCTTTGCCAGAACGCACTGACGTATCCTGGAAAGTGTTGACCCCTATTCGAGGATGTGGGAGAGTCAATTTGAAGGACTCACCTAACGATTTGGATAATTATCCTGATCTGGAAATTTTTTGGTTCATCCAAGATCCATTGAAGTTGATTTTTTGATCGAAGAAACTTTATCTCTTTTGTTTTCGTCTGGATGAAACAAAAGTGAAATCGAGGCAAGAGATATTTGTCAGGATTCTTACTGAAATTTGGAGAAATCTACTCGAGGATGCATGGATTAAATTTATAGAATCTCTTTCATATTCGATTATTTTTGTATGTAATACTTCAAGTACTTATCTAGGGGTCTGGAAAATTTCATGTTTTTAAGTTAAAATCTTTTATGTGTGAAAGCCACTGAATTATAACAAATATTGGAGCGGTTCATCCCATTTGAATATATATCAACGGATAAGATACATCCAATTGCATAAAATAGGAAAAATCAACCGTGAAAAAATATTGAATTTCTAACGAGCTAACAAAATCAGAAAAAAATATAGGTCTGCCGTCTGAATATAGGAACAAATTTTGTTTCTACTATTAAGATTCAGACGTTCATCCGAACAAGCTGAGATTGTCTCTATCGGCAAATATGTTTTTTTATCACTTGATTAAGAAAATGACTCAATCAACGATTCTTCCTTATTTCTAGAAAGAATTTTGAGGCAATATTTGTATCGCGTTATTCACATGCATGTTCACCTAAATATCTATAAGGTTGCAGTGAGTTCGGGATTGCGGAACAATTTCATGACGATCGTGGAGAGCGTAGGTGCGAGGCAAAACATCTGGTAAACTCACACGTCGAGACGCTAACATCTGAGAGCACTACCAGCAGCGGGACAGGTTCACTTTGTACATTACGGTATATATATACATATATATGTATGCATATATGTATGGAGGTGCGTATATAGGTAGGCTGGTAAGCAACACACGAGCAAAAGAGTCGCGAGCTGTGCGAGACTGAATCCTCTAGCACTGAAACCTGGTTAAGTTACGGTATATATACCTGCTACTAGGTAAATGGTACAGAGAGGAACACGTGGCTGTGTGTATGTATTAACCATGCTCGCCTCCTCACGTGTAGTTACATTACCGTCGACGTTTTACAAGTTACTCCAACAGCGTGTAAAATACGTTCTTATAATCATCCATGCACTCCCATGAGTCCAAACAATAGCACATCCAACTTACGAGAATCGAATACCAGAAAAAATAAAAAGAATCTAAAAATTCTCATGCTAAATTCTCATATACCACAATTACGATTAGTAATTAGGATTGAAAACCACATTGGGGAAAAAACGTTCAAAATAATTTAATAGAGTGACGTTGTCAATGATTTCGTTGGAGGAACGTTTTTAAGTTCGACCTAAATCGACCCAGTGCCTATGCTCGCTTTGTTCCAAGTGACTTTTACTCTAAATCGACCTAATACCTCGACCTTGATTTAGATGCAACATAATACTGAAATAATATCCTCAGAAAGTGTCTGACTGAGATGTTTAAGGCGTTGAAAAGATTTTCCATGAGAGAATCAATTTTGTTGTGCTGGAATGCTTCGTCCCGAGTGCTGTGACTCTTACCCTAAATCGACCTAATAGACCCGGATCGACCTCGATTTAGATGGAAAAAAATAATGAGATAATACGCTGAGAAAGTGACTGACTGAGATGTTTGAGGTGTTGAAAAGATTTTCCATGAGAGCATCAATTTTGTTGTGCTGTAATGCTTCGTCCCGAGTGCTGTGACTCTTACCCTAAATCGACCTAATCGACCCGAATCGACCTCGATTTAGATGGAAAAAATAATGAGATAATACGCTGAGAAAGTGACTGACTGAGATGTTTGAGGTGTTGAAAAGATTTTCCATGAGAGCATCAATTTTGTTGTGCTGTAATGCTTCGTCCCGAGTGCTGTGACTCTTACCCTAAATCGACCTAATCGACCCGAATCGACCTCGATTTAGATGGAAAAAAATAATGAGATAATACGCTGAGAAAGTGACTGACTGAGATGTTTGAGGTGTTGAAAAGATTTTCCATGAGAGCATCAATTTTGTTGTGCTGTAATGCTTCGTCCCGAGTGTTGTGACTCTTACCCTAAATCGACCTAATCGACCCGAATCGACCTCGATTTAGATGGAAAAAATAATGAGATAATACGCTGAGAAAGTGACTGACTGAGATGATTGAGGTGTTGAAAAGATTTTCCATGAGAGCATCAATTTTCTTGTGCTGTAATGCTTCGTCCCGAGTGCTGTGACTCTTACCCTAAATCGACCTAATACCTCGACCTCGATTTAGATGCAACATAATGCTCAGATAATACGGAGAGAAAGAGCCTGCCTGAATTGTTTGTGTCGTTGAAACGTTTTTCCATGAGAGGATGAGTTTTGTCATGCTGTAGAGCACGTGAATAGTATTATTCACACAGAGGGATATTTAGGCGCGTACCTCATCATCGTAATAGAAAGACATGTAAAAGAAAACTGATGACGTTTCAAGTATTACGTTGTCTGTTTCACTGAATTGACATTAATCATTTCACTATACGCTATTGAAGGCTATAGAAACATTTTTGGATTGCCACCTCGAATTGGCTGCGGCGAAAGGGGGGGGGGGGGGTCCGCCTGTTCACGAGCCGTCCAACTAAACGTACTTTCTACTACTTAGACTCGTATTCCTCATTCCCATCGGTGAACCGCTAATTATCCTTTCGTTATTCTTTAGCCTCTGTCATATATGGATTGTCGAAGCTTTTTTTGTCGATCGATTTTAAATACTCCGTAACTTTGACGCTCCTTGTATAATTCATTGAGTCTTGTGCGAGTCCTTTATATTGGATTATTCTGACAATCATTCAAAGACTTTCTTTTTCTTGTAATTAATCGACTGTGAGTAATGTCAAAGGCTATTCATAGAATGAAATAGACGATGCAATGGAAGCTATTTTTGCAATGCAATGACACATGATATGTCGTCCCGAGTAGGGGAAAACTAGATAAAGAAACGATTGCCGTGACAGTGATCTCAAGATTAAATGGTTTTTCATAGACTCAGATTTCGAAAAAAATTACATAAAAATTGCAGTGAGTAGATTTTATTTAAATTCAAACCACGATTCGTATTAAAAGCTTTCAGGTGTTTCAATTGCATTTTAGTTGCAAATGCTGAGACATTCTGCAAACCCAAACAGATTTCGTTTGATTAAATCGTACAATATATATAAATGAAAATAATGATATTGGATCTCTGAATTGTTTTCGAATATAGTCGGTTGAACTTGAGAACTTGGCAGTTTAACGGCCATGACACCCATGATAAAAGTGGGATAAAAGTGGGGGGTTATTTTTTTCTGACTGAAAACATTGCTGGAGTTCTATATGTCGATTAATTAATAAAATAATTAATCTATTTTTTAATCGTCCAATGTGCGTGGTGCAGTACCAACTATTCATCGTTTACGAATTCTATTTTGCAAGAAAGGTTTCAAGATAAATAAATTGGTATGACAAATTAATGACCAAATGGTTGACGTGATGTTCAAAATATGTATCTAATTATCCATGAGATACACTTTTGAACCGTCGTAGATTCTGGGAAAGGTTACGTGACATGTAAAATTGAGAACATATTCAAGCACAACTTCGCTATCTGCTGTCTGCAGAGTCGCTCGATCCAGGCAAGTTACCAGTTGAGCGTGGGTTAAAATTAACTATCCAACATTCGCCCACGTATAATGTATGTATCATGGGGAAACTTATGTAGAGCCCAAAAAATGCTCGAAAAAATTTATCCAGTTTATCGAAAAAATTTATTCAGTCCTGGTCGAGCGATTCACCGAATGACCCACGAACATCAACTACGCAATAGCATCACTTTTGGCTTTTCTGCCTTGTCAAATTATCCTCGCCCAATAAATTTCATCACAATTATTTTTTTTTAAATTCATCCTCTCTCTGTTCTTTCTTTCGATTAATGCATCGACGAGCATATGAGAAAAAGGTTGCTCTATGCAAATTTCGGCAAAGCTATACACTCTGTAGCATTCTCACACTCGAGCCAAGTTTTTGTAGCTTCTACACGTGCTATATACAGTAATTCATGTGTATGAATACACGTACGTGTGCATGAATATATTTCGCTCGTGTATGAAGCTTCGCGAGACGCCGTACTTCAACCATTAATTGATCACGATTTTCATGACATCGAGGACGTGTATCTCGTCGAGTATATTTAAACTCTTGCAAGAAAGATTTTGTACTGCAAAATGGGGCGCAGTTATCAGCAATATGCAAAATTTTCTATATATAGATATATTTTTATCGCACACGAGTGTAAGAGTTTATTGTTATAATGGTGAATGCGCGATATTAGCGACAGCCAAAAGGGCAACCGAGACTCGTGTCTGCCTATTTCCTCATATTACTATAATTCGTAAATTTTTTAATTTTCCGATATCGATACAAATAAAACTCTCAATACTGACTGCTATTTTGATATAGATTAATGAGTCTCCTGTACTAAATTTTTATTGATCTTCAACTTTTATTTCTACCTCATAATCATGCTGGAATGTTATAGTGATTCGGGTGTTGCAAAGGAAAATTGACTGAAAGGTGAGACTATGAGTATCATCTCCATGAATGCTGGCTAAGGACGAGGCCGTTTGTGTTCGAGTATCAGTACGATGGTGCTTTTTGTATTGTACAAATTTTTACAAATCACTAAATCAAAAGAAATCCCGAGTCTGTTTAAATATAATGAGAAAATTTTAAATTATTTAAGCATAAAAATCTGTATTATTGCAATTTTTCGATCAATGTTTGCAGCTGAACCAACAATATCATGGAATCGTATTGCTCGGATACAAATTCTCTTCATTATATTACAATTGAGTGTACATTAAACGACTATGACGATTCTCAAATCAAGAGTTACTTGTTTCGAAAATTTTCTGCACTCTCTCAATTTTGTACGCACCAACAAAATCCCCATGAGTCAAAATATCATTATCATTATTCGCATAATTAACAGGATCATGGATCTAGGCAGAATTATATTATACATTGCAGGTATGGAATGTATAATTTGTGGGGCAGTAGTCTCGCTAAGGTGTGGTCCTTCGTTGCAATTCCATACAAAAAAAAAATTTATACTCGAGTTTATTACCTTGCCGAGTGTCACGGTGTAATTTTAATCTCGCTTCGTATACATACTCGAGTGTCCACGCAAAAACATATTCGTTCAACACGGAAGGAAATGTTTGGTCTGTGACTTCTTGACAAACCTTCGTTGGTACAGTCAGAACAATTGAGTCTTTAGAAATTGTCAGTAGACATTTTCAAAGGGAAACTTGTATGAATGAATGCAAGGCCTGAATTTCACGAACGCTTATAAGCCCATACCAATGAATTCAGACTGCCCATACAATCCATGCACGATCTTGTACAGTACGATTGTTTTTTTTTTTCAAATTTAGAACCAAATGGATTTGACTGTACTGGTGAAGTCTGCTTAATGAGCAGAAAGACCAAAAAGCGTATATACAGATCCAAGATTCATGGATATGGGTACAGAAGATTCTGGCGATCATGGTGGTCGATGTGTTTGAACACCCACGCTCGAGATCTTAAGACTCGGGTTAGGAGTGAGGCTGGCTGGACCAAGCTAATCGTCGAATTTACGAAGTGTTCATCTTGGTAAGACCGAGACCGAGACCGAGACTCGAGGCTGTTGAATTACCGAGAGAGACGGTGCATGGCTCGACGCAGTGGTAAGAGCGTTAAGTAAGATTGATTGTTATACAAATCAAAGGAGTGAAAAATGCATGTACGTAAGAGAATAATGGTTTTAATTTATTAAAAACCAGCAGCAGGTTATGCCCTATATTAAAAATATATTTAAACAAAAAATTGAAGCAGGCTTGAACCACGTCGATGGAAATGGACGGCAAACGCCTCCTTTCCGTTTATTTCCATACTTAGCGACATGTGAGTTATACCACGACGATCATCGGTCGAGAGAGGCTTTACGAGGGTCGTGAAAAAATAATAATAAAACGCGACGTTATCAATTTGCTTATAGCTGCAGCAACCATTTTGGTCCCAATTCAAAGTTGAAAAAGAAAAAAAAAATAATACTTAATAGCTGCTCTGATGAAAACTTCCAAGTAACGATATTCATCAAAATAATCGAATCATAAATTTTCAAAAATATCGAAATGTGGCTAAATTCCCTCTCCTCGAGTGAGAGCTACGTGGGTCGCGTCTGTCGATGCACCAAACGATGGTCCGTCAATCGTTAAATGTACTCGTCTCAAGAACCTAATCAAATTTCTTGACATAGCATTTTTTTTGGAGAAAAAAGTTGGGAATTATTGAAAAAAAAAAATGTTTTTCTTTCTAACAAACCTAAGCTACAATTTTTGTTTTACATCACACGCTGCTCTCTCTCTCTCTCTCTCTCTCTCTCTCTTTCTCTTTCCAGTATTTCTCCAATGAAAAGATCAGCTGTGTTGAGTGCCTGCTCGAGTATCCCTTTTGCAATTATTACACGCTCGTTAAGCCTCACGAGACCCGTAAATTTTCCATGTAATTATATCTCTCCCACATTGAGGGACCTGCCGAGGTGGTCATCCGTAATTTTTTAGTTTCATAAACGGACAACGGCTAATTAGTAATTAGTATTCTGCTGTATGGGCACGGCCATTCGGAGAGGCCGATGGGTTAGCGTCACGCGAACCCGAGTTAGACGCGCCTATATGATCTTTCAATTGTTCCTGCTCGTAAATCGAGTTATATATATATATATATATATATGGATCGCAGAAAGTAACTGATTTTGGTATTATTACGTCGATGATGGTCCAATGATATATGTCCATTATATATGTGTATGTACTGCGCCCAATGTAATACTTCATCGAGGTTACTTTTACCGGTTGTCAAAAAGCTTTGGAAATAGCACCGCGACGCTGTCTAGTTAAAATGTTTGTATAAATCACGTTCCTGTTGCTACATCGTTAAAAAAACAAATAAAAATAATACGCTAGAAAATGTATAATTTTTATCAATTTTTGTACATAAAGTACAAAATTACGGGTCACCACCTCGGCAGGTCACCCTTAATTTTTTAGTTTCATAAACGGACAACGGCTAATTAGTAATTAGTATTCTGCTGTATGGGCACGGCCATTCGGAGAGGCCGATGGGTTAGCGTCACGCGAACCCGAGTTAGACGCGCCTATATGATCTTTCAATTGTTCCTGCTCGTAAATCGAGTTATATATATATATATATGGATCGCAGAAAGTGACTGATTTTGGTATTATTACGTCGATGATGATCCAATGATATATGTCCATTATATATGTGTATGTAATACGCCCAATGTAATACGTCATCGAGGTTACTTTTACCGGTTGTCAAAACACTTTTGAAATAACACCGCGACGCTGTCTAGTTAAAATAATTGTATCAATCACGTTCCTGCTGCTACATCGTTAAAAAAACAAATAAAAATAATACGCTAGAAAATGTATAATTTTTATCAATTTTTGTACATAAAGTACAAAATTACGGGTCACCACCTCGGCAGGTCACCCTTAATTTTTTAGTTTCATAAACGGACAACGGCTAATTAGTAATTAGTATTCTGCTGTATGGGCACGGCCATTCGGAGAGGCCGATGGGTTAGCGTCACGCGAACCCGAGTTAGACGCGCCTATATGATCTTTCAATTGTTCCTGCTCGTAAATCGAGTTATATATATATATATATGGATCGCAGAAAGTGACTGATTTTGGTATTATTACGTCGATGATGATCCAATGATATATGTCCATTATATATGTGTATGTAATACGCCCAATGTAATACGTCATCGAGGTTACTTTTACCGGTTGTCAAAACACTTTTGAAATAACACCGCGACGCTGTCTAGTTAAAATAATTGTATCAATCACGTTCCTGCTGCTACATCGTTAAAAAAACAAATAAAAATAATACGCTAGAAAATGTATAATTTTTATCAATTTTTGTACATAAAGTACAAAATTACGGGTCACCACCTCGGCAGGTCACCCTTAATTTTTTAGTTTCATAAACGGACAACGGCTAATTAGTAATTAGTATTCTGCTGTATGGGCACGGCCATTCGGAGAGGCCGATGGGTTAGCGTCACGCGAACCCGAGTTAGACGCGCCTATATGATCTTTCAATTGTTCCTGCTCGTAAATCGAGTTATATATATATATATGGATCGCAGAAAGTAACTGATTTTGGTATTATTACGTCGATGATGATCCAATGATATATGTCCATTATATATGTGTATGTACTGCGCCCAATGTAATACTTCATCGAGGTTACTTTTACCGGTTGTCAAAACACTTTTGAAATAACACCGCGACGCTGTCTAGTTAAAATAATTGTATCAATCACGTTCCTGTTGCTACATCGTTAAAAAAACAAATAAAAATAATACGCTAGAAAATGTATAATTTTTATCAATTTTTGTACATAAAGTACAAAATTACGGGTCACCACCTCGGCAGGTCACCCTTAATTTTTTAGTTTCATAAACGGACAACAGCTAATTAGTAATTAGTATTCTGCTGTATGGGCACGGCCATTCGGAGAGGCTGATGGGTTAGCGTCACGCGAACCCGAGTTAGACGCGCCTATGTATATGATCTTTCAATTGTTCCTGCTCGTAAATCGAGTTATATATATATATATATGGATCGCAGAAAGTAACTGATTTTGGTATTATTACGTCGATGATGATCCAATGAATATGTGTATGTAATACGCCCAATGTAATACTTCATCGAGGTTACTTTTACCGGTTGTCAAAACACTTTTGAAATAACACCGCGACGCTGTCTAGTTAAAATGATTGTATAAATGACATTCCTGCTGCTACATCGTTAAAAAAACAAATAAAAATAATAGGCTAGAAAATGTATAATTTTTATCAATTTTTGTACATAAAGTATGAAAATTCTTTAATCCCGCTTCGTCAACATTCCCATCGTCAACGTTTCCCATTTGCAAAGCTCGACAAACAATTTTCCAAATAATATTTGATCGGTTTGATTGTGCCCTTTTTAAAATTGCATAAAAAATATTTTTTATTGCCACATAAAAAGCCTCGAGATGACAATGAATGCCAAGTGGCATATCGTTGTCGTGATGAAGAAAGTTTACTCGGTGCTCTCAAAAGAGAGCCTGGTAAATAGAGCCCGTTCATGTGTATTAAAAGTTACGACATTGGGATCGTGACCCGGCGCAATCGTAGCGGCTTCGATCAGAAAGGGATCGATCGATCGGTTGATCTATCGAAGAAACCTGATCACATCGAAGAGATGCTGCGGGGTCAACGCCCGCCGCACACGCAATTATTATATAACTAACGTGTACCCAACGTTAATCTACATCTCATGCGACTGTACAACGAGCTACTTATTATTGAACGAATAAATCCATTCAATGCTTTAAGTATGTATTAAACGATCTTTCGATACTTCCAATATTAGGTAATAAAAAATAAAAAAATTACGATAGGGCAATTTATACATTTACATTCGGAGTTCTACGCGATGCTGGTCGTCAACAAAAAGAAAGTTTTTATTTATTTATTTAGAAAGTCACGCTCTCGTTTATCATTTCCCATTTATCATCATGACGCAATTAAGCTCTGAATTTCACTTCATTGCGATAATTCGATCACGAAATTTTTCGTTGAGCTCAATTATGCCCAACAAAATAATATGGCGGCTGACATTATTTCGTGTATGAAGAGCTTCTCTTAGCTTATGTGGATTATACATACATTTCAATATTTTCATGGCGATCGATATCAATCGAAAGTTTGGTGCGTATCATTAAACATATTCCAAAGGTGAGGCAATGGAAAAAAAAATCGACAAAAACTGTAGTTTTTTTTTGATAATTTTGATAATTACCTCGAGTGTATTTGTAAGTGCATGTGATTTGGACAGTGTAGTGGTAAAGATTTTATGGCTGACAGACGACAAAGACTGTCGTAATTTCACTTTACTCATTGAAAGGGCACGTCGATCTTGGTATTATAAATAAGTTAAATAATCGCTCGAGCCATATTTTCTTGATGAAAATAATGTCGTGATAGTCCCCGTTAAAATGTCATGAATACTATGAGAAATAAATTTGTGGGTTTTTAAAGTTTGTCCGAAATATGGTGCTAATAAATGTCATATCTTGACATGCTAATCCATTTTTTTCTTACATTTGAACATTTTATCAGTTCCATAAATATAAATTTCACAAAAATGAAAAATATTGAAAAAAATGCTCGGAACATGTCGAATTTGTTCTCCTAATCGTCGAATCGCCTGTGAAATTCGCTCGCTTAAAAATCGCTCAGCAGCAGGAATAGATCGTGCAGCAGCTAGCATAAGAGAAGACGATGCGAGAGAAAAATATAAATATTGATTGTTTGTGAATTCGAAGTATCACAGATATTAAATATATTTTAAATGAGTCAAGATTAAAGGGGAAAACCCAGATCAAAAAGCTTTCGGTGAATTGATTGATTAATTTCCTACTCAAACTCCTCGGGAAATGGAGAAAAAAGTAAATCAGCAACATCGTTTCTACTCCCATATGCTTATATATATATATATATACTCAAAGATTTTTCTACAACCATTCTATATACATTGCACGCGTAATATATGGGGAATTCTATCGCAAATGAACCATTCTGCAAGCCTTATAACTTTTCACTTGATTGTTATTTTCCGAGATTTTCTACACGCTCATCAAAGCAAGTACATTTCGTCACTAATTTTTCTCAAATTTTCTATGCATCTCGTAGTTATATGAATGAAATGATGCATCATGTTAAAAAATTGCGAGACTTGATTTACGATGGAAATCCCTGTACAAATGTGCATAAATTGTATGTATAGCTGATTCGAGAGTCGGGGGATCTAATTAATAGAAATTAATTGCGCGATCAGCAGCAGCAACAGCAAGAGCAGCTCAGGAAGTGACAGCAGGACAGGCAGCCAAGCCAGCCACTCGCAAGAGACCGGGACGGAAGGTCTCTTTGATGATTTTTTTCGGGTGTCCAATCGCACCGTCTTCGATGCCTCGTGGACAGCGCGCGTCTTATCCTTATAAATAGACATGTAATACCAATGATATATATATATATATATATATATATATATATATATATATATATATATATATATACAAAGCTGTGAGAGTAGCATAGCTCGGAGCCCTCTCGCAAGAACATTCCATGGTTTTTGTTCGTTGCACGATGCCAATCGTATCGGAGCGCCGATCAACGCCAGAGAAAGAGAGACCGCGACAGACATCTCTTCTTTTTCTTCGGTACATTCATGTAATGTACATTCATGTGCATATATATATATATATCGGCGATTGCGCGAGACTCTCTGAACGTGACTGTGCCGCATCGCTTATTTTAATTATCCCGCGAGTCGGCGCGCATACTTATATTTCCCATGATATTCATTCCCCATGTACCTGCGCTCTTAAGATGAGAAAAAAAAAACAATGGATCATTTATCGCATCTGGCGCCCAAAGTACTGGAGATTACCTTGTTAGCAACGTGTTACATTAACAATTTATAGATTTTGAATAAACTTTTGAGCATTATATTTACAATTACATAATTAAATTCCTATTCCTGCTAGAAGATTTCTTTTAAGCTTATTTTTTCCACTCATTCATTTTGGCACGATTTTACGGACGATGGTCCGTCGTGGAATTGACAATTCAAATATTTTGATACTGTATTCGAGTTGCACTTTCATATAAATGAAAATCTACAAGGCATATTGATACAAAAACTACAAGGTGATCCAAATAATCATCACTCTTTTCAGTTTATTCATCATTCGCATGAATTTTCGAATGCATAAATGACGAATTTTTTAGCCATTATGGAACGATTATGTACTAGAAATTTGAGAAATGGTAGATCTTGCTTTGCTCTTCGATTTCCAGGGATATTATAGAGTTGAAACTGGTAATTTCAAATTCTTGCCGATTCCAAGTTTCGTTCCAATCGAATGACTTTTTGATTTTTATGACTGTTCATATTGACGCCACCTGTTTGAATTTCATAATTTCGACTTCCAATCTCAAGACAGATGTCTTATTAAAATTCCAGGAATCAATTTTCATTGAAAACGGAACACTTTGTTTAACGATCGTCTTACTCCGCCATTTTAATTTGGCATGTAACTAATGACTCATCGAAGTCTTTTCTACTTTTCCGACCTAAAGATTAAGTACCATTCCTGACCCGAAAGGCTACAAACAGTCTGACGTCAGATCATTACTCATCACTAATTTGTAATGATATATTCTAACCGTGAAAGTTCATTGATTCACCGATATAACCATGAAGATTAATCGATTCACCGATTGTTATTTATATCGTTACTATTGTAACGAATCATTATGTTTCGTCTATAAGGAACTTTTTTTATTATTTCTCATCTGTGTTATTCCAAAGTATACCTTTTGGACTTCGACATGGGAATTCGATATGAAGAGATCAGCATCGCGTCACTCTAAGGGGGCGAGAGACTGTTTAGTACTACAACTACCACCACGACTATTACTAGTCGTGTTTAGGAAACAGTAAAGACACGCTGATCGCACCGCTCTCAGCCTAGATTAATGATTATTGAAGATGAGGTGATCCACTGCATCATGAGAATATCGACATGAAAAGACGAGCTTCGCGTCACTCCGAGGGACGAGGGGCATCTATTACGATGGTGACGTGAGTGACGGAGCTAATATTACTCAGTACTACACCTAACACCGCGATGACTACTAGTCGTGTTTAGTATCGAGTAAAAACACGCTGGTCGCACTGCTCTCATCGTCAGTCGTGACTATTGATTATTGAAGATGAGGTGATCCACTGCATCATAAGAATATCGACATGAAGGGGCCGGCTTCACGTCACTTAGAGGGACAAGGGGCATCTATTACGATGGCGACGTGATTGGCGGAGCGAATATTACTTAGTACTACGCCTAACACCGCGATGACTACTAGTCGCGTTTAGGAAACAGTTAAGACACGCTGGTCGCACTGCTCTCATCGTCAGTCATGACTGTTGATTATTGAAGATGAGGTGAACCACTGCATCATGAGAATATCATCATGAAGGGACCAGCTTCACGTCACTTAGAGGGACGAGGGGCATCTATTACGATGGCAACGCGATTGGCGGAGCTGCTATTACTTAGTACTACACCTAACACCGCGATGACTACTAGTCGTGTTTAGTATCGAGTAAAAACACGCTGGTCGCACTGCTCTCATCGTCAGTCGTGACTATTGATTATTGAAGATGAAGTGAACCACTGCATCATAAGAATATCATCATGAAAGGGCCAGCTTCACGTCACTTAGAGGGACAAGGGGCATCTATTACGATGGCGACGTGATTGGCGGAGCGAATATTACTTAGTACTACGCCTAACACCGCGATGACTACTAGTCGTGTTTA
Organism: Dyspetes luteomarginatus; assembly: GCA_963669185.1. Classification (NCBI taxonomy): domain Eukaryota; kingdom Metazoa; phylum Arthropoda; class Insecta; order Hymenoptera; family Ichneumonidae; genus Dyspetes; species Dyspetes luteomarginatus. Next base: position 7,668,763 of record OY769912.1, read on the forward strand.
GGAAACAGTTAAGACACGCTGGTCGCACTGCTCTCATCGTCAGTCATGACTGTTGATTCTTGAAGATGAGGTGAACCACTGCATCATGAGAATATCATCATGAAGGGGCCAGCTTCACGTCACTTAGAGGGGCGAGGGGCATCTATTACGATGGTGACGTGAGTGACGGAGCTGCTATTACTTAGTACTACAACTACCACCGCGAGGACTACTAGTCGCGTTTAGGAAACAGTTAAGACACGCTGATCGCACCGCTCTCAGCCTTGATTATTGATTATTGAAGATGAGGTGAACCACTGCATCATGAGAATATCGACATGAAGGGGCCGGCTTCACGTCACTTAGAGGGACAAGGGGCATCTATTACGATGGCAACGCGATTGGCGGAGCTGCTATTACTTAGTACTACAACTACCACCGCGAGGACTACTAGTCGCGTTTAGGAAACAGTTAAGACACGCTGATCGCACCGCTCTCAGCCTTGATTATTGATTATTGAAGATGAGGTGAACCACTGCATCATGAGAATATCGACATGAAGGGGCCGGCTTCACGTCACTTAGAGGGACAAGGGGCATCTATTACGATGGCGACGTGATTGGCGGAGCGAATATTACTTAGTACTACGCCTAACACCGCGATGACTACTAGTCGCGTTTAGGAAACAGTTAAGACACGCTGGTCGCACTGCTCTCATCGTCAGTCATGACTGTTGATTATTGAAGATGAAGTGAACCACTGCATCATAAGAATATCGACATGAAAGGGCCAGCTTCACGTCACTTAGAGGGACGAGGGGCATTTATTACGATGGCAACGTGATTGGCGGAGCTAATTTTACTTAGTACTACAACTAGCACCACGACTATTACTAGTCGTGTTTAGGAAACAGTAAAGACACGCTGGTCGCACTGCTCTCATCGTCAGTCATGACTGTTGATTCTTGAAGATGAGGTGAACCACTGCATCATGAGAATATCATCATGAAGGGGCCAGCTTCACGTCACTTAGAGGGGCGAGGGGCATCTATTACGATGGTGACGTGAGTGACGGAGCTAATATTACTCAGTACTACACCTAACACCGCGATGACTACTAGTCGTGTTTAGTATCGAGTAAAAACACGCTGGTCGCACTGCTCTCATCGTCAGTCGTGACTATTGATTATTGAAGATGAGGTGATCCACTGCATCATAAGAATATCGACATGAAGGGGCCGGCTTCCCGTCACTCCGTGGGACGAGGGGCATCTATTACGATGGCAACGTGATTGGCGGAGCGAATATTACTTAGTACTACGCCTAACACCGCGATGACTACTAGTCGTGTTTAGGAAACAGTTAAGACACGCTGGTCGCACTGCTCTCATCGTCAGTCATGACTGTTGATTATTGAAGATGAGGTGAACCACTGCATCATAAGAATATCGACATGAAAGGGCCAGCTTCACGTCACTTAGAGGGACGAGGGGCATTTATTACGATGGCAACGTGATTGGCGGAGCTAATTTTACTTAGTACTACAACTAGCACCACGACTATTACTAGTCGTGTTTAGGAAACAGTAAAGACACGCTGATCGCACCGCTCTCAGCCTTGATTATTGATTATTGAAGATGAGGTGAACCACTGCATCATAAGAATATCGACATGGAGGGGCCGGCTTCACGTCACTTCGAGGGACGAGGGGCATCTATTACGATGGCAACGCGATTGGCGGAGCTACTATTACTTAGTACTACAACTACCACCGCGACGACTACTAGTCGCGTTTACTATAGAGTAAAGACACGCTGGTCGCACCGCTCTCGGTGATGAGGCCGGTGCACCCAGCATACCTGATGCCTGATAAGGAAACACACGCTGGAGCTATAGCGATCTCATCGGCACTCTCTCTCTCTCTCTCTCTGGCGCTCCTGCAGGAGCATCAAGATTATTTTCCTCTTCGTTACGCCTCCTTCTTCGCCACTACTTTATTCTCCTCCCAAAATCTTCAAACAATCTTCATTTCTTATTCATAACAAAAGTGCTTTGAGCGTTTTGCTATCAACCTACGTTAGAAATATTTTAGTCCAGAGTAGAGCTAAATTTGGCATATATGAGAATTAAGAGGTTCAATATCAGATATTAAGTAAATACCAAATGGATATAGGCTGATGAGGGTTATGAACAAAGAAATTATAAACTTCCGAATGCAAAAATCATTAAGATCGATGTACAAATTAAGCATCAAATAATTGAACCTTGAAACATTGATGAGAAGAGCCTTAAAAAGCAACTCTCCCCCAGGGGGTGCATACATATTAAGCTGGATTTAAACATGACGCATCGAATAATTGAACACTGAAAAATTAGCAAAGTTTACTATTTTAATGATCATGATCGAACATCCAGATTATCACGAGCATTGCTCGGAATTAAGACGATTGGCGAGGCATCATATCAGAGGTGCCTAAAAAAAGCACCTCCCCTCCTGGGGGTCTATACACATTAAGGTTGATGTACATACACATGACGCATTGAACAATAATCCTGATCCGGATTATTGCGAGTAGTGCTCAGAAATAAGACGACCGGCGAAGCATCAGATGAGAAGAGCCTTAAAAAGCACACACACCCCTCCCCCCAGGGTTTTCATACACATTAAGCTGGATGTACACATGGCCCAACGAACAATTGAAAAACTTTGCTGTTTTTATGATTATGATCGAACATCCAGATTAGTACGAGCATTGCTCGGATGTGAGACGACTGGCGAAGCATCATATGAGAGGAGCCTAAAAAAAGCATCCTCCATCGTGGGGATCCATAAACATAAAGCTAGATGTACACGTGACACATCGAACAATTGAAGATTGAAAAATTGGGAAACTTTGCTGTTTTCATGATGATGATCGAACATCCAGATTATTACGAGGATTGCTCGGAAATGAGACGACCGGCGAGGCATCAGACGAGCGAATATAAGAAAAAAGGGCACAGGCGTGACTGAGAAATGTTGCTATCTTAAGGCCCTCGTGAATGGTACACGCCTCTCGATGATCGACGCCCCGACATATTATACGTATACCTTATAATGTTCTACCATGGTAGAGTATAGAGGCAAGGAGCGCCGCGTCGAGACTTCGATTCGATACGATCGATTACGTGCAGCACGGATCGGCGCGTGAACGCGCGAAGTGTATTACAGTGACGCCTGTATATGTACGTGTTTACTGGTAAACGGATATGAATAGGTCTGTATATATAATAACTAAAGGCGCCACTCGAGAACCCAAACCCTCCCCCTCGATTATCGTTAAATTTCTTCAAAAGGTGTATGATCATTAATAACGATATCGAGTCGATACGCTTCTTACACATGTATTATAATAATAGTAATGTTAATAGTGATATATATGAGCGACGTATAATGGGAATCTCGATTGTTTTATCAGACTTCGGTATCTTCTATCTCTTATCGCATCGTCTGAAGCATTTAAATTCACCTTCTTGCCCTTTCTTTCATAATTTGCAGCAATTTTCAATTCGGATCCAAAAATATATACCAGGGCTATCCATCTCTCATAGACTGCCAGCTCAAATGGAATTAATATTGCCAGTGTATTATGAGTGTTTAATGGTATAAACAGGTGGGAATACATCTGTATATATAAGAACCAAATAAGGCGCCACTCGAGAGTCCAAACCCTCCCCCTCGATTATCGTTAAATTTCTTCAAAAGGTGTATGATCATTAATAACGATATCGAGGCGATACGCTTCTTACACGTGTATTATAATAATAGTAATGTTAATAGTGATATATATGAGCGACGTATAATGGGAATCTCGATTGTTTTATCAGACTTCGGTATCTTCTATGTCTTATCGCATCGTCTGAAGCATTTAAATTCACCTTCTTGCCCTTTCTTTCATAATTTGCAGCAATTTTCAATTCGGATCCAAAAATATATACCAGGGCTATCCATCTCTCATAGACTGCCAGCTCAAATGGAATTAATATTGCCAGTGTATTATGAGTGTTTAATGGTATAAACAGGTGGGAATACATCTGTATATATAAGAACCAAATAAGGCGCCACTCGAGAGTCCAAACCCTCCCCCTCGATTATCGTTAAATTTCTTCAAAAGGTGTTCATCGTCTGAAGCATTCAAATTCACCTTCTTGCCCTTTTTTTAATAATTTGCAGCAATTTTCAATTCGGATCCAAAAATATATACCAGGGCTATCGATCTCTCATAGACTGCCGACTCAAATAGAATTAATATCGCCCGTGTATTATAAGTGTTTAATGGTATAAACAGGTGGGAATACATCTGTATATATAATAACCAAATAAGGCGACACTTGAGAGTCCAAACCCTCCCCCTCGATTATCGTTAAATTTCTTCAAAAGGTGTATGATCATTAATAACGATATCGAGTCGATACGCTTCTGACATGTGGACTATAATAATGATAATAATTTTAATAGTACACGGAGAGAGCAGTGTGGCTCAGTGAATGAGACTCGGATTTTCACGCGGTGGGCCCGAGTTCGATTCTCGGACGACACCAATAGAAGTTTTTCTATTAAGAGTTTTTCTGTAATCCTGGTGGTTCAGGAACCCACCTCAATAAATCCGTGCCTTAAACACCCTTTTTCCCCTTTCCTTTCTTGCCCTCTATTTCATACTTTGCCACATTTTTCAACGTGAGCCAAAAAATATTCCAGAGCAACATATCTCTCATTGCCTGCCAGCTCAAATGTGGATGTTATATGCGACGAGTCAAGCTGTGGGACTCTAGGATAATTGCTGCACGAATTATTATGCTGTACAGTCTACAAAACATAAACTAATTTAAACGGAAGTTCATAATTCCTCAATGGCATCACAGCAAGAGTAAAGGATCGCTGGGTTGAAGTTAACTTCGTGTCAGAAGTATAAATCTCCTGTTGCTCATCAGCTCAAAATGGGGATGGTATGTGCGGTGTACGTGACCATGCAGCACCTTTCCATTATCGTACATATTACCTTCGGATGAGTATGGGCTACTAGCTGATCTTAAGGGGCCTTTCTCGCGTAACTCACTGAAAAATGGATGACTTTTAAGGATTTTTTTTGACAAAAAAATACCATGAAACACTTCAATTCCAAATTTTGTAGATACATTTGCACATGTTTTAGGAATAAGCTTGAACTTTTCCAAGTGAAAATTTCCACTCACTAGCTGGTACAATGAATCACGCGTAGCTCGTTATTAAAATTTTTGCCAACCGTACATACGATGCAGCTCATCCGGATGGTCTCAAACAGAAAATTAAAAAATATTCCTAATCTGTGTACATAAGTGTGTCTATCGTTCGATAAAAAGCGACTGAAGTGGAAATTGTCACTTGGAAAAATTCAGGCTTACTCCTAAAACACGGGCAAATATATCTACAAAACTTTGAATTCATGTGACTCATAGTTTTTTTTTTTTTAAATCGTAAAAATCAGTCATTTTTCAAAGCGTCACATTAAAGTGGAAATTCTCGCAGACGGTACACACGATGCAGCTCATCCTGATGGTCTGAAACAGAAGAATAAAAAATATTCCTAATCTATATGAGTGTGGCTATCGTTCGAACTATCATTAATGAAAAGTGACTGAATTGGAAAATTTCACTTGAATAAAATTCATGCTTATCCCTAAAATATAGGCGAATTTTAACTACAAAACTTTAAATTAATTTCTCTCATGGATTTTGCTTTAAAAAAATTCTTAAAATCAGCCATTTTCAGAGCGTCACACTAGGAAGACCCCTTAATGATAACGCTCGAACCGCTGCAGATGATGAGAGATGCTTTACAGGCACAGCTGGGGTTCAATCGCGACTAGATAAGTACTCCGGTACAGCGAGAAGAGCTATAGGGACTACTATATATGGTGTTTATGCCTCATAATAATATGCGAACAGCCTGATTTGTTATCGTTGAACAATATTGCATTAAAGTGAATAAACATGTATTGGATGTTGAATCTGAGAAAAAATTGTGCTGCATTTCGCGTGCAAGGACTTAACTGTATACTGATTTTTGTCCAAACTGATTAAATTATGTGTTAATTATAGTATAATACTTTCTGATATTACGTACTTTGTTTTTAAAATGATTAAAAAAAAACCAATACATTCTCACAGCTACTTTAAAATGCTGTGAGATTCATAGACGAAGCTCTGAGCACTCATCGAATATTTTATATTTTTGGCAGTTACTTAATCGTTGATGTTTGCAATGGAAAAATATACTGCGGTCTTAATTTGTCATGAATGTGCTGAACCGATCGAAACTCAATCAGTCCGGATGTACCAATATATGCTCGGATTTGGGTCAGCTGAGCAAACAAAAAAAACTTACTGGAGCGAAAAACCATACATCGGTCTATTAAAACGGACCATCTACGAATCAATTTGATTTATGTCTCTGCAAGTGCATAGTGAATTGTGTCGATTAACAAGCTTACTAATATTTTAATCATTAAATTAATGCAAGGATTATGTAATCAGCTGAATAAGCTACGTGGATCTCGAGAGAATTTCATCAGAGAATGTATGAAGTGGCAAATATTGCGTGTGCAGCTCAACATAAATGGATCACAGGCTGTTCACACATCGATCACCTAATTCACAAATTCTTCGCAAAACGTAGGATTCTCTCTACAGCCATGCTTGTTTCGAAATATTTTTTTCGTTTGTACGTTAAGGTGCCATAACGTACCATCAGCTGAAAATTTAGACCAAAGCCAAAATTCGAAAACATTAATATAAAAAAAAAACATCCAAATGGATAGGATTATTTTAAAACTGAAAATTAATAGTTTCATAAAATTATCCATTGATTATTTTCCTCCTGAGGGATATATATTTAATTTTTTTTCAATGTATTGAAAAATATGCAATGGATGATTGCTTGGACAAAATGCCACGCCGGTTATTCATTAGACTGTCACCTCCGTTGTCGAGCATTAAAATTATTTCGATAAAAACTATTACAATGCAAATTTCAGCTTTTTTAAGGACCATTTAAGAGCTGAGCAGCTCTTCACGAAATCAGATCCGGTGACTTTTTCGCTGGCACACTCACTAGAACTAGACAAGGATATTCAATATATTAGATAAGGGAATTGATATCAAATTCGTATTAAATTTGCATTAAAAAATTATTTTGATCTGAGTGATTGTTAGTATTTTGTTCATGTATAAATCATTCATGAGGTTATTTCACGAAATTAGTCTGTTGAAGAATGAAGAAATAACAAAATGGACGTCTCTGTGTCTGATGGTAACTTGGACGTGTCCATCAACATCAAATATCACATCATCTCGTATATTTGACTTTTGATAAAGAATGAGTGGTAAATAATCATTAAGAAATATGATGAGATATTTAATCCGATGGAGGTGGATCCGGTGTAGTGGGGATTTCGAATTTTACAGGCAATTGTTTGAATTTTGGTATTAGCAGATTTGAAGATACATCTGCAATACTTAAAGCTGCATCGTCAACGATCTCGCATCGTTTTCTCATTTCTCATTGTGTATTCGCTAATCGCTATGCGTTCTCGTACGTTCGTGGAATCTAAAATCGGTATTCGTTCATCTGCCTGAGACCTTAACGTATGGTGAAAAATTTTAGTTCATTGGTCTAGAGATTTTCAAATATTGTAAAAGGTTTATCGATCTAAAGACTTTAAAGTATGACAAAAAAAAAAATTGTTTATCGCTCTGAGACCTTAATTTACGATAAAAGGTTTTAATTCATCGGTCTGAGACCTTAAAGAATGCTGAAAAGTTTTAGTTCATCAGTCTAGAATTTTTTAAGTATCCAAAAAGCAGATAATACGGATTCAGTGATTAAGTTGTAAATGTTCGAAATCATGACACGTCGTGGTATTACAATTCCATGGTTTTGCTGGTTAGCGATTTTAGCATCAATGATATTTGGCACAACACATTGCACGGTGAGATACTATATTCGAAAAAGATTGTATACTTGCTGTGAAAATATCATGGACACATTTACGATGCATCATTCGTTGCAGATATACGAAGGAACGAGCGAAGAGAAACCGTTTCCGTTCGAGGACACTGACGATGGTAATCAAATTTTTATATAATTTCGTCAATGGGTTATAAGAGTTTCGTCAAAACGTCGAAAATTCGAGACGAATATATATACAAATATTTCAGTTTTGACGATAAATAGAGGTGCACCAGAAAAACTATCTGACGAGTCAATCAGAGAACTGCTTGATAGTGCTGATGATTTTTTGGCTGGAGAAGACACTCCTGTGTGGATTGCTCACCGTCCTAATCCCGATCAACCGGTTAATTATAGCAAACTTGAAAAAGGAGTACGTAGAAAGGCGGTAAAATCTCGTAAATCAGTACAGAATCATCGACATAACGATAAATTTCATGAACTCGTAAACTGAAAGTTAAACATTGACGGAAACTCATACACAGCGACGCGGATAGACGGATTGCACAGTCACTTAAGGATTCTTTCGTGGCTTTTGACAAGGACTCATGACTTACACAAACAATATATTTTTTGACAAAAAGTAAGCTCTCGCCTAATCTTATCATTTTTATTTTTCATAATTTATCGTAGATTGTAAAAAAGGCGATCGATTATTGGAAATCCAATGAATTTAAAGGTATAACCAGAGCACGCAGAAGCACCGATGAAAATTCAAATATCGTAAGTTTTCCGTTTAATGATTTCATACTGATTGATAATAACAATTTGCAATAATTTAATCAATGACGATGAGAGAAATCATATGTAAAATGTTCAGGTAAAGAAACTGTGGTATTCAACTCTTCAAAGTTTACCCATATTAGCGCCAGACGTTGATAATGATTTTGCCGAAAAATACGAAGCAGAAATGATTGCGATGAATCGCTGGAAAATTCCTGATCCAGAAGTACTTTACCCTTCTATCTTGATTATGATGGACTACGTCACTAATTGGCCTGTGGATAAAATGTAAGTAATTTTTGACGAATCCCAATGCCGTCAATGACATTGATAATTTTAATGGCAACTTGTGGCAACCTCTTATGGAAAGCGACCAGGAGAAATTGATCATGGAAAGGATACTTTATTCATTGGCTTTTTGGAATGGTATCGATCTTCAGCTTCGCCATATTCATAATCCAAAAGTTCGCCTGCGCATCAGCGGAATTATTATTGGTCGTGTGAGTATTTCCTATTTTTCACTGTCAAAAAAGCAAAATCTATCAAAAAATACAATATATCGTTATTGATGAATTATTTGTTCGTTGCTGGATTCAGAACAAAGAAGCTACCCCATATTTACGTGAACATGAGTGGTGGTTGGGCCTGAGTGTGGATAAAGCGTACTTACCAATGCTGAGATATTGGCGAAATGTGACCGCAATTAATCCAGATTTTCCAAAGCATGCTTACGATATCGTAGCTACGATGACAGAGTAATAAGATTAATATTTGTTAATATCATATATTTGTTAATATCATATATTTGTTAATATCATATATTTGTTAATATCATATATTTGTTAATATCATATATTTGTTAATATCATATATTTGTTAATATCATATATTTGTTAATATATTGTCATATATTGCCATCGTCGTGGGCAACAATTTTCAAATTAGCGAAGATAAACTCTTGTCCTGCAGACAATATCTGATGCAATAACCCCGATTTTTTTTTTTTATTCAATTAGCATCGATGTATCAGGCAAATGACCTTAATCGTGTTTTATAAAATATATTTTTTAAATTCGCCAAGATAATAGAATCAACTGATGGTCTGCATTGCAGATAATACCAGCAATAGCCCCGAGATAATTTTTTCCATTCAATTATCATCGATTCACCATATATAATTGATCTCAATCATATTGCGCCATTCCATAAATAATTTATTATATAATATTGCAATATTGCATCATTAGTTCTGGCTGACTCGAAAGCATTATTTGTGAGATGACCCAATATTTTATGAACTTTTAGTTCGACGCCAGCTAGCGGTTTATTCCGGACGATTTACGGTAAGCCTTTGTCATATATATATATATATATATAGAGAGAGAGTCATTGTTCGTCCTGGACTTGTAGAATCTGAGCAAAATTTATATTTCTTTAGCTATAGGTTCAGCCGGTCCGACTTGCAATTTATTACGTCCAGGTGGTTTACTATTTTCGGATGATCTCGCCTTCGGTGGAATTCAGACGGCGGTTCATGAAATCGGTCACGTGTTAGTAACGGTATACGAAATAATTATTCAAAGATCATTCAAACTATTTATATATTTGCATGACTATATATTTATCAGACTGGGTGAGTCCGGACATGATGGAGACACCGCTGACTGTCCCGTAGAAACGGGCCATGTATTGGCACCCAGTGTCGGCAGCATTGGCAGAAAATGGTCCGCTTGCAGCTTGAGACACATTTCAGAAGCTCTTAACCAGTAAAAAAAAACTATATGCTCTAATTTTGTGTATCCTTTACATTCTGATTAATTGATTCTCCAGTGACTCTTTCCCAAATGCCTGATGATTATCGTAAAAAATTCCCAAAAAGAATTGATATCTATCAATTTGATGATGTGTCGTTGACCTTTGTACGTTTCGTTTCAGGAGAGGATGGTGCATGGAACACCCGAAAGAATTTCATCCACCTGGCAAGCCAATCGAGACGATTCTTCCAGGCAAGCTTATGCCAGCATCAAAACAATGTCAGGCACGAGGTTGGACAGATGGTAACGTCTGTTGGGTCAGTATCGAGTAGATTTCGTTGATTCATATTCAGTTAATTCTAGGAATTACAGTAGTGAATTAATTTAAAAATAATTATAGCCTGGAATAAAAGTGATGCATAACTGAGCATACTTAAATTTTTTTATGTAGTTTGCCAAGTTAAGATTAATTCTAGCCTGAAGTAGAAGCAATAGATTGCAGCACAAGTGAAAATTTTTGACAAATTTAATGTTACTTGACCTCTTGTAAAATCGTTTTATTGGATATTTCATTTTTTTATTATTTTTTTTTTAGGAATACGTGACATGTGATTATTTGTATTGTTCAAATAATCAGTGGAGCAGCACGTGTAAAAGCAGTGGCGCACCTGCAGATGGCACGACGTGTGGCACTGGACAGGTAATCTGTGGTTTTATTTACTCAATACTTAACAACCATTAATTTTCTCATCTGACAGTGGTAAAAAAGTACATTTTACACAATATATTGTTTCAGATGTGCCTGGATGGGCAGTGCATAAGTAACTCGACATGGTCTAACACGTGAATAATTTGACCTCTCGTATAGTGAAAATTATTCAGATTTCGTAAGGCCCGCATTAGCTTCTCATCACGATTTAAAATCCATATTTAAAAATTTCGCCAAATGCCCTCCTCGACACTTCTCATTCGTTTTTTTTAACAGTTGACGACGATAGATTCAAAAAAATCGTTCGTTTTTAAAACGAATGATTTTTGCGAAATAGCGACAAGGCATAAGCAGGTATGGTTGAATATCTCCAACGAAGGTTTGCCCGGGGAATCCCTAATGGAAATTCTACAAATTATGTGTTCATAAATGATATTTTGCGGGTATTGCGTTATTTATGCTGTAAAAAGAGTGTTACGACGACAAACAATATAATTAATTGTAAACCTTTTATCAATAATTTGGAATCAAATACGATAGTAATCAACATAGACGTTAATTGGAATATAAGTATTTTTACCATTGGTTCAAAAGCGTTTTTATTGAAGGATAAAATGGTACCGTTTTAATAGTATCTTTAAATATCCATTGCTCTAAATGGCATGAAAACGCGATTGAATTTTTATTGCAATTATAAATGCGAAAATTATTTTTTTTCCAAGGATAAAATTTAATTATCTATAATTCATCGTTATTGTTTGCGACAAACACATTTGTTTATTTACTGAGAAATATTAGATCACTGTCATACGACGTAGTCACGATTGTGAATAAAAGAAGATGATACTTTGAAATTTTCGTTATAAAATTATTGTGAATAATAATAATTGTCAAATTGTGCCTTCTGTAATGATTTTTCCATGCAGCTCAAGAGTGCCACAAAATATTTTATGTTTCCTCCATGCGGAATACCAGCCACGCTGGCAGTAAATATATGACAATATTAACTCTATGAGATATTGTGTCGTGGTGCAGTATGTGTCACTTCTAGATCGAGAATCAGCATGTGTTTTTTTGTGAATATTATTAACGAATCTCTATCATTAATTTATATTCATGGAATTTAGGCAGCATGTGGAACTAGCTGATTATACTATATGGTATATATGATATATGATTATATATATGACTATATATGATTTACTCAATAGGATCATCACTTTTTTTAATATCAATTAATAATCATAAACCCATTCATCAATTTTTTATGGCGCCAGTAATGAAGCCACAGGAAGTTGATTCATTATCGAGCTAATGAACTACAAATATTAAAGTGAGATATTTGTTCGCTGTAATTTGTGGCATGATTGATTAACAAAGACATTCTTATATAGGACGTATAAGCTTAAGTTAAATAGACCTTGTAAAAATGATTTATGACCAAAAGAATTTCGCCCAATCACACGTAGTACAACATTCGTAGATTTTTTTTTTTACACAGACAAAATCAGCTCATTGACAATTTATACAATCGTCAATGGGTGTCTGTGCAATTGTATTTCGTTCGATCAAATGACAGAATTGTTTGACAAGCCGAGGATGTAAACATTATGAATTTGTTATCGTAATTAAAACGTCTAAATGATTGTATAACTTTTTTCATTTGCCTGTATCATATTATATAATTGGCGCTCATGTTGGGATAACAATTTTTTCAACGATGCCACCACCACAGAGGAAACGAACATGCAAATAAAAATCCACTTCTGCACAAAGTTGCAGCCTTATAACTCGATAATTGCTCGAGTTAAAATGGGAGCACGCATTTGTCATAATATTTAAATGTCTGTGCAATGTTCATTTTAAAGTTAATTTTAACAAAACTCATACATAAGAAAGAGGGGCGACATGGTAGTTCCGATGTGTGCAAAAGCACCATCCAGCAACTTAAATCCTTCCTGAGGTACAGAGATTTAAATTTTGGCATAACGTACAAACACACACACACACACACACAACCGTCCGGGTTAAAAAAAAAAAAATCTCGATGTTTTGTAATATTATAAATACTCTGACATTAAAAAGTCGATTTTCTCATCATAAAATCAAAGCTTCCTCCTTAAGTAAGCGCAAAAGTGCATCGTAATAAAACAATATGGTACGTGGGTAAAGCACGTGTTACATTTTGTCATTATGCTTGTGTGTATACGATACTGTCAAGCAAAAAAATATATTTTATGTGGTGGACATTGCGTGCAAGTGCGAGAACGAAGTGATATATATAAGTTAAATGAGCGCAGCACCGGAAGATCATTCGATATTCCTCCATATTAATTCCGGCATGTGATTTTCATCACTTGTGATTATCTTAGCACTTGATCATTTTATGATCAGTCGTTGTGTTGACTGCCAATAATCTAAATACATAAATTGTGCTTTGTGCCTTGATTATGCATAAAAAGTAATTACTGAAAAACATTTAGCTGTATCCGTGCAAATTTATTACGTCTGTTTGATATGGAAAAAAAACTTTGATTAACGAGGTCAATTATCGCATTTGCCAGATATGAAGTTAATGCTTCGAGAGAAAATCATATGAGACAATATTTAGCTTCCGGTAATAAATTACCACGAGCTACCAGATAATCAAACAAATCAATCCAAACAATTTATAACTAGTTCGATAAAGAGAGGGGATTTCTAATTAACAGAAATTGGACCATATATATACATGTTGATATTTCAGAGTAACAATACATTCGCATGATACATCAGTTAACGTTTAACATTTCCAGAGATTGATCTCAAATTTTCTACCAATTCAATCACTTTGTGTGAATATCTTTAGGTTACTTTTAATTTTATTCAAGATTTCGTATTTAGAAAATATAATAAATGCAAATTGTGAATAATCAGTGGTCATCGAATAACACCAGTTAACTTATTGTAGCATCAATAATGAACGCAACGAATTCATCGCTATACTGCTTAGCTGTTCTAGTTGTAGTTGCTTTCAGTGCAGTACTATGCGAGGTAAGATAATTTTCTGATAAATCCTAAAGTCCAAATTTTTATAATTTTTACAATTCGCAATTTCATCATTATAGTTTTTTTTTTACATTAAACATAATCAATATTTTTTTACACTATAATCGGGTTATAGAAGGATAATTATAATTGTTTCAATAAATGGTACATAAAAATCAAAGAAAATGAAGCAATCAATTAAATTAGTGACGAACGAACGAATTAATGATAACTCACTATATTCGTTATGACTTTTAATAATTGGTACGATTTTGTTTATTTAATCTTTTTTGTTTTATAAGCATTTGGCTAGTCATTGAGAAATTATAAACAGAAACAAAAATTAATATGAAACACAATATTGCTAGATGAATGAAATGATAAATTCTAGAAGAATCGATGATTCACAATCTTACAGTTGAAAAATACAATACCTTGCGCTATTTTTTTCAGTTTGACAGGGAAAAGCGCGAAGGTCTTGACATTTACAGTCCGGACGAGGGTGATGATGGTAATGACTTGGAAAATGTATTAAATGAAATTAGAATTTCAGTTGAAAAACATGAAAATTAAAGCAGTAACTCGCACTATATTGATTATATTTTGGATTTAATGGTCAATTATTTAATTCATTTGACAGAAAATTATTTGGCCGGCGAAGACACTCCTGTGTGGATTGCTTACCTTCCTGATGGAGCCAAACGTGTCAATTACACGAAACTCGAGATCGGAGTACGTAAAAATAATGCAATATAATGCAAATAAGTATAGTCGTAAATTTTCAACACATAATATCTATGGGATCCTTAGTGGGTAATGGTGAAACTTGCCAAGCTGTCTTAAATTTTTTTTTTTTCAACATTGTCATATCTTGAGGCAAAAAAATTCTGCAGATTTCCAATAAAGAGGTATTGGTCGGCAAGCATGGATTTAGGAGCCAGATAGCTTCGTGGCACCTTTCCCCACCTTTTTCACCATTTTTCTCTAAAAAGGATCATTCACTCACAACAAAAATATCCTCGAGACGCTCGCAGCATTCGACAGTAGTCTTATTTTTTTTTTTTAAATATGATTCGTGGTTTTGTTAATAGCTTATACTTTATTAATAGGCCATGTACTCTTGAAGTTGATAGCATACCCGAAGCTTACGTCTTATTTAATATTCTTGAGCCATTCAAGCTCCTTAACAGTGAAATGACAAGCATATCGTATCCTTTCCGAGCAATATCTGGCCAGTCCACTACACGAATTCTCTCCTTTGCGTAAGAATAAAACCGTCGTAAAAAAATCCCAATTTCGGTATTTGAATAAGGTATAAAAAATATAAAAATGTTTCATTTGTTATAGAACGTTTCAGTATATCAATTGCAATGATCGTAGTTGGTACGAAATCATATAGCTACTATGACAGAGTAATAAAATTCTCTAATACTATTAATAATTAATTTTTCACTATTATATCTCTAAAAAACTAAATTTATTTTAAACTACTGGGAGCAACGTGATCGGTTATTCGTGCTGCTAATATAGTAATGGCGGATCAATAAACGTTTCATTCGTTATAGAACGTTTCAGTATATCAATTGCAATGATCGTAGTTAGTACGAAATCATAAAGCTACTGTGACAGAGTAATAAAATTCTCTAATACCATTAATAATTAATTTTTCATTATTATATCTCTAAAAAACTAAATTTATTTTAAACTACTGGCAGCAACGTGATCGGTTATTCGTGCTGCTAATATAGTAATGGCGGATCAATAATGAAATTTGAATAGCTCATTTATTTTTAAATTAATATTTCTTCGTTATTCATTTTGCAGATAGTCAGAAAGGCGATTGACTATTGGAGATCCGATAAATTTGTCGGTTTTATCCCCAGAGCACGCAGAAGTATCGATCAATATGCAGACACGGTGAGTGAATCATTGAATGATTTTAATTAAAAGAGACATTTACAACGATCAGTATATAGCGTGTGAACAAAAAAAAAATCCTATTCCCAATGTGTAGATCAAAGATCTGTGGAATTCTGCGACCCAAAGTTACTCGGAATCACCGCCGGATAATAGCGAAGAATTATCGGAGAATGAAGAAGAAATAAAATCAATGAACAAACGATCGAACGTATCACGTCCAAAATTTCTTCATCCTTCTCTTCTGGTGATGATGGATTACGTGACAGACTGGCCGATGAATAAAGTGTTAGTAATAATAGATCAATAATCAATGAGGAACAATGTCATAATGATTTATTATTTTGATTAATTATCACCTCTGTTATGCGCAGGGACCAGCAAAAGTTGATCATGGACAGAATACTTTACGCTTTGGCATTTTGGAATGGCGTCGATCTCCAAATGCGTCATTTGCAAAATCCAAAAGTGCGACTTCGCATCGCTGGAATTGTCATTGGTCGTGTAAGAAATTTTTTAAATATCAACAATCAAATGATATTTCAAAGATCGTTTTACGAGATAATGTCGATCATTTGTAATGGCTTCATTGAAGGCAATGCCCACTCGAATATACAAACCTTTGTGACTGATTGATTTTTTTTTCTCCTTTATTGAACGTAGAACAAAGCAGCTGCCCCATATTTACGGGCGAACCAGCACAAGGCCGGTCTCGCTTTTGATAACGCTTATCGACCGTCGTTAGAGTATTGGGGAGAAATGTCGAACATCAACAGAGATTTTTCGACCGATGCTTACGACATAGTAGCTACTATGACAGAGTAATAAATTTATGTCTTATCATTAATAATTAATTTTCCATTATTATAATTCGTAAAAATATTACTGAGAATTATTGCAAATTTTTTTGTCAATAATGTTGAATGAAACAGATATTGTCATTATGATTTAACGAGTATTCTTGTGTCTGACAACTGATCCTAAAATTGTGTTTTGTAATTATTCAGTGCAACTCCCGTCGTAAGATCCATCTATACGACCCACGGTGAGTTTTTTCCCATAACGATTATCGCTACTCAAATTATTGCTTGACAATTATTGCTTATAAAAAAACAAATTTATTTAATTTTTCAGGCGTAGCTAGTCCTTACGTACCATGTTATCCGCCACTAAGAGAAATCGCGGCCGTTATATTCGCGGATGATCTTGCCTTCGGGGGAATTAAGTTGGCCGTTCACGAAACCGCTCACGTGTGAGTTATAACGGTCAATTGATTAATGATTATAAATTTTTTGGTTACCACTCTGATTGATCAAAGAATTCAATAATTTATCTCAATAATCAGCTTCGGCGCATTACACGATGGAGAAATTACGGACTGTCCCCTAGAGACGGGACATGTAATGGCAGCTGATGTCAAATACATTGGCAGAAAGTGGTCCGAGTGCAGTCTCAAAAAAATCTCGCAAACTCTCAACGCGTAGGTCCCAAAATTCATTATATTTCATTAATTCTATGATCTTTTTTTTGTTTTCATTCACGCGATTAATTGATTCGCAAATGTCTCATTACTAACTTGTCATATTATAGTGAGAAAAATAATTCTTACATTAAATATTTTTTGTGTCCTTTTATGATTTAACATTTGTAATTTTTTTTTCAGTCAAGGATGGTGCATGGAAAATGCTAAAGTGTACCATTCACCTGGATATGCAGTCGAGGCTATTCTTCCAGGAAAGCTCATGTGGGCATCGAAACAATGTCAAGCACGAGGATGGGTAGATGGTAATGTCTGTTGGGTGAGTCTTAATCGAATCTCTTTATCTCAAATTGTGCAATTCTTTGGTCTGCATTCAATCACACGCTTTTTCATATTGTAATAACGAGAAGTTTTATAAAAAAAAAGAAAAGATACAGAAAATTTAAGCATCAACCAAACCCATAAATTTTGAGCCCAGCAAATCCTACTTAATGCCAAAAGAAAAATTCTCCCGATTTTGCTTTCAATTTTCCCTTCATTTTTCCATGCCAGCTTAATTGATTAAAATCTAACAAAATAGCTCAAACAAATTTATTATAATTTTAATTTGAGTGAATTTATAATTTTATGTATTTATAGGATTACGTGACATGCGACGATGTCTATTGTTCAAATAATAGTGTGTGGAGCCCATGCAAGAGCATTGGCGCAGCTATAGATGGTACAACATGTGGTTCTGGACAAGTAAGTCATGATTTTATGCACGAGTACTTTATCCGGAATGGCTTTATTGTTTGACAGTCATCGAACGACATGACAGGATTTTTTTTTTTTCAATAAATAACATGATTTATGTACGATTTATTATTTCAGATGTGCCTCGATGGAAAATGCGTTGGCAACTCTACGCAGTTTAACTCGTAACGAAATCCGCCATCACATTCTCAAGTACAGAAGCTTCACGCGGCCATCATTGACTTTAACTGACGATTTAAAATTCACATTGCAAAAGTTGTTCAAACGATCTTCTTCCATCCTCAATTCAACCGGATGCTTGACATGTGGAGTAGGAAAAAAAAAATACAATTTGAAAATTACAAGTGCCACGATGACATCTGCGGTGGATAAATTTTAAATACTCGCACCCAATCGTCATAATCAATTATTTATTGGAAAATATTATCTGCCGCATGACTCACGACAATTTTTTTCTTAAAAATGTTATAGAAAATTTGTCATTTTCGCAGCTTGTAAAATTTTCACTGGCTGATTTTGAGCGACTATTTCCTCCTCGTGCTGATTCCCAATAGCTGGAGAATGAAATGAAATTTTGCATACTATTCGCTGTGTCTTACGTGACCAGACAACGTCACTTGTGACCATTGTTGGGACTGCTTGTACTCTAGATAAAATAAGCTTGGATCGATAAATAAAAAATTTGATTTCGCCGTTCATATATTCGCTATTTAAAAATCGGTGAGTATTTCTAAAATATTGAAGAAAAAAACATACATTGTTAAATTAATTTTTAAACATAAATAAATTATTGTCAAATTATTACATTAAAAAGTCTGTTAATTATTATTATTATTTTTTTTCACTATCTAAAAATGCATTCGTACGATGAACGTTTTTATTTGTCGTCACTCGTATTTGTTTTCGGCGAGCGTGTGTATTCGCATATTGAGAAATTATCAATGATCCTTGTCTTTATATGGGCCACGTCAGACTAGTCACCTGATATTTAGCAGCTTCGCTTGGCTCACGACAAAAATAGTACAATGAAAAATTATTCAAGACTTTCAGTTTAAGTCATTTTTTATTTTCAAGCCTAGATCTTTGGCTAAATTTAACCCAATCACTTCTGCATCGTATTAATTCTGTATGAAAAAAAAAATATCATTTTCATGATTCCTAAAATATGTCGCTCGCGATTTTCGATTTCTGATCAATCGAGATGAATTAAATTTTGGAATTAACTTCAGGTTCATTAATTTTCAATATATATATTGTATATAATGGTGAACTTCAAATGTTCTTTACCAAATGTGAACGTAATGATTGGATTTTCTCGATACGACGATTCATATATTATATAGTTGCCATTGTAGGAAGTTGAATATATTATAGCGGATTATTTGCACTCGTCGAGTTATCGCGGGTTTCCGTTAATTGGTTTTATGAATCCACTGACGTACTCATCAACGTCACATACTCGTATTTAATTAGCTCTGATATAGCCAGACATTTTGCTGTTTTCACTTTCAGCTGATGCAACATTATTAATAAAGCAGATAAGGACCATATGAAATAGGCAATTGCTAAGGTAATCGCAAGTGCAGGTATATATGTATATACGTATATGAATAATATATGAATCGTCGTATCGATAAAATCCAATCATTACGTTCATATCCGGCACAGAACACTTGAAGTTCACCATTTGCGGTGTTAAGTCTCAAATCTTCTGCCAATTCAATCATTTTGTATAAATATTTTTACAATCTCTGTTTTTTCCATTTTTTTTTAAATTTAATATTTAACGATATTATAAATTTAAGAAACAAATAATTGGAGATTCTTTAATAATAGCAGTCAAGTTAAAAAACGTTAAAAATGCATATTACCTTGCGGTTGCTATATTTCTTCGCAGTTCTACACGTGCTCGCGTTTAGCACGATACTCTGCAAGGTCAGATACTCTTCTTATAAAATTAAAAAATAATTTTATTTGCAATTGTGCAAACTTCAAAATACTTAAATATACCTTTATAATCAATCATTTGATCATTTTAGAAATATTTTTTCATATTTATTTCAATCAGGCCATAATTTTCTCCATCTGTTTGGGAAATGGAATATTTTTTTGCTGCACTTTAATTAACAAATTTCAGTACTTTATTAAACAAACATCATCACATTTAGAATATCGCTAGTAAAAAGAATTTTAAACAAAATATTAGGAGATTAATTAAATAAAAGATTCTAAAAGTAATGAAGATGTGGAATCCTACCGTTCAAATACATGTATAAGGCTCACAATGGTTTTCAGATTTACGTGGAACGAGAAAAACGCGAATTGTCTGAAGATGGTAATGACATCGACGTTATTCATTAAAAACGCAATTTTAATAAGAATATTTTGAAATGAATACAGTACTATGGCCTATACACTAATGACGAACATTTTAGATATGGCGGTCAGAAAGTTGGTCCATTCGACGAAAGGATTTTTGGCCGGCGAAGATACTCCGGTGTGGATTGCTTATCGTCCTGATGCCGACAAGCCTGTTAATTATACAAAAATGGAGAAAGGAGTACGTATGAAAAAAAAAAAAAAAACAGATTGAAAAAAAAATCATCACAAATTATCGAACGAAGTCGCAGATCGCTAACTTAATTAATACAGCCAACTCATTTTTTAATAAATGTTATTCTGTTAATCGTCGCAGATAGTTAAAAGAGCGATTGCCCATTGGAAATCCGATGGATTTAGAGGCCGCAGAAGTGTTGACGAAAATACAAATATCGTGAGTGTAATATTGTTGGGTCATTTATAACTCAGACATTTTATAAATCATCGATACAGCGAAACTAATGAAAAAAAGTCCCATTGATAACGTATAGATAAAAAATCTCTGGAATTCGGCTGATGAATTATTTCCAATATCGTCAATGACAGACGTTAGTGAAAAATCTCTGGAGAAACGTGAGACGAAGGTGACAAACAACGAAGCGAAAAAATTAAGCCCGATAGTTTATCACCCTTCTCTCATGATTATGATGGACTACGAAACTTCTTGGCCATCAAATGAATGGTCAGTAATATAAAATAGATTGCAACACCGTTCATATTGTACTGATGATTTTCTTCATTGTTCTCGGAATTAATTGTCCACAGGGATCAGCAAAAGTTAATCATGGAGAAAGTAGTTTATGCCTTGGCATTTTGGAATGCTGTTGATCTCCAACTCCGACACATACAGAATCCAAGTGTTCGTTTGCGCATCGCTGGAATTATTATTGGTCGAGTAAGAAATTTCTCAATTCTCAACAGTACGATACAATTCTACCACCATTTTTACTCCTGGATTCGTTTTATCTATATGTCAACGATGCTCGCTGGTTCATGGCCCATCACTGGCCATTATTAATATAATTTTATATTTCCGGGATACAGAATAAAGCAGCTGCTCCATATTTACGGGAAAACGAGAACTGGCTAGGTCTTGGAGTGAGTGAAGCATTTTTGCCGATGATGAAATATTGGCGGAATATTGCTAAAACAAACGCTGATTTTCCAATGGGTTCCTATGACATAGCGGTCACTATGACAGAGTAATAAGACTATTTAATCCGTTAGAAATAATTCCATACTGCCGTTTCGCATAGAAATATAGTATCCTCGAAAATATTCGTATATATATGTATACATATATACATCTATACATCTAGACGTCTATACATATATATACGATGTGATATTATCCTATTACCTATGCCGAAATATAATGGCAATGTCCTCTGTATGACGTACATACCTTGCAGCGTATACATTGATTTTTTTTTATATTACAAAATAATATATTTTATTCTGTAACATAAAAATAAGACGATTATCCGTAAGAAATAATTCCATACTGCCATTTCTCATAGAAATAAAGTATTCGAAAATATTCGCTATACTGAAATATTGCATAATGGTAAAGTCCTCTATTATGACATACAGATCTTGAAACGTATAAATTTATTGTTTTTTTTATGTTACAGAATAATATATCTTATTTCGTAATATAAAAAATATTTTCAGAAAAACAATTTTACACTTTTCAATATACTTTTCATTCAATGGAGAATTCTTGAGGAAAAAAAAACTATTTGAGTTATGAATATACCATTGGTGATCGATTTTTAATTTCTTTCGAAATATAATTTGGTCCAGTTGTGTATAATTTTTTATTACCAATTTTCTCCTTTATCAAATGACTAAAGTAATTATTGTATTTTAAAATTGATTAGTGCATCTCCAAGATTTGGATTCCTCAAAACGATTTACGGTAAGGTTTTTCAATAAACTGTATATATAGAGCCTATACTTATGTGAACATTTTTTCAAGTTTAATTGATATTTAGTATCGCTTAACACTATGATAATTACGAACAAATTTCACGGCACTAGAGGTGACGTTGATGTGAAATTTTAATACACTAGAGAAGGTAACGTTACCGCGGGCTACCGCCGAGTTCGAGTACACGTACAAACTCTTACATGTGTTTGAACAAATCCACGTAAAATAGCTCGTAGTGATGCCGTTTGAGTAATATTTAAATACAGATTAATGTGTTCTATCGCAGGCATAGCTTCACCTGGCACGCCCTGCGTCACCTCAGGCATAAACATAGCCGGTCTTTTATTTCCGGACGATCTCATTTTCGGAGGAATTCAAATCGCTGTTCATGAAATTTCTCACATGTAAGTATAATGACCGATCGTATAAAAATTTGTTGAATATTATTACAAATATTTTTACCTATTCGCATGATGTGCTCGTCAGATTGGGTGAAGTCCAACACGACGGAGATACTGACGAATGTCCCAACGAGGGGGGCACTGTACTATCACCCTCAGTTACCTCAATAGGTAGAAAGTGGTCCGCATGCAGTTTGAAACACATCACGAGCGCTCTCAGAGGGTATGATGATGATTTAGTATTTTATATTGTATGTCCTGCATGTTTTTACCATTTGCATTTATTAGCTGTGGAAAAACCTTGTCTATGAATACGTATTCCGTTAGTATAACTTTTCAACTTTTGCGTTTTGTTTCAGCGAAGGGTGGTGCGTAAAAAATGCCAAAGAATTTCATCCACCTGGAAATCCAGTCGAGATTATTCTTCCAGGAAAGCTCATGGTGGCATCAAAGCAGTGTCAGGCACGAGGATGGACAGATGGAAATGTTTGCTGGGTCTGTAAAGATTACAATTATTTATTTTAGATCCTGTAATTCTTTGCTATACGCTAATTTTTCGAACCACTAAATGCTCGTGGAAAAAAATTAGCTGGAAGAGATAATTATTGGTCTCAATGACCATCCATCGCCCAACGTTAAAAGTTCCCTACTGCATTCGGTAAATCAATTTTTAACTAACAGATTCACAGGCTTCACCTTTTTGTCTGACGTACATATTCCCTACAGTCACAGGTTAACAATCGTGAAATAAACATTTGTCGACTCTTTGCTGACAAAATTATGAAAAATGATTTCAATAGTTCTTTGAAGATAATTTTGGTTAGACTGCACACAATTATTTGAGGAAAGTACTCATTTTCCTTCTCAATAATTGCATGGTGTTTTTAGCTGTTCGGGAAATGCAATCAAATTATAAATTACTATTTTGTGAGTCAGAGTACCGAAGGGAATTCGAATGACTATAAGTCTGAAAAATGAATAACAAATTAAGTGCATTAAATTAGCCATTCCAGAACAGTCTTGTCACGGATGAACAATCGTGAAATAAACATTTGTCGACTCTTTGCTGAGAAAATTATGAAAAATGATTTCAATAGTTGTTTGAAGATAATTTTGGTTACACTGCACACAATTATTTGAGGAAAGTACTCATTTTTCTTCTCAATAATTGCATGGTGTTTTTACCTGTTCAGGAAAAGCAATCAAATTATAAATTACTATTTTGTGAGTCAGAGTACCGAAGGGAATTCGAATGACTATAAGTCTGAAAAATTAATAATAAATTAAATGTATTAAATGAGCCATTCCAGAACAGTCTTGTCGAGTCGAGTTTGACTTCATGTGAACCTGCATTATTTATTTTCAGAAATACGTGACGTGCGATTATTTATATTGTTCGAATAATAGATGGGACAGCACATGCAGGAATAGTGGTGCACCTGTAGATGGAACTACGTGCGAAACCGGAAAGGTAAATCGTTATTTGACGACTAAATTTTTAACTCTCATTCCATTTTCAATCTAATAGTGGTAACGAGATGCATTTTATAAATTATTGCAGATGTGCCTGGATGGAAAGTGCGTTAGCAACACGACAATATCCGTCGAATGAGGAATCAATTGATGACTTTTTTATCAACTTCACATATTGCTAACTTTCGGAAAGCCCAACACCAATCCATCAAACGGCTTAGGATATTTACAAATTTTAAATTCATTCAAAACAGCGATACATTTGAATTTTAGTGGTTTCCCGCGATTTTCGTACAAGACAAAGTCAGCTCTATGAGGAAGGCAAAATTGAGATAACCTTTACCGAAGGATGGTACACCGTGGGTGGATGAAAATTCCAAGGAAGCAACGTGCAAATTTCGGTTTACTGTTCATATATACCAAACGATGAATATTTATTATTTGTATTCTCGTTTATTTTCATGCAGACAAATATGTGGAGAAAAATATGCAAATAAATAATAACATATATCAGTTTGTTGTTCTGGCTGACTGCATGTCACGGTTATTATCCACACTGTTATTTTTACTTTTTCGTCCATTTTTCTGCTGACGACACTCCGGCAGATTCACGAAAGACAGTATAAGGTATGTAAAAAAGTGCAGAAAATACGAACAATAAGCAGTGGCAGCTAAATCATCGCCCATAAAATACCTTATTCTCTTCACTTCAATGGTCCCTTAGAACTCGGTGTGTGTGTGTGTGTGTGTGTGTGTGTGCGTGTTTATATATGTATGATCTTATACAAATGTTCGGGTATCATACATTCTTCTGCGTGGTGCACGTTCGCGTGAGATAATTTACATTTTAGTCGTCTTCGATCTCAGCACATGCTCAATTCTATCTGGGTGCTCGTCCCGTTTCCTTCGCACTGCATGCGAAAGCTACACACAGAGCTAGATATATAATACACGATAGACTCGATGCCTCGTGCCAGTATTCTGTGTGTACCGGAAAGCTCGATACTTTTATTCTATTTTTATCGTTTTTTTTTTTTTAATCAGAATCCAACCTCAAGCTCGTGCCTAAAGGATAATCGATTAATCTTTCCCGGATTCGCGTGAGTGCTTGAAATGAATGTAGTCTCGTTCATTCGATGTGCATGGGTTCTTGAATTTCAGTTCAATGAGAATATTGGGTCTCGAGATTCACGTGTTAGCAACGAGAACTAGAACATGAGCTATTCCAATGATCTCTGAACGATGAAAATCACGAGTTTGTTTTCTGGGTCGAAGGCTTAATTTTTCTTTTTTTTTTTTTTTTACATGTATACATAGTTTATAATTGATAGTGAACAAAGTTTATAAACTATGTAATAAAAATAATAAGATCAATGAAAAAACCAATGTTATTCCTTGGGGGTTGCTCCACACGTATTGGACACGAATACAAATTATTTTCACATCTACGAGCGCAGCACGAAGAGCCTCAAAATTTATCAAAACGAGGCACAATGATAAGAGAATTGAAGTTGATGACGTCGAATTATAAAAACTAGAAATGCGCTCAGTCCTCAATATTAATCGCTTTAATGCTGTCTGAAATATTTTTTTCGAACTAGAAACCATTATAGCATTTTTTATAGACGAAAGGACATTCTCCCCTGTAGAGTTTGGAAATCAACATACGGAATTGCATTTTCCGTGAGGTCGTAATTATATTTTTATCAAGGAGAACGACGAGATCGATCTCTTTTGGGAGGAGGAAATAATTCTAGCTGTCATTGCGATCGACCTCTCGGCACATTATAAGGGTTGTAAAAAAATGAATGTCTGTACTACACAATTTTATTCTTGATGCTTTGGCTAAAAGTTGTTGGCTCTCCTGGCAAAACACATTTCTGAAATTTCAACGACATAATTTACTTACGATAAAAGGAATACAAATAAGCGATGTGTATTCTTCTACAGCCGTTCTAGATCAGTCAGGGATGCTACTTGAATCAAACAGGGTAAAAATATAATTTATCACGCAATGTCACTGCACACTGAACAGACATATCTCAGAACAGAATAACTTCATTTACTGCCGAGAATTATAAACAATCTGTACATTTTTAACTTAAAAAAAAAAAAAATTGCACAAACAGTGCCAGAGAATACCAGAGAGATGAAAAGTTCAACGTTTCTCGATTGCCATTGACGTGAGAGCGGTCAATCACCGCGGTAGTTTGCTCAGATTTTTCCCTGGCTGATCACACATACACACACATTTTTCACGACGCCTCTGCTTTCGAGAGCAGTCTTTGTCAGCGATATTATTTTCGACGTATGGTCTCATTTCCTGTACACGTGGCTACAGATTCGTCCCACCAATGGATCTGTTTGAATCAGCTGCCTGATGTTTTTTTTTTTTGTAATTTGAATGGAGGAATTAAAGTCTCGACGATTACATTTTGCACACATTACAATGAATCATACCGAATGGATTTTGTAATTTTTTTGTATTTTTAGCGAAAGACTCGGATACGAAAAAGGATGAAAGTAAAAGAGAGCGAATAAAATTTTGTAATTTCAAAAAAATGAAGTGATTTTTCATAGAATGAAAAAAAATATATTTTTATTAAATATTGTTAGTTGTTGTTCATTTGTATAGCAGAAGTTTGAGCAGTTTATAAAACTTTTTGGATTAAAAAAGCTGTATAAAAGTTCCTAAATTTATGAAAAATTACATAAAACCTTCACGATTGCGTTAATTACAAGAAAAATCACATCCTTCATAGCTTTTGTCGATTCTCGTAAAATTAAATACCTAAGATGGTTTAATGTCAGTCCATTTGTGTAGCAAACGTTTGAGCTTAAAAGTTTGAAAATCTTTCGGATTAAAACAGCTGCAGAATTTTTTCAAAATTTATGTAAAATTACATAAAATCTTCACGATTGCATTAATTACGACGGAAATCACATCGAGCTCGAATCACAGTGAATGAATTTTTTCACAGTCTATATCGAATAAATTGACCAAGAAGAAAAATTATTGAGATGAACGACGAGTGCGAATAATGTTTGTAAATTGCTGAAAAGAAATTCCAACGTCTGGCATAGAAGGCTGACTGTGAATTTATTCTCGTCAAATTAAATACCAAAAATGGTTTAATGTCAGTCCATTTGTGTAGCAAACGTTTGAGCTTAAAAGTTTGAAAATCTTTCGGATTAAAACAGCTGCAGAAAATTTTCAAAATTTATGGAAAATCACATAAAATCTTCACGATTGCATTAATTACGACGGAAATAACATCGAGCTCGAATCACACTGAATGAATTTTTTCACAGTCTATATCGAATAAATTGACCAAGAAGAAAAATTATTGAGATGAACGACGAGTGCGAATAATGTTTGTAAATTGCTGAAAAGAAATTCCAACGTCTGGCATAGAAGGCTGACTGTGAATTTATTCTCGTCAAATTAAATACCAAAAATGGTTTAATGTCAGTCCATTTGTGTAGCAAACGTTTGAGCTTAAAAGTTTGAAAATCTTTCGGATTAAAACAGCTGCAGAAAATTTTCAAAATTTATGGAAAATCACATAAAATCTTCACGATTGCATTAATTACGACGGAAATAACATCGAGCTCGAATCACACTGAATGAATTTTTTCACAGTCTATATCGAATAAATTGACCAAGAAGAAAAATTATTGAGATGAACGACGAGTGCGAATAATGTTTGAAAATTGCTGGATAGGAATTCCAACGTCTGGCATAAAAGGCTGACTGTGAAGAGCTTCAAAAAATAAAACAAAATGCCACCCCCCGCCCCCCCTCCTCCACCCACGTCACCGCACATGCATACAAACACAAGCTCATGCATAAGAATTATTCGAGCGAATTCAGCCGGTAGGAATCCTGGCGTTTCGAGGCATCGTCGACGAGATTCGCTGCGCGAGCTCTCACTCTTGCGCTGATATACATTTATAGAAATTATGGAGTGCCACGTGCAGGAATTCGGCACGCATTTATGTAGGTGCTCACCGTCGCCGAGTCGTATCTCACTTTCCCCGAGTCTTCTATCGGTTTGATACCCGGCAAAAGAAAAAAAATATAATCGTCCGCGAACGAACGCCACGGGAGAGACGTGGAGGGCGCGAGACATTGAGAGAAGAAAAAATCATCTCGCGTCTAAAAGCTCAACAAGCAGCAACTCCGTTAAACTGCATTTTTGTGTCTTCAATTTTCTTTGTGGGCGGGAATAAGCTACGATATAGCACAGCACAGGCCCATCGGGAAATTTTTTATTTCGAGTTATCGTCACGGAAAATTTGATGAATCGATCAAAATTCAAAACAGCCTCTCAGCCCGAGTATCGTCGTGTTGCCGATGCCGAAAAATAATTCTTCAATAATACAAACGGTCTCAGATTTTGCGAAACAGTTCAAGTTTTCAACGCGTGTTTTAAATCTTGCCTTTCATGAGATTTAAATACTTAACTTTTACACCCCCCATAATAGAGCTTTTTCTCCTTTTTCATTAACTTAATTCGATGTCCAAGAAATAAGATAATTGTTCATATCGTCAGGCCAAGTCGAATTCTCTTTGCATTTACCATATATGTATTGTGCATATATATGTTTGTATAGACATACCAGTGGAATTCCTTTTCCGGGGAGGGAGAGATTCCGATGAATTTATAGGTTCGAGTTAGTTATAGAGTACAGAGTTGCCGTGTGTTTTCTGTCAGGTATATAGTTTACCCACAGCATACATTTCTTGGACAACGAACATACGATAAGATCGGCTTACTTTCCGCAGGGCGAAATATACAGACATGCTGATCCCCACCAGTGTCCATATATACAGCCACATATATGTACCAATGTGCGGTCCTCGTGTGTTTATTCGTATATATAATACAGATACGACATAGCCAGTGCGACATTAGAATGGAGCAAAACACCGTTTGCCTGTCAATGCTACTCCGATCTCTTCTTCTTCTTCCTTTTCTTCTCCTCCTTTTTCATCGTCTACATTTTCTCCATCTCCCTTATATCTTTCTTCTTTTCTCTTTCCTTACTCTCATCTCCTCTTATTCCTGTACTCTGATAGTTATTTGTTTTATTGCTGCTACCCAGACTTTTTAGCGGCTTCGTTTCAAGTACATTCCCCACGTACATGCAACACACACACGCACGTGGGCCCATACATAAGACTCTCAGGACGGCTCAGAACTCTCAACTGGCCCCAAATGAATCATGTCTCCATCTTAAAATGTACTTTTAAAATTCTAACATAATATAAATTCTCGTTAACAATATCTGATGGTATGCAAGTGATCGATAAATCCAGCCTGTAATGGGATTTGATGGAATCGAGTATGCCTCTAGCGACTGTAAATGAAACTAATTTTAGTGGGTCCGAATAAGCATCTGTGTCTATAGATTATACTATAATAATTGTTGGCCAGATTTTGTCCTTCTCGTATCATCTTTATTGCAGATATTAAAAGAGATAAAAATAGTTTGTGAAAAAAAAACGAAATCAAGGAGGATCTGCGTCAAATTGCGTTGAGGAGGGAAGAATGATTATTCAGTTACACGAATACTGTTTTATTCTTTTGTATAATAGTATTGTTTGAAAGAAATTTGTCAAATGACACTTTACGCCAAAGATGTCAAGAAAACGAATGTAGCTGACAAAAGCTACTTTTTCATTGCAGAATGACAGGTTAGCGGAAAAATTAGTAATATGTGATTAGGATGAGTGGACAGGTGGATGAAAGCTTGAGATTCAGCACCAGTTAATGAACGTCGATGTTAAAATCACTATATATATATATATATATATATAATTCGCGTGAAGTGTTCATTCACCAGTTCACTCACCTTACAAAATCATTGAACCTATAAAAATCATGGCTATTTCCGGGTAAAGATTCTTTCTCCTGTAAACTTGAATATAGCCAAAGATGACATGTATATATAGACCGAAACAGTTTCATTGGTAGGATCGCAATAAACTATAAATTTGCCTCTTCGTGTAGATAGAAGCTGGGATATCCGAAGTGTTCAAAGTGAAACGCGTCAAGTGAGAAATGAGGCATCAGAAAATATAATAATATACCGGTCGCATCTATTTTCGTTGGTGGGAACTTCTCGAAATAGATTATGTGAAAACAGAGGTGTTAATTTGACACCTCTGTTTTCTCATAATCTATTTCGAGCACAGCGGCAAGAGCGAGCGAAGATGGCACATAATTATGTGCCATCTTCCCAAATGCCATAAACCAAACGCATATGTGTATCAAGAGACGTGGCGCAGCTTTTCGATGTCAAGCGATTAAAAAAAAATAGATAAAATTGAAGGACTATTTGAGATTTTGGTGGAAAATGCTCTGCACTTTCGTGTGATCCGCATTGAACGAATAATCAAATGACAAATTTATTTGGGGAATATTTTTACGGGCTTTCGCTTTATGCAAACAAATAGATTTTGCGAAATGCGTAAAGAGATTTGATTGATTGATAGACTCCATTTTATGTGCTCCGCTTAATGAGGAAACAACATGTCGCTTGCGAGATTAAAACTTTCTCCCTTCGCCACCTAGCAGATCATCGGTGCACTAGAATAAGACCAGATGCTTGAGGCTTCCTGTGTAATTCGTGAGTACGAACAGTCAGCACTGTCCTGACTTGTGTATCCAGAATGTATTCTTCAAGAAATGTAGGATGGATTTTTTTTTTTTTTTTTCGATCTCACGTCGAACTTTAACCTCACTTTTTCATCCTCTCAGCCCATTTGCGATGATTCTGTGCTCAGCAGGGAAGATCTAGAGTTTGTAAATTATTGTACTGATAGACGGTAAAGATGGCGCAGTAATCAATCAGAATACGTAAACTCGAAAGTCTCAGGTCAGGCTTTTGTTCACTGAATACACGAATACCAGTCCATTTTCATATACTATAATCGAGGTTTATATTTGTGGGAAAAATTATTTTTGTGTGCATTTCGTCTTGCTTATCGCGAGCGTAAGAAATATTCTTGATTAATGGCGCGAAAACCAGAAATACCCAAGTGTTACCATGATCGAGCGTTGCATAGCGAATGCTTTTGCGCGAGGTAAGATTCATTCTCAGAGGATTTTAATTAACTCCGTTACTCCGTCGGTTGGGAACGCGGGATTCTTCGTGTTTCAGAGACGAGACCAAACTGCACCGTTAGATCGTACCGAAAAACGTATATGCATATACAGGCGGTTCTCGTGAAAACATGGCAAAGTAGGTGTCGCATTTTTTAAATATTTTTTTTCTCTTTTCTTTTTTGTATACCCCAAGAGACTCACGCTACGATGGGAATCCGGGATGTGAAATCTTTAAATCTGGAATTTAATGAAAATTATATTTAAGCCCTCTATCGAAACGTCTATTTATGAGCACCAAAAATCAATTCATCTCGTTTTAGTAACGTTTGTCTTTTAACTTTCTCTTGTAACTTTGTATTTCATAATGGAGGCTCAGTAAAGTGAAACATTATATTTGTGCAACAAAGTACAAACGCTTTTATTTATTTATTTTTTCAAACTTTATGAAAACTGTATATTTAATTGTACATTCAAAGTAGATTATTAGCATTTAGATTTTTATCTAATAAATGATTGTTAAAAATCTAAATGCTAATAATCTACTTTGAATGTACTCTAATAAATGATTGTTAACTTTTATGCGCCATTCAATGAAAATTGGCGGTTTATTCACAATGAAAATTCTATAAATCCGTGTATTCGCCTCATTTACACAAATATTTTTAACCACGCAAAATACTTTACACAATTTTTGTTGCGTACCTTTCTTATGGTGACTAAATTTGACGGATATATCTGAATGTTGGTAACCAAAGAAAATAAGAAAATCTGTCGAAATTCATGATGGTCCAGGCTCCGAGCCAAATATCATTGAAGATCGATCTTCGACTCTCTATTATAATTTTAATTTTTGGGAAATATGATTGCATCGGTTCATTGAAGTGCACCAATAAAAGAGAGAGAGAGAGGGAGAGGCTTACTCTGCATCATCGTATACTATACAAACTGTGTGAGCAGACTCCCGCCAGAGTAAATAATTTGTCAAAATAAACAAGATATATTTTTGGACGTTTGAGAGAAATTATAGAAACTTGGGCTATATCGAGATGGAGTACTCGCAAGAGTCCTCTCCCTCATCCCGACCTTGCGGGAAATCCGTCCATCGTCTTTCAGTCTGAACACGCGACCACATTAGATATACAGTAAAAGGTAACAAGTTATTATTATAATTCTTAATGCCTTCCAGAGATGCACAAAATCTAATTTATATTAAGATTTAATATATTTTCTTAGATTTATGATTTATCTTGCTAAGATTTCATCAATATTAATTGTGATAATTTTTTTTTTTCATATTTAATTGAAGAAGAAGACATTTTTCTACGTTTTAGTCTAAAATGAAATGAGCTGATTTTTTTTTCCAATAATTTCAAGGGTTCATACCATCTTAATATCCCTTAAAATATCATTGAATGAATACAGTAAACCTTGAGATCATTCGCATGCAGGATTTTTTCTTGACGATCGTTAACGTCTCTCAAATCTCGAGCCTATTAGAAACTACAATGTCGTTGTTACGATGCCTTTTCGCATGCAATCGCATCAGGACTCCATTCGAGGTCGTGGACAAAAGGTCGTTTGCCGCTAGATGAGTTTTCACCTCGACTAATGAACGTATTTAATGAAGTTGCGCGTATCAATAGCTCACGACGAGACTTGTAAATGGTGACTGGTAAATAGTCACACACATTCACACATATCCACACACACACACACACACACTGTGGGAGCCAGCAGTGAAGTAAAGCGAAAAAAATACATTCCAGTTGCAAGTCATCACGATACAAGCCTGTCTCTCCTCTGTAAGTGGATTTGAGACGCATTCGATAATTTCTCTTAGATTTTTTTCACCATCGCATCGTCCTAATCCTAATTATCTCAATGGAAATACTCATTTATGTGTTCACTTGTGAGAAATATCTAATTACAGTACCGGTCAAAAGGTTTCGATTATCCTTTAAAAATGCAGAAACGTGAAGAAGATGTCCGAAAATCACAAAGGGGAATATTTCGAGGAATCCAAACTTGGGAGATGAATCTGTATGAGTTTTTGCTTTGTCGTATAATAGAAAGTCTTAATTTTTCAAAATAAAATTGCTTTAACTGAAATAATAACGTCTATATATATATATATACCTAGCTTTTGTTATTAATGAATTTTGCATGATCCATAGACTGATGGAAAACTTTTGATCGGTACTGTATATTTAGAAGGGTGTGGAGGGGAGGGGGGTATACAATAAAATATTAAGAATAGATGTCATTTTTTCTGGTTCAAAAACGATATCCTCATTCGATATACATATATAAAATTCAGTGTTTTTATGATTCATTCTTCCCCATGAATGACGATTCGAATTTCTAATGAAGAATCAGACTCTCAATTACATCTCGGGGACACAGTGGTCAAAGTGGTCCAAAATACAACCTTCTATATGCTCTTATATTTAAAAAAATATATAAAATTCATTACGATTCGTGGGGGAGGGGCTGAAGTTAGAGCTAATCAAAGATGCCTTGGGTCACTTGGACCCAGGGATGTAGATTGAGTTACTATACAAACAGAGATTTGGGGTTAAAATTCGTTAAAGAAAAATTCTAATAAATTTTGTTCATTAAAAACAAGAGCAATGATATACGAAAGGTCGATTCGATCGCTTATTACTTATATTTCAAGTCGAAATGAAATGTGATCAAGTGCCAGTTGGCAGTAACAAAGATTCATAAATATTCCGTTACACCTCCCTCAATTTTACTGAGAATCGATTGCAACGCAAATCATCGAAAGTTTATGAGAAAACTAAAATTTAGGATATTCCCTTCCGGTTGATTAACTACCGAGGTGAAACCATCCGCTTTGAGTATCTTCCATACTGTGGGGTAAGCGAACATCTTTGTTACTTACGACTCGTGGCCCGAGACAACGACGGCGATGATGACAAATTTAACATTGGCAGCGAGAGACTCTCTCACGTGGGACCAGAATCGGCGAACGAGAACTCTCAGCACGGGTATTCCGTGAGTCACGCGCCGCCAGAGGAGCAAAAGTACTCGAAGAAGAGAAACCCGCGTGGCTCGGAAGCAGTTACGAGTGGCACGAGAAGTAAAAAGTTGAAATACGACCGGACGAGCGCGTACAACGCGCCGCAGTGACTTCACACAGAATCATGAAGGAAAAAGCACGGAGACACTAATCCTCAAGAACTTCCCCTCCTGGTGCGGCTTCTTCTTCAGCCTCTATTTTATTTTGGCATATTGTACGCGTTGTCGTTGACGGCCGGACATTCACAAGGCATGTTAAAGGTGTACGAGTTGCCTCGCACCTACCATCTTCATCCCTTCCATGCACTGACTTTGGGGGAAATTAGCTGAGCGTTTTGTTACTCATCGAGTCGTAAAGTCAGTCATTGAAAAACGCGTGATAATTATTTCAATAATAAATCTTGTCACACACACATACGCAAATCCTCGAACTATTTCACGCATGAAATTCCAAAGTCTCTTTATCATTTCTTCGGGAGAAAAAACTTAAAAATGCGATGGATCGTTTATCCTGCGGCAAATCTATCAACATCAGCTGAAAAACTGTATGGAAGATACAGAACGATTTTTCATCAATTCATCCCTCTCGTACATTAGGGAGGTCGGATTCCTTTGTTACTATTATTTTCTGATTATTTATTAATAGAAAAATTACACTTGCAAGAATCTCCTCCAGCCTTTCGAACGACTGTATTTATTTGAATCCGTTTACGGACAAACTGCACATGCAAGTAGTATGAAAAAATTATTTATCGAAGTGAATGGTTGATAATTATTAGAAAATGGTTCCATATGATCGATGGTTTTATTTTATGATTTATGCCTTTGGTTGAGTCCCTCGAGGGATCTACTGATCCTACGGGCGATAGTTACGATTATTGCTTAATTACCTCAAATTTATCAACGTTAAAAAGCACAAAAAGTATTTGATTCCAGAAGCATTTCCTCTATGCGTTTGAGAAATGGGCCAATCGTGAAATATTTTACACGCTCGGGCCGAAAACAAAAATTGCGATAAAATAATTCTTTGTGAGGCATCGATCGACGATCGGCTGGGCGTGTCGACGATCACTCGATCGATCTTGCCAACTGAACATATCACGATAATCCTCTCACATTACGCGTTTCTGGGTCATTCGTACCTTGTAGAAATACACCGTAAATATGTGTATATTTTATATATATATATATATATATATATATATATATATATATACATACATACGGACAATTTAAATCGGCATAAACTTACTGGTACGGGACATGTACAAGCTCTGCGAGAATTGCGCGAATTCCTTTTTGTATGTTCATTTACGAGCGAATATCGTTCACGCCTCGACGTATTACAAGCTCGAGATCACCGGTATGACCTCTCACGGTGCAAATATTTTATCGTCGAAAACGTTTAATCCTCCTTTTCGCACAGAATCCTCTTCTAATTTTCTCGTTCACGATCGAATCTTCGTGAGGGGACGCGTGTGCCAGGTAGAGAGAAGAGAAAAAATTTATTTTTATTGTACCGGAGAATGTGAGTGCAGGGGGAAGGGGGCCACTATCAGTGCATTCAACTGCTCACTCGCCAGACGATCCAAGTGTTGAGCCTCCTCAAGAATTTAATAGAAGAAGAACGATAAGAACGCTGATGCCCTCACATAGCTGAGAGAGCTCCAGCAATACTGACTGGAGTTAAGTGATGATGAGTATCCCTAGATCACCTTTCCATTATAGGGAAGGCCTTTTTTATTTCTGTTATTATCATTATTATTTTTTTTAATGGATGAAGGATAATTTATCTTCCATTTTGACTAGATATAGCACAATTTATCTAGACGACCGATGAACGAAAAATAAACCATAAGAACTCTTTTTATTTTTGTATTTTAACTCGATAATGGGAAAGGAAAACTAATTAAAATATTTAAAATAATTTTATGTCGAAAAAAATATATATACCAACTATTTAGCATTAACCACAATTAAGAACAATCAACGCTCGGTAGAAGTTTTAAAAAAAAGGTCTACCGTTGATGAACAGAACTCACTTTTGACCCGAAAATGGTGTCTAGAGAAATGAAAGTGATGACTATTTCGCAGTCATCATTGATTCGGAAGCTTCATTTTTAGTGCTAAATTTTAATTTTCATATGTTCTAGAATATATGTAACATGTCAAATCGCGGAGTATATTTATATCATTATGATGAATCGTATTGAGAAAAAACGCCAAATTAGTTCATAGAGGCAATGGACCTGCTGAAGAACATTCAAAAATTACAACCTCTCTCTTCGATCGTCAGGTTTTCGTTTAAAATAAATTTGCAAGATAAGTTTACATATGTATAATTCCAGGTCAACGATTTCACCGTAACCTTGCATGTATTATAATTTCAATAGAAACACGACTTTTCCGAGAGTTTCCATCAACTCTTTGCAATTCAGTGAATGGAATAATTGTTGAAGATTTCAATTAGAAGTCCGCTGCTACGAATAATCATTCTTGAATATCGGAGTATCGTTATACACGTATATATATATATATATGTATATATAAATAAAAGAGAGTTTTCTGCTCCTAGCTGTATTTTGTGTGTGAGGGCAATTAAACTCTCCCACGTCACGATTATCCACACGAGAGAGCTCCCGTCGTTCTCGGGGCTAACTATATATATATATATATATATATATATATATGTATATTGCAACCGCAATGAATTATAATTCATTAGAAACGTTTAGTCCAGTTTCTAAATGTGAAATGAACTTGATCCTAGCGGAGCTGAGAGGCATTATATGTGTTTATACATATACCCATCGCCCTTCTCTTATCTCACATCATTATATACACGGAGCTAAACAGTTGCATATACACTGTCAGATCAATCCTCTCGAACTCTCGTGTACAATGGAAGTACCTGCGATGTTATACCGTGTATTATAACTATCGTAGTAAGACAGCTCGATACAGGGTACTATATACTTTCACTGTACGATTCTTTCGAGCCACTCTCATGATCAGTGGACAGCAGGTAAATGAAGAAAAAAATTGTATGATAATTAAACGAATTGCTTAGTCTGTTGTCGGATGTTACGAACAAAATAAAGAATGAATTTGTGACAAACTGCTGAGAATATAAATTCATTTTAATGAGGTTATTTTAATGAGTAATTAATCATTTTAAATAATCATAACCATTGGCTATGACGATGATTTGCATTTTTGTTTTCGAAAATTTGACGTAAAAACCAAATGTATACGTCTAATGCTATGTAGATATTTTTATGACACAAGATAAAATAGGTTGATCAGTGTGTTTTATTGTCAGTTTTTTGGGAGAAATAAAAATACGTTGAAAAAAATAATGAAATCTTTAATTTTAATGCTGTTGTTAAACTCGATGGCGAATTTACCTTTAATCACGAGTAAATTATCATTTGATTGGAAGGGACGAGTCCCCATCGCTTTTGGAAACAAATATTCTACTTAAATAAATACACAGTTTTTTGCTCATCACTCATTAAAAGAGGTCCAAACTAATCTCATTTGTTGCTTGCTATTTTCGCTTAATCACTCTCAATATCTCTCAAAGTTTTGTTAGGCAAATTGATCGAATAAATGAAAAAAAACACATGATATAAGTGAGTACGGTATACCACTATCACTATATAGACACTATCGGTAATTTCACTTCAATTCGTTCGCGGCACTGTCGAGATCAGCTTAGTGGTAAGTGAAGATGAAAAAAAGAAACATGGTTAAACGAGCTGTTTAGATACTTGCTGGACAGTAGAGTACATTAGAGTGGAGAACCAATTGTATACGATATGGAAGTGAAAGAGGCAAAGAGGCTCAATAATCTCCCTTTTAGTTTCTTTCTTTCTCTTCTGATCTTGTTCTTCCTATATATCTATATCTTGTCTGCCGTCTTACTCCGATAACATTGTTATCATTAACCGTTACGAACCGTCACGATCCACTCGGAACAAGATCTCTACTCTCTATCTAGACGTTTACGTTCGTATAAAAGAGATATACTAGAATTTCATCCTCCCTCCCTCCTTCCTCACCGTGCATTATCCTAACCGATCTTATATTCCAACGTTCGGGCTCCTCTCCACCCCCCCCCCCCCCCCTCCTCCACCCATAAATGGCTGATCAGGACCGATTTGACGTGCTGGAAACTCGACATGAATGCGAGATTCTCACATCAGTGCGATCATTTTTACTCGTTCGATGATGCAGCAAACAGAATCTTTTTTTCTCGATCATATGCAATTGCTATTCCGACAGAATGTGACGTGTCACATGGGATAAACCCATTGAATGATTCATGAATAAGCAAAGGGCTGTTAGATGAATTTTTGAAGAAAATGTCACGATACTAAATTGTCAAGAGTCAGCCATCTGTTTGGAATGAACACCCCAATGATATCTGCAATCTCATGGATTTTGTGTCAAGTACGTGTCACAGTGGTTCAAAAACTGATGTGTTTTTTGTTTCCTTCAATGGAGGGAAAGAAAAATATTTCACGTTGCCATCAAGTCACTTAACGCAGTCATACATCAAGACATTTTTGAAAAAAAATTCACGATAATAAATTGTCAGGAGTCAGACGTTTGCCTGTAATGAATACCCCAATGATATATCTGCAATCTTGTGGATAAAATTTCGTGTCAAGTACTTGTCACAGTGGTTCAAACTGCAGTGTTTTTTGTATCCTTCAATGGAAGGAAAGAAAAATCATTCACATTGCCAACAAGTCACTTCACGCAGTCACACATCAAGATCACACCAGAAACGCTCAGTTTCAATTTTACTGGTTTCCTGGGCACAAAGTCCGCGTGGACGTCGACTCGGCTCGCCCCAAGGAGTTACTCAAGGCTCAAAACCCGCCAGTATTATACACTACTGTGTGCCTTCTGGCAATGTGTAAATAAATGGGCTAAAGGTTGTTAGACGATTTTTTGAAGAAAATGTCACCATAATAAATTGTCAAGTGTCAGACGTCTGTTTGGAATGAACACCCCAATGATATTTGCAATCTTGGGGATAAAATTTCGTCTCAAATACTTGTGATGGTGGTTCAAAATGCAGTGTTCTTTGTATCCTTCAATGTAAGGAAAGAAAAATCATTCACATTGCCATCAAGTCACTTCACGCAGTCACACATCAAGATCACACCAGAAACGCTCAGCTTCGATTTTACTGGTTTCCTGGGTACAAAGTCCGCGTGGACGTCGACTCGGCTCGCCCCAAGGAGTTACTCAAGGCTCAAAATCCGCCAGTATTATACACTACTGTGTGCCTTCTGGCAATGTGTAAATAAATGGGCTAAAGGTTGTTAGACGATTTTTTGAAGAAAATGTCACCATAGTAAATTGTCAAGTGTCAGACGTCTGTTTGGAATGAACACCCCAATGATATTTGCAATCTTGGGGATAAAATTTCGTCTCAAATACTTGTGATGGTGGTTCAAACTGCAGTGTTCTTTGTATCCTTCAATGTAAGGAAAGAAAAATCATTCACATTGCCATCAAGTCACTTCACGCAGTCACACATCAAGATCACACCAGAAACGCTCAGCTTCGATTTTACTGGTTTCCTGGGTACAAAGTCCGCGTGGACGTCGACTCGGCTCGCCCCAAGGAGTTACTCAAGGCTCAAAATCCGCCAGTATTATACACTACTGTGTGCCTTCTGGCAATGTGTAAATAAATGGGCTAAAGGTTGTTAGACGATTTTTTGAAGAAAATGTCACCATAGTAAATTGTCAAGTGTCAGACGTCTGTTTGGAATGAGCACCCCAATGATATTTGCAATCTTGGGGATAAAATTTCGTCTCAAATACTTGTGATGGTGGTTCAAACTGCAGTGTTCTTTGTATCCTTCAATGTAAGGAAAGA
The DNA here is from genome assembly GCA_963669185.1 of Dyspetes luteomarginatus. Classification (NCBI taxonomy): domain Eukaryota; kingdom Metazoa; phylum Arthropoda; class Insecta; order Hymenoptera; family Ichneumonidae; genus Dyspetes; species Dyspetes luteomarginatus. Next base: position 7,709,378 of record OY769912.1, read on the forward strand.
AAAATCATTCACATTGCCATCAAGTCACTTCACGCAGTCACACATCAAGATCACACCAGAAACGCTCAGCTTCGATTTTACTGGTTTCCTGGGTACAAAGTCCGCGTGGACGTCGACTCGGCTCGCCCCAAGGAGTTACTCAAGGCTCAACATCCGACAGTATTATACACTACTGTGTGCTATAACTACTGGCAATGTGTACGATAGTGCCCCGCTCGTTACTGACTGGATACAACCGAGTAATAAATGACTCGAGTACGAGCTCGATGTACACATGCTTGATGGTCTTTCTGTATGGGTACTTTTGGTTCTGACTGAGCGCACCAACTCTTCTGTCCATCTCTATTTTATTCTCTCTTTCGTGTATTCCGCTGTTGCTTATACGCCCTTTGGTTTAATGGATAGAGAGAGAGTTACACTTCGTAACGACCGTGCCTCTATTTCTATATCTCGTTCTTCCATTTCAATTTTTTTCATCTTTGTGTACGTTATAATTGTGATATACTCTTTTTTGAGTATACCACAACGACGATATAATCAAAGCTCCGCTACACAGTTGTGGAAAGTTCAATCGGACATTTGCTCTATATTATCATTATTATTATATATACCAGTTTTTTTTTTAATACACAATATATTACATTTTTTCGTCATTTTTAGTGGCCCGAATCGTCCGTTGTGTCTGGTGAGAAAACAATGTGCGGAAATAGTTTGTGCGCCGAACGTTCATGATTTATATTTATCTCGTAAAAAATGTTGCGCAAATAGTGAGGGTCTATATATGGATAATAACTGCATCGGGTTTGAGAGACAATGAGAGATTTAGATTCCCTCAGGGGAGTTGTGGATGCAAATATTGTACGCGAGAGAACATCATGAAATACCGAACGGATCGTCCGAGCTGGACTTTCGAATTTCCATAAGCCACGCAGCATGGTCGAGTATTATATTATAGGGCGGGAGGTTAGCATATGAATCTTTGCTTCGTGTGCATTAATATAAAGTTTATGTATATATATATATATATACATATATTTATAGGTACATTAATATTCTTTCGAGATTATCTGTCGATAATAAGAATATTGTTCTCTGTCTGTTAGAATTTGTTCGATCTGTCTCAAAGTCATATTCCACAGCGCGCAGTGCACACGATTTGCACTAATTTCACCAGAGTTCAATGGTGCATCGAGTGGCAGGTTTGCTTGCCACCTCCAGACGGAGGTGAAAGGGCAGTGCGATGCTGGGTTCGAATCGCCAGACGCTTTTGTGGGGTGTGTATAACTTGTCATGGGTCGAGAGATGATGGATAAACCGACCAGGCGGAAACGAAGGTGAAAGCAGAATTTTTCGGGAGACCGAAGTACGTGTACAGTAGAAACTCCTTTAGAGACATTAATTTGTACCTACACTGGCCAAAGTAGGCGTCAACCAAAGGCCTCCTTCCATAGCAGCACGTACTACCAATCGCTGACGCCTCGCATCATGAACGGGTGGGACAAAGTTGCGCAGAAGTTCACGGCGCACAGTGATGGCATTTGCATTGCCATACAGCGTTGAAGCAACCGAGTGAATTTGGAGGGGGTCAAGCAGTAAAACGAGCCGCTGAGAAAAAAAATGATTTAATCAACGGTTGACTATAGGAAAAGTAGACACTTTCCTTTTTTACGCTCACCCCTGATAGTTTAACCTACACTGAACGTAGACTTCAATAACGAATTTTTCGATCGAAGGGTAAAAGAAACTTTATTTTTCCATCTTCTATATCTTTGGGTCATTATTGACATCTTCTTGTACATCGTTGACCTTTTTTTTTTACATGTTTTGCATAGTTTATATATGTATTTCGGATATGATAAATAGATTAATCATTTTTCGAATCTTTGATATCTTTACATAAAAAAATTACTCGTGTTCCGATAATCCGCATTTCTTGGAGAAAATTCGATAAATGAATCGCTAAGGGAAATTTAGAACAGTGAACATTTTTCCCTACGCCTCATTTTCGAATCAGATGGACATTCGAAATCATTGAAGAATTCTTTCGAATTCGATAGCGAACCAATAACACGAAACATAGCTGGGCTATGAGGGTCCGACGTTATCGAGCTTTTCAATTCTTCCGGTGAGTATTTCGCACACAACGTGCTAGCCATGCTAATCCAGAACATTTGCCTTGGTGTGTAATCAAGTCCCGGTAATACTTTCTCCCGTGGATTTTTGTCCGCCCAATTAGTGTACGCGCGATAAGCTATCTTGACACCCATATTATCCGCAATATTTTCATTTTGAGTATTAAGACCGTTCAACTGCAAGAAACACACATCAATGGCAATTTCGTGGGATTAAAAATAAAATTTTAAATAATTTCAGCTTCCAGTCATTTGAAAAATTCTATCAGTGTGAAAGGCACACAGGGACTTGCATTGGAGTTAAGTTGGACATGTAAAAGCCTGAATTTGTCATCGCAATACCCGCGTCAATAAACAAAAAAAAAATGAAAAAGGACCAATATTTTAGGCGCCAAACTCAAGCGCTCTATTTTTCAGACGGTGGTTAATAAAACGGATTCAAGGCCAATGAAATACTTACATTAAGTTTAACCTCATCGGCGGTGTAATTTCCATACTGACGAATAATACATTGGGCTCGTTCAATAAATTTTTTTTCGGTCGACCGCGTCCACCATTCCTTGAGATTGCCATGCTTGTCGAATTTTCTGCCCTCATTATCAAACCCGTGAGAAATTTCGTGACCGATTATACTTCCAATAGATCCATAGTTCATGTATTTCAGTCCATCGGCCTTGAAAATATCATCCTGAAGGATACCAGCGGGAATGACTGCATAAGGAAAGAAACGTCAGTGTCCTCAGCATAACCAGCCATTTTTTTTTGCATCAAAATTTCTATTTTTCAAGCCCAAAGTGCCTTTTTTGAAATGAATTTATTTTTTTGGAAAAAGTAGCCAAACTCACTAATACTGTTACGCTCTATAATGTACATTGCGTTGGTTATCGTTGAATATTCGTCAATACTCCAATCGTTTCTATCAACGGGCCTGTTCAATTTACCGACATCATAGTTCGTCTTGAACAAGTTTATCTTCAGGATACTCTCGAGATAGCTTTCCTCTGATAATTCAAGATCTTTGTAATAATTTTCGAGTTTTTCGTCATCCAGGAGTTCATCGCGATAGGCAACAATGCTGGTCATCTCGGACGCTTTCTCCCGAGCGGCCTGTTTTGTCATGTCATCCAACCATTCAACCTATAAATTTTATTGAAAGAGTGAAGCAACACCAGATACAATCATTTGATATTAATTCGATAATCTACATATCAAAGTAGAAAGATAATTGACTCGACCTCTTCTAAAGTTTTTTTGAATTGCTTCTGTATGTTCGTTACAAGCTCGCCGGCTTTTTTCTTCATCGTTGCGTTAAAGTATTTTCGTCCGTACATAGCACTGACGCTTAAACCGAAGTTATCTCTGACTTTGAAAATGCATTGTCTCCATCTTTCAGTTGATCCAGTTTGGTCAGTAAAGCTGTTCTTATGAGCTAGCCCTATTTTCTCCCCCTCGCTATACCCAGATTGATGTAAAAAATGGAACGCGGCTCGCCACATTGCGTAATTCGCTTGAAGCCTCTTTGAAGTAATATTGGTCATCAAAATCTCAAATTTTTCGATGTAACTCGGCACATTTACGTTCACGACCATGTCGTCGGTGACATTGATGGATGGTAAAGACAATATTCGTGTGACATGGTCCCTCCATGGCACCCTCGGATATTTTTCCATCAATTTTTTTAGGGTCATTGGATTATAGAGCTTGTGATAGTCACGTTGTTCCTCCTCTGATAGACTAATCTACATAATACCAATCAAGATCAAATTATAGTCATTTCATTATCATTATCGAAGCTACAGAAAAGTACTTTCGATATATGTAATTTTTTATCCGATAATAAGAAATCCAGTCCATAATAATCGTACAGACTACACTCGGAGGTGTAGTCAGTAGTTATTATGTGATTGACAATAAATAAATAAAAATACATCGGGCCACGAAGTTAGAGGCGTGAGAATATGCGAATTATTCGAGTTTTCACGAATAATTCGAATGCTTTTTGTTTGTTTGAATAATACGATTTTTTACATTGGCATCATTTATTGCTTTAGCTATAAATTCTCAATGGAAAGTAAGGTTCAAAAATCCGAAATTTTCGTGAACTCGCAGCGCAACTACGAATTTGTTGTTCCGCAGCAAGTATAAATGTGTATGTAGCTTGTGAGCCCTTATCGGATTAGGCTAACCATTTGAAACCCTCAATCCTGGACTGGAATCCTGATTTTTTTTTTTAACATCTCAGTTAGAAATCATAAATATTGTTTACGACGTTTGTTAATAACCGCATAAGGCCACAAACACATACTGAAGTCTGCCAATAAAATGTACATATAACTTCCTGGTAGTTTTTTTCTCCTTCGAGTATCAGTTTTATCCGCATGAAGGTAAATTTGATCGTTCAAAATTTAACAATATAAGCGGTTGCTAAATGATTTTTTTTAACTGTGATCAAAATGATTCGATTCAAATCGATATTTATACGTGAATTTTATAGCTTTCGTAAATTTCCAATTATCGAGGAAAAAATTTGTTAACAAATATGCGTCATAATTTTCCACCATAACCACCACTTCCTTTACGAGGATGTCAAAACCTGTGTTCGTTGTCCAGCTTGGCCCTTTTTTTTTTAAATCCTATTCCGGATATCTCAAGATTATCGTACGTACTTTGGCCAGTTCAATTTCAAAAAGTAAGGATTCCTTGAGCTCGATCTTTGCATCAGCTCGGTTTGCACCCATGAGAACAGCGACGTTTACCATGTTCATCCAATAACTCTGAACGTTTTCGTTTTCGAAACCCTTTATTAAGAATTCTCGATCAAGTTCGAGTGTTGGTTGATCAAGCTGAAATTATGAGGTGCATCCATGTAAAGTTATTTCTTAAAAATAGCTGACTCAATTTTGCTATTCTTTATAGGAATTTATATTCTTATGAAAACTTTCGGTTTATCACACAGTCTTAATTCATCGAGCAGACTTAATCAATGAACTCTTTTTGAAAAAAATAACAATATTTTGACAAACAAAACATCTGGCACATATTTGAGAGCTATTTTACGATTGTTAATTATACGCTTTTCATAACTTTAAGAAAATATGAAACCCTTTAGTAAGAATTCTCGATCAAGTTCGAGTGTTGCTTGATCAAGCTGAAATTATGAGGTGCATCCATGTAAAGTTATTTCTCAAAAATAGCTGACTCAATTTTGCTATTCTTGATAGAATTATATATTCTTATGAAAAGTTTCGGTTTATCACACAGCCTTAATTCATCGAGCAGACTTAATCAATGAACTCTTTTTGAAAAAAATAACAATATTTTAACAAACAAAAAATCTGGCACATATCCAAGAGCTATTTTACGATTGTTAATTATACGCTTTTCATAACTTTATGAAAATATGAAACCCTTTATTAAGAATTCTCGATCAAGTTTGAGTGTTGCTTGATCAAGCTGAAATTATGAGGTGCATCCATGTAAAGTTATTTCTTAAAAATAGCTGACTCAATTTTGCTATTCTTTATAGGAATTTATATTCTTATGAAAAGTTTCGGTTTATCACACAGTCTTAATTCATCGAGCAGACTTAATCAATGAACTCTTTTTGAAAAAAATAACAATATTTTGACAAACAAAACATCTCGCACATATTTGAGAGCTATTTTACGATTGTTAATTATACGCTTTTCATAACTTTAAGAAAATATGAAACCCTTTAGTAAGAATTCTCGATCAAGTTCGAGTGTTGCTTGATCAAGCTGAAATTATGAGGTGCATCCATGTAAAGTTATTTCTCAAAAATAGCTGACTCAATTTTGCTATTCTTGATAGAATTATATATTCTTATGAAAAGTTTCGGTTCATCACACAGCCTTAATTCATCGAGCAGACTTAATCGATGTTCATTTTTTGAAAAAAATAACAATATTTTAACAAACAAAAAATCTGGCACATATTTAAGAGCTATTTTACGATTGTTAATTATTCGCTTTTAATAACTTTATGAAAATATAAATTCCAAAATGTCACCTCGAGATATAGATCGAGGCAAAGAATCACTCAGTTGATGGTACTCGCATTTGTACAAAATACTCACTACGATCACGGGTTGTGTATTATTTCTCAGGTCTGTTGAAATTTTATAACTGACAAAATAATTTATGGGTAGTCCCAAATTGCGAAATTTGTAGGTCAAGTTCTTCCAGTCAAAGTCAGTATCATTCCATTTGCTGCCATAAAGTACAGGCCATCCGCCACATTTATCCAAGATTTTCCGAAGGGATGTGAGGCCTTGAGCATTAATCGTCGCTGCATATATATAACAATGATTATTGATGATAAATTAATTCTGTAATTTATCTGTGAAAAGCAATAAGCTTTCTCGGTAGTCTCGAGGAAATAAAAATGACTTACCATACCAGTCCATACAAGACTTGTAAAGTGTTTTGACGAGTCTGAAGGGTTTGGGTTCGGCGGGCTCAATTTCGGCGTCCATAATTCTTTTTAGTTGGACGTTCACATGTTCGTCGACTGAGTCCAATATAGTCACTGCAGATTGTTTAACAGGTATTGTCGTTGCATTTACAAAACCACCACAAGCAAAGTCATAAAAGTTATCACATGGATTTACGTTAAAATCCATACGCTCCAGTAATTTCGATGCTGAAATGTTCGTATTTCATATTTATTTATTTTTCAATAATCATCTCGCATTTTGACATCTCTTGAATAATAAATGAAAATTCCGTTTAATCCATTGGATGAGATTTTCTCTTTTACCTACCGGTATTATTGCATTCTCGCGTCAAGCATAAGTCAACGACTTTTTTCATCCTGTCCAGGCCCGGATTTTTTGGAATTTCTTTCGTTGGCTTACAATCGCGTGAATTTATCGACAGGTAGTTGATGGGAAACTTGCGTGCATCGTTAGCATCCTCTGACAAGTAATGAGTCATTTTTGTAATGATTGAGCGGTCACATATGGTTGACCGCATGAGATAAACAAAATTAGGAGCACCGTTAGAAAAGTACAGAATCATGAGGAAGACTGCAATGAAAATTCTAAAGGGGGAAGAAATTCCCATCGCACAGGGCTAAAGCTAGAGAAAAAAATTGATGCAAAAACGATTTTCTTCCCAGGACTCATTATGTGAAATCACATTTTTAAGCAACCGAGTAAAATATGGAAGTTTTCCAAGATAACTTTATGACTGGTGGCAAGATTTAGTGATTCGTGGATGAACTGATCGAAGACATGCCATGATTTCTCAATCATGAAAATCGTTCAGCCAGTCTACCCACATGCACAACCATATATGATTATCACAATTCATAATTCATATGATTATCCACATAACGATCCAGCTAACTATTCATTACATGCAATATTCCAATCGAGTTCATCCTGCCCACTTGAACTAAACTTAAAATTGTATCAAGTTCATAAAAATTTGGCGAAGAAAATATTCTTCATCGCTGCTCACGCTTACCATCAGCAGTCGTTGCGATCCACAAAAAAACTGCTGACGTCCCAATTATCGTTAACCAGCAAGTCATGGCCAATCGATGCTTTTACTAAGAAATATAACACTCAATGAAAATATATTTCATCCCTTAGAATTCAATTTTTTTCTATTCTTAACAATCGAACGTAAAATGACTATCGCCTATGAACGATTTTTACTCGATGAAAAATAATATATTCCGAGTTTTCGTATAAGCAGGCACGTCTGAACTTTACGTCATTGCAGATCAAACTGGACTAGAGCTACGAGTCAGGATTTAACGTCTTCTTATATAATTTTTGCAAACACACCTTTGATTATTATTTGATGTATGTTGTCATAAAAAGTACAAACAGCAGGTGACAGGAAAAAAATATCACAAATGCTGAACAATAGATTCGTGAAGATCTTCGTTACGTATCCATTCGTTACGTATCGTCGCATCTTCGTCGTTACGTATCCATTCATAGTAAACAAGATGATAAAAATGTCTGACATTTTTTAATATGTTTTCATTTCTGATTAAAATAAATATTCCTTCTGGTTCCACTTGTTCACCTTGTGTTGAATATATGCTCATAAATTTATTGATAAAATATATATAGTGACATGATTTTTTTTTGTCTAAATGGGACAGAACGATAACATCATTTCACGCAGTTGACAAATCATTTTATCAGACACATGATATTTATTTAGGTAGTTGGCGCCAGAGCTGAGCAGTATTTAAGCTACTTAGTATCCGGAGGGTACTTTAAATAGAGTACTTGAAGTACCAAATACTTTTCGTGTACTTGAAATAATCCGAGAAGTTGTCGGTTGACAAGATATTCCTTTGCTTTTTCGTATGATCTACATGGCTATATTTATCACTCGCTTTCCCTACTCAAAGAAAGGCTACACACGATTACTCTAGTATCTGTATCAAGTGGCATAGAATTGTGGTTGAATGTACATGGAAAGAAATGGCTCAATTCGTTATATCTCTATCATGTAATTCGGGATCCAGAACCTTCGTATTTCGCTTCGTGTTATTCAGGGACTTTGCCAATGAACGGAGCATAACTTTTCTTTGCCCAGTATGGGAGCCAAGAATCAAATTGTAAAGAAGAAACATGAGAAGAAGACGCTCTTTCTCTCCTTTCGAAGCTCGATCATGCCATAAAATAACAAGATTCTGGTACAGTATAAAATCATTAACGAAAGGAAAGGATAAGAAATAAGCAAAAGAAGAAGAAGAAGAATAAAAAAGAAGAAAAAGAAGACCTTTAGCCAGAGTAGGCTAGAAATCCAGACAACAAAATGTGGCTAAGGTGCACACAATTTCTTCGACTCTATCTATTCCCTTGTGGTTCCATTATCCAGTGGGCAATAAAGTATCAATAGCAACGCTGCGTGTGACGTGTCTTCCATAGTCCCACGAACCCTGCGAGGGTTTCGTGATTGTATTCAGTGCCATGAGTTTCACAGAGTTGGCGATGCAACGAGCATCATCCAGGGCTCTTTACTATCCAGTAATGTAACAATGTTTAGAAATCTATTCTACGATGTTTGACCTTTTTTTTTTTTTTTTTTTCATATACGAGGTTAGAGAGCAACTCTGTGGCTCAGTGTTGTGCTCGTGTAATCTGCTCGGGTTCTCGCTTAGCTCTTGCCTTTTGCGACACGAAGATACACTCGGCGAGTACTCGGCGGTACTATTTTATGCGAGATATCTTGGCAAAGTCGCCAAATTCTTTTAGCTAAAGAACCGAAGATGCGAGCAATATTCTAGGCAAAATCACACGAAACTCTGCCCTGAGTGGTTGTTATTACTATCTTGAATATTCATTGTCATTTTATTTACTATCTGCTTCTTTCCATTCGACGCGATTATCTCACCTCTTCGCCCAGGGGAAAGGCAAATTTTACATTTCTCACGTTTTCTCAAGCATTTCCAAGAAGCCGGAAGCACTATGGTGTATTAATATTTCGCATTGGTAAACGGGTTACCGGCTTGTTGCGATGTTTCGTAAGGAGAGAAGCTCACTTGAATTGAACAAGCGAGGGTGCGGGCTATGATATTTTCCATGTACAGGGTGATCCAAAATTACGATCACTCGGTGACTGTAGATCAACGAGTGAAATCCCTTATGAAGATATTTATTTCCATAACCCTCATACGGTAATCTTCCTCGTAGATAAATTTGCTGTACTATCAAAAAACTGACGACCGACTCTAATCACGTACGGAACGTTTTCCCGGTTGCAAGATGCAAAACATTTTTAGGGGCCCTAATGAAAGTAAGTAGTACAAAAGGTGTGACCAGCTAAGATGGGCTGTAATTGTTGAGGCTTTGTAATTATCGGAGTTGATTAAACGGGCTCCTGCTATTACCAAGGATCGAGATAAGAAAAACTATTAGGAACGAGATATAACGACAGACCTAAAAATACAATTTGATTTGGTGCTTTTTGAGTTCGCGCAAAAGGCACTAAAAGATTCGTGAATTCGCCTGTATACTCCAGTATAATCCTCTCTCTCTCTCTCTCCTCCTCCCCCCCCCCCCCCCCCCAAGCAAAGATCAGGTCGTTTCCTTGCAAGCACAGGACACTAATAAGGTCTTCCATGGTGGCGGTCGCGTAGTAATAGGTGCGAGCACCGTACACTTTCACGTATTACCTGCAGTCTCTGTGATATTATGTGTAAGCCAAGTACAAAGATATGGGTAGGTGAGATATATAAGCGAATCGAGAGTATCCCTATATATGTATGTGGGATATGTCGCAGTAAAGGCAGATACCGGATGCTGGATAATACCTCCACGATGGTGGAAGCCCCGAGGCTCATTTAGGTATGTATCTCAACTCCACGAGAAACATTGTCGAGAAACATGTAACCACAGAGGGGATGGAGTGGGATGGGGGAGGGGGAGAGCAAACTGTATGGCAGGCACGATTATGGGGCCTCGTTGCCTGATGTTCGCCACGAGAACAACGTCATATTGCACGCAGTAATTGGCTCGCATTGTTTGTTCTCGAGTATATATTTATACTTTCCCCCTCGTGTTAGCATGTAAGGGATTGCTTGGTGCGAGTGTCGATTAACTATTGTCCATGTGACTTTTCATTGTTGCGTCTCTTCCCAAGCTTGTTGGGAGAGTGTCTTTTGCCATTTGTTAAGATGAACAAACAGCGATCTTCATCGAACTCCGAAGCTTTGAAATTCTTGAGGCCTCCCCCTCATGAAATATATAATGGATGATTCATGCAGCGAATTTTGTGATGTACGAGGAGTCGGAATCCTGCTGAAGGCAATTTTTTTGCGGCAGTATTTTAAAAGTCGCGTCAGAATTTAAAAACTCTTTTTTTGAATATTATATATATGGTCTAATACGGGCGAGGGGCAGAGCACATCCCGACATTCTACTTTTAGTAATTCCAAATATCCCAAGACTTTGGAATTATTTGGAAAATTTTACAGCAAATTTCACCATAAGTATTATACTGAATAACAAAAAGATAATTATTATTTATAATGCAAACGAAATCATATTTTTTCATGTTGATTGCATTTGCAGAAATATTGCTGAGATTCGATAGAATATTCCGGGACGTACTTGGAAACAAAAACAAGGAACTCGAGTATAGTTACGGGGGAGTATTTGGTCGATCCACGCTTACATCCGTAGTGCAGTTATCGGAAATCTATGCTATAATCTTACTCGTTCGAGATAACGCCATGGTATGTTTTTCTCCACCGCTTCAGCTTAAAGAACTTAAAGCGAGTTAATTTATCGCTCAACGTCTCTTTCAGGGCGATAAAATCCTATCGCTATGTGCATATAAATGTGTAACCTTCGGTCTAAGAAAATTGGCCGAAAGAGGCTTCAGTGGAAAGAAGTGGCAATGCACACGAGAATACTATATAATATTATATTATAGTGGTGATGAAGTTTGAAACGTTGCAGATTTGAAATGAATCTTCCAGCTCTCGGTCTGACTTGCAACCCAACGCTACAAACTTATAGCGGTGAAGTTTGAAACGGTGCAGATTTTTAACGAATTTTCTAGCTCCTCGGCTCTAGCAAAAACAAATGAATGTTACAGAGAAACAGACAGGATACGAAAAAATGATCTTGTCATAGTTCATTTTTATTAAATCTACGGAGATTTTTGTTCCCTGCAGCAAAGATGGTTGTGTAAAAAAGGAATATGTACATTTTATAATTTAAAAAATTTCATGTTGATGAATCGTTCGAAAATTGATCGTTTCGATTAATTACCAGAGGCAATACGCAATTCAAGGATGTCACGGTTTTTTTTATGACAGAGATTTTTTTTTTGCTTACATCGAAGCTGGTTGTCAGGAAAATAAGTCTCCATTTTATTATAAAAGAAGTTTTATGAACATAAATCGTCCGGAGGTCGATCGTTTCACGGTTTTCCTGGAGATAAGTTATAGCTGTCAATGTGTTGAAAAAAAAAAAATCAAACCCAGAGACAAATGTAAGCTCAGATGACCAATAGAAACGCACTGAAACAATCGACTTCCAGATAGTTCGTCAACATGATTTTTTTTTTATTACTACATGCAAATATTCTCTCTCTATATTCCTTTGGGTATTTATTGTAAGATGAAGAACTAACAGATGGCATTTACACGAGATTTTAATACACCAGTGAAGTAATAATGCTGGCATCATCGAGTTAGGATGGGCATATAAACCTCTTACATAATATGTTTGACAGTTGAGACGAAAAAAATATCTCAACTTGACATAAGCAAAAATCTACCGGAACAAGCTCATAGGTCACTCTAATGGTTGATAAATTCTGTACAGATTCATCAAGACCAAAGCCAAAACCAAAACCTCTTACATAATATGTTTGACTGTAGAGACGAAAAAAATATCTCAACTTGACATAAGCAAAAATCTACCGGAACAAGCTCATAGGTCACTCTAATGGTTGATAAATTCTGTACGGATTCATCAAGACCAAAGCCAAAACCAAAACCTCTTACATAATATTTTTGACAGTTGAGACGAAAAAAATATCTCAACTTGACATAAGGAAAAATCTACCGGAACAAGCTCATAGGTAACTCTAATGGTTGATAAATTCTGTACGGATTCATCAAGACCAAAGCCCAAACCAAAACAAAAAAAAACATTAATGATTAACGAAACGAATATTGCTGGCCAGTAAAATTTATTGTTTTTTTTTTTCAATCCATTAGTTTTGCTTAATTTATTAATTTGGCTATGGCCAAAATATCAATGTATGATAAAAATTGCAACTAAAAATTAGGCATTGAATTCCATACTAAATACTCGCAGAAAATCAGTCAACATTTCATGTCTTGAGGCTAAATTTTGTCAAGGTTTGTATCTTCACAAATACAGCTCACAATTTTTAAGTTTATGCGTAAGTCATTTGCCGATTTGGCTATTTATTTGGCTAAATTGTACCGAAAGAGATTTCATATTTAACGAAGGTAAAAATGTATTAGTATATGGGCAATAATTTGTGTACCACTATCAAGCTTCAAACTTGCTGCGTATCGGAATTGCCATGTTGACAAAAGTCAAATATTTGGTTACATAAATTAAAATGTATTATATATATATATATATATATATATATAATTAATATTTATAACGTATTCCGAGACTTGCGTCAACCGCATAAGCATGTTACATTGCATATGGTACGTCTCATTGTATTATTGAATTCATTTAATTATCGCCGGAGAGTTTGTAATTATTTGTTTTCACCATTTAAACAAATGATGGAGACTGACGCGCAGATTTTAGACGGGTCGTCATGTGTTCGGTCTTGCTGACTATTTGACAAAATATTATTTTCTACCACGACAGAATTTTAATGACGTCAAAAGAGAGGAAGACCATTCGTGAAGTACAGGACAAAGTCTCTTATAGCACGATTTAAAACGACCGCAAAGTTTTCGTGTGGGCTTTGATGATTCTACATTGACGTTTGAAGATGTTTTTGTGAAATCGAATATCCTCTACCGTACTAAATAAATGGATTTTGTAACAAATAGAAAAATGATATTTGTCATAATCGAAATAAAAAGCGTGCCGATTATTCGAGGTTCAACAATGAACTATTAGAGAGCGTCAAAACTTCAATAACATCTGATTAAACTTGTAAACTTTTATACAAATATTTATTATTATTTATCACCAACAAAACAATAATTTTTTTTTACTCTTATTTTTGATTTTTTTTCCAATTCAACGTTACAGAGTTACGGATAAACTCGAGTACTTTTTTACTAAGAGAGAATTTGCATGAAAATAAAAGTAATTGGAGCATTGGATAGAGCGAGTGTAAATAAATCCGCGGACACTCGAGTGCGACCACACATGCTCTGTGCGTTCTAATTTTAATGCTACGGGCGACCCGGCGACTATCTGACGCGACCACAAAGTGCTCCCGACTGCAACTAGTTTACTATATACGAGCTTCGTCACGCATTTGTTTCTAAACCTAAGCTGTGCTCTCTGCTTAAACGAACTCAATGTCTTTGCGTGGTCCACATCGAGCATCTTTGATATAAATCGCAACTCTCCGACCAATTTCATATACTCACATTCGTTAATCTTGTACTCTGTAACTTGGACGTCAATTATATAAAAAGTTGTATACAATGCGAGATTGCATCGACATGGACATTATTATTCTGAAAATTTGTTAAATTTGTATTTTCACGAAAAAGCTTCCTTTTTGATCAGCAAGTAAAATTAAAAAGTGAAAAGATTGATTGAAGACTTAAAATGTTATCGAAACTGAAAGTAATAAAGTAATAATAATAATGTCGATTAAACTTTTTCCAAATGCAATAAAAAAAAGTGTTACAGATTTTTTTTTAAAGTTAAATACAAATAAATAATTAACATGCATTGGCACGTCGTGATTCGTTTCTTGCTCTCTTTCGCGTATATGATATCATTATCGACTAATGAAGCAGGCTCTGATTGAATCGACACGGGCTCTGGTGCACTTTTTGCACACTTTTTGGCATTTCTCATTATGAAGGGCACCGAGAAAGGGAGAGAGACAGAGAGACAGAGAGAGAAAAGATGCAGAGATTCTCATGGAGAGGCAAAAGTGACGAGCAAATTTACCGTGTCTCTTTCATCGAGAATTATCCATTCTCTGACACATTAGATTATTTTTTTTCGCATTCCTCTCGTCTCCTCTCGTCATACGAGACCGCAGTTTCTACATCGAGTGCTAAGGGACACGGATAAAAATTCCCGAAGAGAAGTTATCCAGTCTTCTGCACACTCCATCTCCCATCTCGAGAGTATTTGCGACGTTTGGCCGGCTCTTTGATCGTTGCCGCTTCGGCCCAGTGAACATGCGAAGAGAGAACAGAGACAGACACCAGGAGAGAATCGAACGAGAAGAGAGAATATTAAAATGACGAAGTATAGAAAAGAGATTTGAACAATACAAAAAGAAAAGAAGCAGAACGGATATACCTCATGCCGTATATACTCATCTGACATTTCAACTTGTCACACGTGAGGAAAAGTTTTTCGTATGAATAAAGCAATGCGAATCTACGAGAAAAGTCAAAGGTTGGAAAAAAAAAATGACTGAATAAAAATAAATAAATAGCTCAGGTAACAAGATATTCACGAAACAATATTGGCAAGATTGCTCTCGAGTTATAATTCGAATGGTAAAGTCCTCGCTTGGATTATCGTACACCTGGATCTCAAACTCCACGACGTAACCACAGTTATGTGTGTATATTCTAGATGACAACCATGTGGACCCACGTCTTTCCTTTTCTGCTCGCTCTGTGTCCATCCGTCGCTGTTGCTGGACATTTACGATATTCTCTCTAGCGGGCGTATAACGTCAGAGGCTGATTTATCTCGTTGCTCTCGGATTCATGAGTGCATCGGTCAATAAAGTGCGTGCATGCTATACACATTGTATATGTATACAATACATAATAATATTTACAGTGTCCATTATGTATTTTCAAATCTATACCCATCAATGTTCGCAGCTCTATGAAACAAGGATGTGGGTACTTGTCAGAGGATCATATTGGAGCATCGACATTTAGTATGGTTCACGCGAATCGACCAATCAAACGGTAGATCCTTGGTCTGAAGTTGTCGAGGCAATTTGCTGCCTTGAATTTAACCCTAAGACCCTAACTTAGATTTAACCTCACTTTCCTTTGCGTGAGGCATATATTCCACTCTGAACAAAGTTCAACCTTTACTACCGAGGGCACTTGAGCGCGAAAAGCTCACTGGCTCTTTTATTCTACACGTACGTGTGCCATGCTCGCACGGTGAGTTATGCGCATGTATTAAATTTCAACTCTCCGCCAACCCCCGGCCCACTCCCCCCGGATACAAGCGCACTTGGTTCCTCGCGAGTGCGAACTCTGCTCGTCCGAAGTCGGTGAGGTGCAAGGTGCTGCGCATCGACCTACGACCTTGGCTAAGTCACGATTCTGCTATGTGCACACCAACCACCACCACCACCACCACCACCATTTTATAAGCCTCAGCCCTCACTTATACATACGCATACTCGTCCATACTCAACAACGTATAATCGAAGAAGTCTGTTGAACCGCCACAAGTTCACAAGTACCAAGCATTGAACTTT
Organism: Dyspetes luteomarginatus; assembly: GCA_963669185.1. Lineage (NCBI taxonomy): Eukaryota > Metazoa > Arthropoda > Insecta > Hymenoptera > Ichneumonidae > Dyspetes > Dyspetes luteomarginatus. The sequence goes on from OY769912.1 coordinate 7,725,666, forward strand.
TATGCGAGAGGGCGCTTCGAAGGACGGGCCAAAGCTGTGTATCAGCTTCATCGAAGTCGACTGCGGATACGTTGAATAATCATTACAGCAGTCCAAGGCCTTGCAATTTAATTTAACCAATACCCAATATGGTTGATTGTATTTAATTCCCTTTCCCATCATGCAGCAGTGAGTGAACCTGGGTCAGGGTACACATGCGAATTGATACTGATGGACACGATTAAACGGAAGTTTGTTCGAGGCATGAGAGAAAAGACAATAGACAAAAATAATATTTGTTCGTATAGAAGTAATGTGATGAGTTAATGCTTTAAATTGGCGTGTGATGACATAAAATTGCAGTCACTGGATGGAATTTATTATATTTTGAGGCTTTTTTTAACCTCATCCGATAGTAACGCAAATGGCACAATGGACAATGTTTTTTACTCGCGTAGAAAATAGTCAGAAATAAATTCTTACTCTTCGACGGTTATCTGTTCGTTGGAATATTATTTACGTATACTTTTTACAGCATAAGAGAAGATACAGAAATTATTTTGCTTGGATGCCACGCGAGAACTTCTCGTGAATCATACAAAGGGCTAGGAACGATCAGTTGTTATAATTTATTTTTCAATCTGCTGACAATTTTTTGTAAATATTTTTGTTCGATCGTTTATACAGTATTAAAGATGGCAGTAGAATTACTTCACTTGGATCCTCTGTGCGAAAACTTTTTGTTTGCTGGGGAAGCGACAGCTTGCAAAGAGAGACAGCTAAAAATAATTTCGTTATCGTACTGAGTTGTGCAGTGCCAATACGTCGTCCTCGACTCTTCTCGAACCTAAAACTTATACAGTTGAAATGAAAAAAAACATTACGAAAATAAAGTTTCATGCTGTGTCACAGTGTTGATTTATTCATTTGCCGAATCATGATTTCAATTCGTTGCAAACAAGTATTTTCTCTTCCGTGGTGAAAGACAAATGTACTGGATCCCTTGAAGAATTATTCACGCGATGTTGAGAAGGTACATGATGATCTCACTGCGACCTATCGACACCCAGGATCGACAGAAAACCCCTCGGGGGACTCGGGCATAACCGCGCGAAGGATCTCGTATTAGTCATCGTCGAAGTAGCAGAAGAAGAAGAAAAAGAGGTTGTGTAAGAAACTTGCGGATCGAATCGCAATGGCAAGGTTTCACCTCGGGCCACGTCGGCCGTTTGTGATTAAATAAAAAAAAACATCGACTTACAGTATTGCAGGCTTTTGGCCTGTATATATATATATGTATGTATGTAATTTATTCCAGTGGCGTGAATCTGGTTTTGCGATCGGGCGTAATTAAGAGCTTTTGGTAGTGAAGGCTCACCTTTGAATCGTCTGTAATGCCTCGAGACAAATAATATCGACAACTTCAGACTGAGCATCTGCCATCTGATTGGGCAATGCCATTTGAACGGGCCAATCGAGTGGAAGATTTCCATTCTGAAGTTGTCGTGATCGAATTCGCGTACACGTAAAAAAAAATGACGGGGATGTCTTCTGTTATTTTGTTTTAGCGATCCTACTGACAATGTGGCTGATTAATTCTATTATATTGCAAAACGTACGACCTTGAGCTTGCGTAAACGAATCGATCTAAAAATAAGGGCAGATATCGTAAAACTAAAAAAATGATTTTTCTTTTTCACAATTAATTTGGAAAATGTTTTTTTCTTGCAGAGCGTAAAAGATTGAAAATTTCTAATTGTTGTGTTTTGCATTAGACAAAGTAAAAATTCAATGGCAAGTATTGAAGTGTCGTCCGTCAAAGGTTGTAAGAGCTCGAAATTTTGTTGCAACTTTGCAAATTTTCAAATTTCAACCGCCATATACTCCGCGATTCTCGAGTCATAAAAAAGGGTGAAATGTGCCAATTTTCACACTCGATTTGCAACGAGTTTTCGAGTTGTCCTCCCTGTTCCCTCTAGCATTTCATGTATTATAATATACGTCAAGTTTGTATACGTACTTTTGCGAGATTCACGTATTGGTGTATCCCTATCGGATGACAAATCAGTGCGGTATAGAAGCTTTTCCAGTGAACACGAAGTCGAGCCGCAAAAGGCCAACATCAGACCTGATCGTAGTCAAAGTCCAGCCAATGTGGGACAACACACAGAGCTCGCGAAGACAAGAGGAAAGAGGGAGTCAGTCAGAGGAGGAGAGTGGAGGAAAGTAACAGAAAAGGACCCTGTTACTTTTTCTGTTTTGCGACGTTTCACGACGATAAATTAACGAGGCTTTATTGGCGAGAGTGGACCGTTTGTCTTGAAAGAACTTGGTCGCGCGTTCGCAAACTCGAACGAGTTAGAGGCACGAGAGAGGGCGGTGCGAGATGCCAAGTGCGAAATGCTAACGAGTATAGCGGAAAGGGCCTCTCCTTTATAAACGCCTGCATGGATTTCCTCTGACTGCGCGAAACACCGAGAAAGGTGTTGGCTGTGGTAATACGATATCTGAACCTGCCTACAACGAATTCTATGAGACCGTGCATGAGTTATCCAAGCAGTCTGCACCGCTTTGCGTCCATTCACATGCGCCGTCCCACACTTGTAATATTTATAATTTAATTATTTCTTTAATTAATTTTGTTATAAAGTTTTTTTTTTTTTTTCTGAGACACAATCTCCACCAGTCGGACAACTCCTGGCGATCTTAAATTCACATTTTTGTGAGCACTCTATTTATCGTTTTTTTTTTTCTATCATTATTCCTTCCTTCTAGATGCGAGAAAATTAAATATTTTCGTAGAACTCTCAAGTGTTGCACAATTTTTTGGTATATTCAAAGCAAGAAAAAACTCCATTAGGACTTTGATTTGTGAGTACAAAAATACGGAAAAATTAATAATTTGGGATTAACATTCGAGTCATGTTGGTGGTACTAAATGTAGTCTCGGCGCAGTCCTCCAGTTTCACAACTGCTTTGGTCATGATGTAATGTAGAGATAGATGAGGGACGCATTATTTAAAAATCGTGTTTTCTTGAACCCTTAATGAATGTATCTAATTGTATAGGATGAAAACTCGACAATGAAAAATCGAGATTCTGCGACACTTTTTTCGTCAATCATAAGTTTTGTTTCATCGACCATGTTCCTGCCTGCTCTCATTTCGATATTCGGCAAGTTGGTGTTTTTACTATTTCTAAATTTGACCAAAGTTCATTCAAACTTTATCATGGATTAACAAATAAGTAAATATTTAAAATATCTGATCATTTATTATAAATATTCAACCCAAGAATAACGACACTAATAATATAAGGAAAGGACCGAAGTTAAAAAACAATATATATGCCAGGCATAAGATGATATTATATCCCAAATAGGCTCATTTTTTATTCATATATTTTATTGGTTCGACACATTTATTTTTATTTCTTTCTAATACTATATATATGAGTATTTTTTTTTGTCATGCTTTACATTTACGGTCGAAATGTGTCATATACACATTGGGACAAATTTTTACGTATAGATTTTTTGCCAGGTCAGTTTTTCATTCCAAAAAGCTTCTTTGTGTGTTCGCGAACTTTGCTCTATTTCTTTTCAAATTTGATTAATCTTATTTGAAAATATGAGTAAGAAATCGTGCACGAGTGAATTTTCTCACATTAGCCGTATCGTCATTCGCCCAAATGTTTACAAAGCGTGTCACACTTCGGGACCAGGCTTATTTTTGATGCACACTAGAGTTAAAGTACATTTCTCGGAGACAAGCAGAGGGTTTTACGGTGTTGGTCGGAGAACACACGCATATCTGCATTCGTCCGCCCCAAAATGAAATGGAAACCTTGGCCCGAATGGCTCTCTCTCTCTCTCTCGTTTATTCGGCACGTATTCACGTCGACATTTTAGCTCGCAAAGAATTCAAACTCATCGAGCTGCAGCCCTAATTTTGCCATCTACTGACACACATGCGGTAAATCGTTCGCACGTCCGGAGCCACCGGAAGTCGATTAGTCATAACACGAGGAATTCTCGCTAGAGTGTACAAAAAAATACGAAATTTTTTATATTCTCGCTTCACTCCTTATTTCGAATGCACACCAGCGGTTATCCCAACAGCAGAGTGGAGAATTGAGCGGAGCTTTTAAGCAACCTAAAAAGAAGATGCAAAAACAATCGCACATATCTCGCAACGTGTGTAAACTACGAAATGTTTTGAGTGGATAAATGCATTTCGTCAAACCATCAGTGACGAATAAATTTATACTCACTCATCTCTCTCTCTCTCTCTCTCTGATTCGTTTGTCTTTAATGTGCAGATAAAAATCATAAATTGACGTATTGAAACTATTTTTATTTTATTTTTCACGAATTGGAAGTTTTACGCGTTTCATTTTTTTGGTTTGCAACAATGAAGCTTCCGGTCGAGAATTCAATGGGCGAAATTTTTCGTATTAATGATTTGATTACTAGAAAAAATCCGAAGGGTTCAAAGATAAAATGCAAAGGCGACTTTTTCAAGCTGATGAGGCAATCGGAGATTAAACTATAATTTTCTACATGCCATTTGGTAACTCTCAGGTCCTGGATTTCACTTTTTTATGTCGAGGAACAGAATTTTCGGATAGTAGAAAAGGCACGTTTTCAAAAACAAGTCTTAAATTTTTAATTAACCCTCCTTTATCGCAAAATATCGAAAAAAAATTATTTCCACTCAGAATAAATATACGAAGCTAAATTATAAAAAAAAAAACAAAAGAAATACGAGACAAAAAGGACGATGAAAAAATTGAAAAACTCTCAAGCATCGAAAACTTCATCGCCGTCGATTGGGCTCTGGATAAAGTGGAATGTTTAGTTGTGGAGATGGATTTATTGGAGACTTAGAGCATGAGAATTTATAAAAGAGAAAAAAATAATGCGTGGTACACAATTAACATATAATTTTATTCTTCAATTGAGGATAACAAGTGACTAGCACTTAAAAAATACAATCCATCGTCGTTACACCGTCGTCGGAATTCCTACGAGTATCGAGAACGCCAAACGCATTCCCCCATCATCGTCTCACAATTCAACTATTATTTTGCAATCACTCAAAAGCAAAAAACATACACACACAAACGCATTTATACAGAGCTTTTGGAATGTATAATTATTAATCGATTAAATAAGGGTACACAAGGAGGCCATACAATCTCATTTTGTTCGCTTCCTTCACGCTTAAGGGTCATCAATGATCATTCGTGAGGAGCCCATCGTTCGTTGTAATTTTTTTTTTTTGTATTTGTCAATATTTCGCCTCAAAAATGAGAGCACTAATATATTATATTTACACGCCTATTTAATTACAATTTGCTTAAACATGCGTTCAAAAAAGGACTCTACGAAAAAAAAAAGATTCTATCGTATTTATTTCTCACAGTTATTATCCAATTTTTCGAGCATTCAGTCGCGAAACTATAAAGAAGAAAAAAAATCCCATTATACAAGCGATAACGATAATATTACGTTAACGGTATAAACTGCGCACAAATTGTATCTCATCTTCGTTTGGAGAAGTTAGTTTTGAAAATTGGCCAAGTCGATCGTTTGTATAATTGAAAAATAATATTTATCATTTTTTTCTTGCTTAAATATTGCTTACTTGGTTGCTAATTTCAAAACTAAAGTACCCATTTACAAGCTACCATTCTATCACTCCTTTAGGAACATTATTATTTAATTTACGAAGATACCACATGGCTTTTTTGAGATCTCAACGGAACTTTCGGGGACTCTGATAATTCCTTCAGGACAGACGTACCGGTTTTCGTCAATTTTTTTTTTTCCTTTTACGCCTTTTCAAAGCGAGAACAGTGTCAAGCTGTTTAGATTGTAACTTTGACAAAAAAAAATAAAAACAATTAACTTGTTTCAATATTGTCAATCGAGTGTCGTAAAATATCGCATCTTTAATGAGAATATTACATAAATTCCTCAATCAAAGTATTTGAGAATTCGCATTTGGTGATTTTCATTTTCTATTTGTTAATTATTTTATATCCGCCATTTTATACCTTGACATTTTTCGTTTCTTCATCTCAGATTCACCATGGATTGAAAAACATTTATTCAATGCCAATAAATTTCGTACGAACAGATCAGACTGAAAATTCAAGAATAAATATTGATATATTTTCATTTCTACTTTGGTGAGCTCTCAATTACAATTCTCAAATACTGACGATTAAAGAGTTCTGAAATATCATCGACAAATTGCTTCACAAATGGATAGGAACGAAGGAATTATTTCGATAGTATTTTTAATGCAATCGGACTGAGAATTTAAAAAAAACATCGAATTAATAACAATGAGCAACAAACATTAAAGTACGTGTGTCCTTCGTCGGAAATTGATTTGCCAATCTCTTCCTTAAATTCTTCAAAGTAATTTTTTTTTTACATCAGTACGAGGAAAGATTTATTATTCCATCCAATCTTCGTTCTCCATCCGATATTTGGCATTTCAAAAGTTGCAACAATTATATTGGAATAATGGATTTCTCCAAGTTGACCGAGATCAAAAAAAAAAAAAAAAATTTTACCGTGCGGTTTACGAGACAATTGCGATGAAAATTTTTGATTTTTGTACTCGGTTTATAAAAAAATAAATGAGAGTTTACGAATTAATCAATTTTCCCATTGATCGAAGGACTAACGAAAGAAATTTCCAGTGAAGAGTGTAAAGACACCAACAGAGAATTTTTGTCAGAGTATTAAAAAAAACTACGAGGTTGATCCAGTCCGCCAGGGAAATCAGGCTTGACTTTAAAATGCGCATAGTTCTTCGGACGGCTAAGAACTCGAAATCCCAATCAAACAATTTTAAATAATCTCCGATATTCCGTTACTTTCTTTACTTTCAAAATTATACCTCAAAGGGTATTCTTTTTCCAAACTTTTTACAATTAACTTCCGGAAAACGTGATAAAGTAGTAGAAACAATAATAATAAAACAAACGAAACATCGTTTTATCGATTTGCATTTAAACTGCGTTGTTGGAGAATTCTTGTGAATCCGTCGCACGTGCGAATACACATGTGTAGGGAGAAACAGCAGGAGGAGGAGAGAACGAAGTATCAGACAACTCCAAGTACTACGGCGAGTTTCGCATAAATTCATTTTCAGGTCCCGGTAAGTTCCGCGCTGCAGCGTTGCAGCAACAAACTCGCGCACATACACATATATATATATATATACGCTGCTAACACATACATTCATGATTTGCTGGACACGCGCCCCCCCCCCCCGTCCCTCAATCCGCTGCCGCAACATAATCTCACTTTCGCTTGCTCATGCACATTTATTAGATCCTCACATAAAACGCGACTGCAAGAGTGTGCATGGATGAAAAACTGCATCGTATTTTGTTTGCATCCGCGTGTATGTGCCTACGCACGCGCTTGCGTGTGTGTGTGTGGTTATGTGCGCGTATGCATGGTTGCATGCATGCATGTATATAAGTATGTATGTATGTATGTATGTATGTATATATATATATATATATATATATGTATGTATGCAAGCATGTATGTATGTATGTATGTACGTATCTATGTATGTATTTATGTATGCACGTATGTATGTATGTATGTGTATGAATGTTTTATATAGATGTACGTAGAGCTCGTGCCTTCTTGTCGGTGGGTGCTCCATTATAGTATATATACCGTGCGCGACCTCCGGCCCCTCGATCGGGACAGAGCCAATTCCAAAGTGGCGCATCAACACCACGGCCTTCAGCCTCCGGGAATCGAGAGAAAGATTCTGCGAGACAAGTTTTCACATTTTTTTTTCTTTTTTTTTTTTTTTTTATTATTTTTGCATACTCGCGTATATATATATATCTCTTTTTATTATTTTCTTTCTCGAAATTTTTTCATTTTTGTTTTTCTTCCCTTGGCGAAATGCTTTTCTCCGAAACGTGACGAACATTGCTCTTCATTCAATTTCTCTCACGAAATTATGCTGTACGCACTTATGAATTGCCAGAGTGTGCAGAATGACGTGAATCGATTTGACCGAAATTGGGCCTCCTCCGCCTTGGCCCGATTTCTAACGTCCGGGAGGAGCAGCAGCCTCTGTTTTTATTTGTTTTGTATTATTTTGTTTGTTACAACCGTCAAATATTTCATGATATTTCTTTCAACGATTGATGTAAACTGTGCTGCTCAGTACGACGACGTCCTTTCTTCTGCCAGGTTCGTCACGTCCTCCGAAGAGGAGGGCGCACACGAGATGTCATATACTCAACGAGGGTCTCTTCTTTCTATCCTTGGTCGTATTTTTACCAAATATCGTTCCGAGAACACGTGACACCGAGTGAACACCGAGCTTTCGACGAATCGGTAGAGCTCGCAAGAGCTGTACCGATCTGGCTTCTCGGAGCAACGCTTGGAAAGCGAGAGCCGCACCAGCAGGACTCTCAGCTGCGCTCACCTCGTAAAATTGACATCCGTGCGCAAGTGACAACTGCTGTCCCTCATCCACGCAAACTTCTCTGTAATCAGAAAGAATTCATGGATAACTATTCATCCTGTTTCATAAGTTCGTAATAAATTTTGGTAATAACAATTTTCAAATAAGAGAAGATCAATGAATGTTTCGGATTGATGATCGCATTGATCAGAGAAAGTTCGGGCAAACGATAAATAGGTGCAGTTATTGGGGTCTGTAATAACGGTCGAGAAATTTTATTTGCAAATCGAAGCGGATGCTAAGAGCACAATCACAATATAACAGGCTCAAGTTTGATTCCAATTGAAACGCCAGAATGGAACCCAAACTGGATGCCTGGAGTTAGTACAACATTGTTTATTAATAACTGAGTAAACTCGGGTAAGAATATAAATTTATTGTTGACTGGTATAATAATATATTGCGGGGAGGCGGCGTGACACCCTCACGTAGCCAGTATGCAATTCGCTCTTCGCAAAAATATAAAGAAAATTTATCGAGGCTTCAGGCCACTTTTCCCAAACCACTTCTCTCCTACTTTTTTTACTCCGGGATTCTAATCACAATCGCACAAAAGTGATGTACACGTCTACGGCAAATTACCACTGATCGCCGCGGATTAATGATAAATCGATCCTGAATTATCAGAAATTCATTTGGGTACCAGCGAAAATATGACATTCCCAGTTCTGGCTGATGCGGTACTTTTTTTCGCTCAAAGACGAAAGTGACGCAGCAAACCCAAAAACAAAATACGTATATTCTGGCCACGTGACTAGTATAATAATATATTGTGGGGAGGCGGCGTGACACCCTCACGTAGCCAGTATGCAATTCGCTCTTCGCAAAAATATAAAGAAAATTTATCGAGGCTTCAGGCCACTTTTCCCAAACCACTTCTCTCCTACTTTTTTTACTCCGGGATTCTAATCACAATCGCACAAAAGTGATGTACACGTCTACGGCAAATTACCACTGATCGCCGCGGATTAATGATAAATCGATCCTGAATTATCAGAAATTCATTTGGGTACCAGCGAAAATATGACATTCCCAGTTCTGGCTGATGCGGTACTTTTTTTCGCTCAAAGACGGAAGTGACGCAGCAAACCCAAAAACAAAATACGTATATTCTGGCCACGTGACTAGTATAATAATATATTGCGGGGAGGCGGCGTGACACCCTCACGTAGCCAGTATGGAATTCGCTCTTCGCAAAAATATAAAGAAAATTTATCGAGGCTTCAGGCCACTTTTCCAAAACCACTTCTCTCCTACTTTTTCTACTCCCGGATTCTAATCAGAATCGCACAAAAGTGATGTGCACGTCTATGGCGAATTACGACTGATCGCCGCGAATTAATGATAAATCGATCCTGAATTATCAGGAATTCATTTGGGTACCAGCGAAAATATGACATTCCCAGTTCTGGCTGATGCGGTACTTTTTTTTCGCTCAAAGACGAAAGTGACGCAGCAAACCCAAAAACAAAATCCGTATATTCTGGCCACGTGACTAGTATAATAATATATTGTGGGGAGGCGGCGTGACACCCTCACGTAGCCAGTATGCAATTCGCTCTTCGCAAAAATATAAAGAAAATTTATCGAGGCTTCAGGCCACTTTTCCAAAACCACTTCTCTCCTACTTTTTCTACTCCCGGATTCTAATCAGAATCGCACAAAAGTGATGTGCACGTCTATGGCGAATTACGACTGATCGCCGCGAATTAATGATAAATCGATCCAGAATTATCAGCAGATTCATTTGGGTACCAGCGAAAATATGACATTCCCAGTTCTGGCTGATGCGGTACTTTTTTTTTCGCTCAAAGACGAAAGTGACGCAGCAAATCCAAAAACAAAATCCGTATATTCTGGCCACGATGTTAATGCTGCGTTACGCATCATATACAAAAGTTAACTCGTATTTCAAGTGGTCGATGTTGAGGGTGATTGAGCGCGAGGTGTGAGGAGAAGACGGTATTAGGTAAGGTGCGGAAGGGTAACGGGAGAAGAGACAGAGCCAGCCACGAGCTAGCCCACCGAGCTCTTCTGCCAAACCCCCCTCAGCCTCCCTTGCGATATTTATGGACGCAATTAAATTGGCGGAACACGTGATATTTGCAAGGCGATCGACCCTAAAGCGCGTGGGAGGCCCCCACGTACACCTACTGTGTGTGTGTGTGTGTGTGTGTGCATGCTCTCGCGAGCGAGCTTGCTCACTCGAGGGGGAATACCGCATCATGACCTAACGTGCCTCTTGTGCTCAGCACACACAAAGATGCAACAGCATATTCTTCAGTTCGCCATATGGAAACTGCATCGTTGAGATAGAAGTGAGCGAGGTGCAAGGTGGGACACGAAGAGGGGCATGGAAATGAGAGTCTCGACGCATCGCCGGAAGATTGCACAGCGCCCGTTAATCCGTCCCTCTTTATTTTATACTCGCGATCCCGTGCTTTACGATCAATGGCGCTAGATTCTCGGGGGGTACGAGACCGAAGGAAGGAATACCCGGCTACACTACTGCGCTTTTGCATGCGTTACAACCCACGTAAACGCGATTTCCCGGCCATCATCTCTTCCTCTCCTCTTCTTCTCTTCCTCTCTCTCTCTTTCTCTCCAAACAGCTGTGTCCTATCACTATGTAGAATATTGTAGATCTAGTTCGATAGTGGGAAGTTACTCTCTATTTCTTGTTGTTGCGATAACATCCTGATGGAAACCTCATGTCCGTTTGTTTTCTGTGGTTAAATCTGACGTGCCAATCTATCTCGCTGGAGGGCCCTCAGTGTCCGGGTTGATGTGAAGTTCCTAGATTCGCGAGGTTGAGACACGTGGATAAAGACGGTGAAAGTGGGCAAAAGTGTTGCAGCGATACGGTTGAGCAATCCATTTTTTCTCAACTTTTGTTTTGTTGACAGATTTTTTCTTACACAGGTAAACGAAACTTCCATAGAGATTCTTCGCCTACTTCCCAAATTTTTAGAAAAACGTTGCATGAAACTCTACACTGGACAGTTTGATTGGGTCAACACATTTTTTTTTCGTAGTAGGATATCCAGAATTGTATTGTTCGTGAGTGATATTGCTTTTTAGATTGAGACTGACTCAATCCATCGTATGGACTCACACATCACTGACTTTTAGACAAGCGATATTTTTCCAAGGACCAAAAATCTTTAATTTTTTCCAAGTAGGATATCCAGAATTGTATGGCTCGTGAGTGACATTGCTTTCAGATTGAGACTGACTCAATACATAGTACGGACTCACACATCACTGACTTTTAGACAAGCGATATTTTTCCAAGGACCGAAAATCTTTAATTTTTTCCAAGTAGGATATCCAGAATTGTATGGCTCGTGAGTGACATTGCTTTTCAGATTGAGACTGACTCAATACATAGTAAGGACTCACACATCACTGACTTTTAGACAAGCGATATTTTTCCAAGGATCGAATATCTTTAATTCTTTCCAAGTAGGATATCCAGAATTGTATTGCTCGTGAGTGATATTGCTTTTTAGATTGAGACTGACTCAATACATCGTATGGACTCACACATCACTGACTTTTAGACAAGCGATATTTTTCCAAGGACCAAAAATCTTTAATTTTTTCCAAGTAGGATATCCAGAATTGTATGGCTCGTGAGTGACATTGCTTTCAGATTGAGACTGACTCAATACATAGTACGGACTCACACATCACTGACTTTTAGACAAGCGATATTTTTCCAAGGATCGAAAATCTTTAATTCTTTCCAAGTAGGATATCTAGAATTGTATTGCTCGTGAGTGATATTGCTTTTTAGATTGAGACTGACTCAATACATCGTATGGACTCACACATCACTGACTTTTAGACAAGCGATATTTTTCCAAGGATCGAATATCTTTAATTCTTTCCAAGTAGGATATCCAGAATTGTATTGCTCGTGAGTGATATTGCTTTTTAGATTGAGACTGACTCAATACATCGTATGGACTCACACATCACTGACTTTTAGACAAGCGATATTTTTCCAAGGACCAAAAATCTTTAATTTTTTCCAAGTAGGATATCCAGAATTGTATGGCTCGTGAGTGACATTGCTTTCAGATTGAGACTGACTCAATACATAGTACGGACTCACACATCACTGACTTTTAGACAAGCGATATTTTTCCAAGGACCGAAAATCTTTAATTTTTTCCAAGTAGGATATCCAGAATTGTATTGTTCGTGAGCGATATTGCTTTTTAGATTGAGACTGACTCAATACATCGTATGGACTCACACATCACTGACTTTTGGACAAGCGATATTTTTCCAAGGATCGAAAATCTTTAATTCTTTCCAAGTAGGATATCCAGAATTGTATGGCTCGTGAGTGACATTGCTTTTCAGATTGAGACTGACTCAATACATAGTAAGGACTCACACATCACTGACTTTTAGACAAGCGATATTTTTCCAAGGATCGAATATCTTTAATTCTTTCCAAGTAGGATATCCAGAATTGTATTGCTCGTGAGTGATATTGCTTTTTAGATTGAGACTGACTCAATACATCGTATGGACTCACACATCACTGACTTTTAGACAAGCGATATTTTTCCAAGGACCAAAAATCTTTAATTTTTTCCAAGTAGGATATCCAGAATTGTATGGCTCGTGAGTGACATTGCTTTCAGATTGAGACTGACTCAATACATAGTACGGACTCACACATCACTGACTTTTAGACAAGCGATATTTTTCCAAGGATCGAAAATCTTTAATTCTTTCCAAGTAGGATATCTAGAATTGTATTGCTCGTGAGTGATATTGCTTTTTAGATTGAGACTGACTCAATACATCGTATGGACTCACACATCACTGACTTTTAGACAAGCGATATTTTTCCAAGGATCGAATATCTTTAATTCTTCCCAAGTAGGATATCCAGAATTGTATTGCTCGTGAGTGATATTGCTTTTTAGATTGAGACTGACTCAATACATCGTATGGACTCACACATCACTGACTTTTAGACAAGCGATATTTTTCCAAGGACCAAAAATCTTTAATTTTTTCCAAGTAGGATATCCAGAATTGTATGGCTCGTGAGTGACATTGCTTTCAGATTGAGACTGACTCAATACATAGTACGGACTCACACATCACTGACTTTTAGACAAGCGATATTTTTCCAAGGACCGAAAATCTTTAATTTTTTCCAAGTAGGATATCCAGAATTGTATTGTTCGTGAGCGATATTGATTTTTAGATTGAGGCTGACTCAATACATCGTATGGATTCACACATCACTGACTTTTGGACAAGCGATATTTTTCCAAGGACCGAAAATCTTTAATTCTTTCCAAGTAGGATATCCAGAATTGTATTGCTCGTGAGTGATATTGCTTTTTAGATTGATACTGACTCAATACATCGTATGGTCTCATACACCACTGACTTTTAGACAAGCGATATTTTTCCAAGGATCGAAAATCTTTAATTCTTTCCAAGCAGGATATCCAGAATTGTATTGCTCGTGAGTGATATTGCTTTTTAGATTGAGACTGACTCAATACATCGTATGGACTCACACATCACTGACATTTCGGCAAACAATAATTTTCAATGGCCGAAAATCTTTAATTTTTTCCAAGTAGAATATCATGTTGACATCAAAACTATTAATGTTTTTTTGCCAATGGCCTTTGGAATTTGGAAATGCCTTCATAATATATTATAATTTAATTTCATAATTCTGAAAACATCGCAGCCCCTTCGGTATGCGTTCTGAATTGTACAATTGTGACGATCACGACTTCACTTATCCTTTCTTCCTGAAATTTTGCACAGCCCACGTATATCCGGTTTTCACTACTATCGATGGATTTGAATTAGTTCAAGATTTTTACTTTCTCAGCTCGGTATTTGCACGCCTTACACATATATTGAGCATGTAAGCTGAGAAGATTTTAAGGTTGAACAGCCTGAAATAGACGGTATATGCATCTATCATATCCCTCTTTCCATCTTTATGGTGGATTCTAAGATGTTTGTGTAGTCACAGCAGGATCTTCGCAGTTACACAGTATCTTGTATCCGATTAATATCAGAATTGCAACGAAGATGTGCCCCTTAATTAATTTTATGTTATCGCATGTGAGATGGTTGCTGCGAATATCGCGTTTATCGCGGACGATAGGGGTTGATTGTCCTTCCGGCGGAGCTCTAACGTAATATAAGATTTGTAAAAATCAGAGACATTTTAGTCTTCATCTAAGATATATCACATAGTTGCCCTAACGTCGTTAGAAAGGACTCATCTTATCTCATCTGTTTCACTCGATGTAATCGAATTTTCGATCTATCGATCCATCTCTCGTCCACCACCCGATCACCCAGAGACGCAATGGCATTATTCCTCGCAATCCCTCTCGGCGATAGGCGCGTCAGTAGACAATATATATCCGGGAGAAATGTCAATTGTGATGTCAGCCAAAAAGTACAGACACTCTAATGAGCCTTCCATATAACTATTTTACTGATCATGGCAAGTCTCTTTGAGAATTTCATTGTGAGGTCGTAGTAAGTGTATGTGTGAGTGTCCCTGCGAGTGCCCGATAAGTGTCTGTATCAGTCCCGATTTAGATTCGTACTTTATTATTCGTATATAAATCGGCGCCCTATTCGAGTGTCGCCATTGCACGCTAAGTAAAGGATTACTATATCGACATTCCATCCTTCCAACTTCCGATCACGCAGAAACGCAATAGCGTTAGTCCTAGCGTTCCTTCTCGTATGTTATACCACTTGTAGTCATATATATATATCTTCGTAGTTACACATATATATATATATATATATCGCAGTTACACATTATATATATATATATATATATATCGATTTAATACATTCTATGATCGTATGGGTCTTGGTCGGCGGCTTGCCAACGCCAGCCACCGGTAGTCCCTCTCGCCGTCTTAATGGAGTTCATAAAGATTAGAGAAGCGAACCACACGGCGAAACCACTCTCGAGCGTCTGAACTAGAACCGGCGCGCGCCCTCCAGAGTAGAACGAGTCCTTTTCTCCTCGCCATCTCTTGCTCGCTTGATCCGAGACGAAACGAGAACGCAACTTTACGCACACCAGCACGACAAAATGTCTGCCACTCTTACCTGCGTGAATTCGTATGTATAAGCAATTGTGAACACATGCATGACAACACACGCACACGACAAACGCGGAATCATCGATGAGCGTAAGCGCGCGCACTCACACACGAAACGAAAACACACAACACGCACACATTAAAGCTTCAACCAAGAGCAACAAGTTATATATATATATATATATCCGGCGTAAATTGTACATTAATGAACTTATCGGCGGTCGGCGATCTTGAAATTTCAACGCGGTCAAACGACGGGCGCCAACATACAACCCCCCGACCAACGCAAACGAGAACCAGTCACCGAGGCTCTTATTGCATCCTGCGAATCTTGAGTTTTATCGACCGGAAACTAGTTGCGACAGCGCACATTGGAGATTCAGTTATATTTATTCAGTCATACACTGCCCACCACTGGATCTCCTTCCGTGCAAATCTCGTTCCGTTCTGGCTTTCTTCTCCGTCTGATGTTCACTCAACGTTTTACCTTTTGGTTCTCTATTTTATTACGTATCTTGATTCATTTATTTTTCATCCAGCGTCAAGGGTATGTGATAACCTCGGCCATTTTCTACTATTTACACGCAACATGCCAGATTTTATGCGCAGAAATCGCGCGACTACTTGGAATGGATTTCATACGAAATTACATTTATATTTAGACAAGGAACTAGTTTTGGGACAATACTCTATTTGTCATGCTTTCATCTATTTGTCATGCATATTTGACACGCTTGAAAAAGAAAACGTAGGCGAGCCCATGCATAATTTAAAAAGCATCTTTGATTCTGTTCTCTGCTCTCATAATTTTATAATTGTGTCAACATGACAGTGAATTTGGTTAGACAAAATGGGCAACTAAATTTTCGGAAGAAAACTCTTGATTATAATTATAAAGCGGAAGTAGTAGGGATTGGCAAGGACATTAACATATCTCGTTCTCGAGATCTCGAGGATCTTTTATTTTCATTTTTTCTTTCATTCTTTCCTTCTTTATTTTTTTCTTTCTTTCTGATGTTCCTTTTCCTCGTCCTGTTCCTCATTTGTTACCAACTTGCTCGTTCGCTCTGTGTCTTCATTCGAGAATTGCCAACAGAGTCCCAACCATGAGGTCCCCCCTCTCTACTCTTGGGCCCAGCTCTTCTTTCTTTCTTGATTCCGCATCTTCAAAGAAGTCAATCGAGATTCGATAAATTGTACCATATAGTATATTTTACTCTCATGGACAGACGGAACCGGACCACTCGCACCGTTCTTGTATATTTCTACCACGTATATTTCTACCACGTATATTTCTACACGTATATTTCTACCACGAGCCACAGCAACAGGACAACTCCGCAAATATACTTTAAAGTAAGCTGTCGAGAGCTGCCCGACTCGCTGACTTTATGAAGCGGTTCTTGCTACCGTATTTGAGAGAAGAAAAAAATCAAAAAATAAATGGCATTGCTGTCTCTTAAGTGTCTCTGGTCCTTTGTCACGGCAAAACTGTTCAACACGTGTGTGTTAGATACGAGTTTCAATATTTTATATCGCATATCTTTAGTGTCAATAATCGGGCGTTGACGTGGTAGGCATTTACCTTAAATATTGATCTCCAGAGGCTGATCGAAGCTTTCATCAAATTACAAAACAATTAACGTCTCTAATCCTGACTGGGATTTTTGCAAAAGCGTCCAAGATATAATTCTTCGTGTACACTTCACTCAAGTATAATTTGTACATTTTTTTCCAGTTCACTATTAGAAATTCTTCGAATTTTCGTACAATGAATCTTAACGAAGGGCGGATTAAAGTGAAGTAGTATTAAAAAAGTGAAGAATTGTTAAATGGTTACGACATCAGTTTCTACGTCTAGATAATTAAGTAGGATTTGATCGTAAGCAGCAAAGTTACTTCTATCAAAATCCAATATTTTTAGATTCATTTATACTTGCTGAACATTTTTTATATTCAATCAATTTATTCAATTCAATTTATATAAGGAGCCATGTCGTTTATAATCTTTTGATACGTGGGCACATTATCTGTCGGCCTGGTAGAGGATTTGGAGATCTCGTGGACTGACCAAGCGACCGTTTAACCGTACAAAATCGTTGGATAACTTGCTGGATAACATTGTGGTGGGCAGGTGTCGATTTGACACCTGACAAGGGACCCGACTATCGTGGCAACTACGAAATAAGACAGTCGTAAGCGCTCTTGTTTTCCGTCTGTCCAAGTGTCAGTAGGAAGAACTTTGCGATATTACGAACCGAGGTTATTTACCGAGACAGCAAATTTAAATATGCAATAAAAGTGAGAAGAATTAAAAGAGGTCAAAAAAGCAGCTAACTCGTTGAAAGAATTCGTTATAAGCAAAAACGAGTCACACAGAACCTGATCGCAGGTTTCACGAGCACTGGCACGAGCTCTCTGTTTTCGACGTGGCGCTGTCATCGCTGTGCATCATTTCGTACCTTCGTATTATTTTATTTATCTGGGAAGCCTCCTTTTTCTTAAACACTTGACTTTCCGGCAGACCCACCAAAAGGGTAAGTTGTGCATTTCACTGCGATCAGTTGATTGCCATTTGGGAGTACCTATGAATGACTCTGTAACGCCTATTTCATCCGACGTCAATCGGAGGTTAAATTCTAGTTGTTATCCTATGTTAAAACTATTAAAAAAAAAATTAACCATATCTAAACCAAGTCAGTGAAAATGGGCATGAGTATATCCATGTGCCTGTCCGGATTTATGGGATCATTTTTCCCGCGGCCACTGTACATTATTTTCTGTAGATATTCAGATTTGTTTATTTATTGGGATGATTCGCATCCACGACGATTGAGAAAGAGATATATAAGCGAGGAAAAGTTCGTATTATTTTATTTATCTGGGAAGCCTCCATTTTCTTAAACACTTGAATTTCCGGCAGACCCACCAAAAGGGTAAGTTGTGCATTTCACTGCGATGAGTTGATTGCCATTTGGGAGTACCTATGAATGACTCTGTAACGCCTATTTCATCCGACGTCAATCGGAGGTTAAATTCTAGTTGTTATCCTATGTTAAAACTATTAAAAAAAAAATTAACCATATCTAAACCAAGTCAGTGAAAATGGGCATGAGTATATCCATGTGCCTGTACCGATTTATGGGATAATTTTTCCCGCGGCCACTGTTCATTATTTTCTGTAGATATTCAGGTTTGTTTATTTATTGGGATGATTCGCATCCCCGACGATTGAGAAAGAGATATATAAGCGAGGAAAAGTTCGTATTATTTTATTTATCTGGGAAGCCTCCATTTTCTTAAACACTTGAATTTCCGGCAGACCCACCAAAAGGGTAAGTTGTGCATTTCACTGCGATGAGTTGATTGCCATTTGGGAGTACCTATGAATGACTCTGTAACGCCTATTTCATCCGACGTCAATCGGAGGTTAAATTCTAGTTGTTATCCTATGTTAAAACTATTAAAAAAAAAATTAACCATATCTAAACCAAGTCAGTGAAAATGGGCATGAGTATATCCATGTGCCTGTCCGGATTTATGGGATAATTTTTCCCGCGGTCACTGTACATTATTTTCTGTAGATATTCAGGTTCGCGTATTTATTGGGATGATTCGCATCCACGACGATTGAGAAAGAGAGATATATAAGCGAGGGAAAAAATGAAGAAATATAAAATAACCGAGAAACCTCAGATCGTTAAGGATCGCGTGAACCCGGTTTCTAGGTGAACGTGGCTGGAACGAGATCGATATATTGCTGTTTGTTGATACAGGTACAAACCACTGCCGGGTGTGTCACTTTGACGGGAGGCCAATCGGTTATTTTGCGGTGAGGAGTCGCGGCGCCATGGCCCCACTCGATCTTTTCAAAAACGCGAGAATATCCAATCTCCGTCAGCGTGTAGCAGGTCGTGTGCACGCGACGATGAAGAAACGGCATGCTCGAGACGACCAACGACGAACGATGGACGACGACGATGCCGCCACCGCTGTCGCTTTTCGAAATCGTCCAGGAAACACGATGCAAAGATCCTATTACACTGAGAGTGCTGCTTTTGCGTCTGGCGCAAGGTGGAAAGTGAACCTGAGATTGTCGCCATTGCGTGATCAAAGAAAAGGTAGGCCAAATTGTTCTCCCACGTGAGCAAAAACGCAATCGATAAAATACAAATCTGGCAAGTTTGATGATGTTGTATTTTTACTAGCGTTATCGCGTTCTTCGTGTACTTTTTTGCTTAATTAGCGAATATCCGATGTACACCAAATCGGCCACGATGACAAATCGGTCAGTCTATACATAAACGTATATGTTTAAATTAACTTATCGAACATTGTAAGATTAGCTTGATGGAGAGAATTCCCAATAGAAATATTTAGCTATACAAATCCAAATACAAATCTGGCAAGTTGGATGATGTTATGTTTTTACTAGCGTTATCGCGTTCTTCGTGTACTTTTTTGATTAATTAGCGAATATCCGATGTACACCAAATCGGCCACGATGACAAATCGGTCAGTCTATACATAAACGTATATGTTCAAATTAACTTATCGAACATTGTAAGATTAGCTTGATGGAGAGAATTCCCAATAGAAATATTTAGCTATACAAATCCAAATACAAATCTGGCAAGTTGGATGATGTTATGTTTTTACTAGCGTTATCGCGTTCTTCGTGTACTTTTTTGATTAATTAGCGAATATCCGATGTACACCAAATCGGCCACGATGACAAATCGGTCAGTCTATACATAAACGTATATGTTCAAATTAACTTATCGAACATTGTAAGATTAGCTTGATGGAGAGAATTCCCAATAGAAATATTTAGCTATACAAATCCAAATACAAATCTGGCAAGTTGGATGATGTTATGTTTTTACTAGCGTTATCGCGTTCTTCGTGTACTTTTTTGATTAATTAGCGAATATCCGATGTACACCAAATCGGCCACGATGACAAATCGGTCAGTCTATACATAAACGTTTATGTTTAAATTAACTTATCGAACATTGTAAGATTAGCTTGATGGAGAGAATTCCCAATAGAAATATTTATCTAATTCACGTGATCAAAGAAAAGGTAGTCCAAATTGTTCTCCCACGTGAGCAAAAAGGCAATCGATAAAATACAAATCTGGCAAGTTGGATGATGTTATGTTTTTACTAGCGTTATCGCGTTCTTCGTGTACTTTTTTGATTAATTAGCGAGTATCCGATGTACATCAAATCGGCCACGATGACAAATCGGTCAGTCTATACATGAATTTTTATATTTTTATTGATTTATCGAACATTGCGAGATTAGCTTGATGGAATGAATTCCCAGTAAAAATATCTGATCCGCATGATCAAAGAAAAGGTAGGCCAAACTATTTTCCCACGTGAGCAAAAACGCAATCGATAAAATACAAAACCGGGAAATTGGGTGATGTTATATTTTTACTATATATAATCTGAATTCGATGGAAAATTAAATTCGATTCCGAATTATCTTAATTATACAATTCAGCATAGCGATAGATCCCCACACAGGTTTATTCGACTTGTTAAAGTGCTAAAAATTCAATTAGCATTCCACAGAAGCATGGACGTTTTTTTGTCAAAACTTCTGCCAACTCTCGTAGGATTCTAATGAGCCTTCATTCGAAAATATTACAAAATTCTATCTAATGAGCCAATCGAGTTTTTTGTCCTGGATTTTTCTACTTACCACATTTGTCATCACGTATATTTTTGTTCGTTAGTATATTTTCAATTAGTCATTCAGGAATAATACTGAATGGTTGCAAATGCAGTGAACCATAACTTTCGAATTCATTCCGGTTATATTTTCACTTGAAGCAAAATTATTGTCATTTCGATAATTCGTATTGAGTGAGTTCATCAGTTAATGACTGTTAATGAAAATCGACCATTGTGTTACGGTACATTTTCAATAACAGATGCTTTGATTTTTTGTGAATGTGAATGTAATTTATATTGCCAAATTCTCAAAGTAATTCACTGGTGGTACCCATTATTTACCATTTTGAGGCAGAAAGTGTAAAGATATCCGTTCTTTTACGATGAAAATTATCAGACACCACAGAATTTTTCACTTATTTTATTACCCAGCAAAATTCTTTTCTTCTCATTCACAAGTGAATAATTAGTCGTAAAAAACATGGATATACCTGTGGAGATCCCGCTAGGAGTGAATTAATATACCGCAAGTATAAATGGTCACTGTGCAAGTGGCTCTACGGTAATGATGTGAAATTACGAGGATGCAGCTTGACATAATTGGATATACGCAGCTGTCGAAGTATATAGCCCATAAATTATAGTTAACTGTTAACATTTTATAGTTTAGTATGCGTGGGTGTGATTTTGCTACTAAATTCATTTACGTAGAAAGTCGATTTGACAAATATTTTCAAAAAATCATGTAGAAGTATAACTGAATAAAAATGATGCTAAAACGACTGGTATGAAGATTCATCTCGCACGTGTGCACTTGCTCGACTTCCAAGTTGTTAGGTTAACTTATCACACCTGAATCTACAATTTTTTTGCACTGAAAATCAAATTGATTCTTATGCCTTGAGAATTTTTTTCATAATTGAATTTAAAAAGATTTCTCACTCAGGCATCATCTCTTCAAATTCATCGAATTCATGGATTTACCAAAAAAAAATGATTTTTGGAGTCTATCTTATTTTAGCAGCTATGTAAGATCCAAATTGATCAGATTTTGGTTCGAAAGCAACAAAACATTTTGCATTAATCGTCCACACGAGATGAAAAAAATAGTCAACAATATTCGTTCATTAGATTTTTCAAAATTCAATGGACCATTAATCAAAACTTTTGCCATTGTTGGCCATAAAATAAATAATTAAATTGACCCACACAACACCAATTAAATAATAATAATAATAATAATAATAATAATAATAATAATAATAATAGCGAATAGAATAATTAACTTACCGAGCATGATCGAGATCCCTTTTGTTCCCAAGAAGAAGAGCAGTGAAGTAAGATGGCAAACGAAGATCTGCTAGTTGCTTGAGCAAACCTCTTGCCTCTTGGAAGCTTCGTTTGCACGTCACGCTGTACACTATCACGAAGGCCTCGCCCCATCTGATGTGTGAATACAGACAACCGTTCTCCTGAAACAATAATAAATAAATAAAACATATATATATATATATACATGTATATATGTTTGTATGTATATTTAGAGTAAAATGATTAATACACAAGTATAAATCTTCGTTGACCTGATCCAAATAAATGCAAAAACATTTAAGTCTGCGCACACCGTCGTGAGGATATCAATCGTTGTACTTTGTTTTGTTTTACATCGTTCGAGGTGCATTTTTTATTCCACGCGGCCCAACATTATTGTGTTGGGGGCCCCGGGGATATAGAATTACAAGAACCCAAGAACGAATAAAAGAGAAGGAAAAATTTTCGTCCCGCTATATTGGTACCGTGGGCGTTAAAAAAATTTCGAGCTCTCTCTCCCGCCACGCGGTAAAAAGCACCGCGTGTCTCCCCACTATCCAAGTCGATTAAGGTCGATTCGCGTAAGGTTAAGGTTGCCCCGAATTCAACGGTCCGCTGGCGTGGACCAACTTTGCAAGGCTCTCTGTCTCTCGAATGTATAACGCTGCAAATAATCTGCATAAAGAAGACTTTTTCTCATCCTTGGCACCCGGGGTGCTCACTCCTGACCGTTCATTATTCACGTTTGAGCCCTGTCGAATTAACATCGCGTGTAACATCGCGATAAATGAAACGGCACAATAAAAACACGAAGGGTACTCGTTGGATGCTGTGAATTATGAGAAATATATTAAAAATTGACTCTATCATAAATATTTCTAAGTCCGATTAACGTGTGGTGTGCTACAGGCTGGAGTTTCCGCGTGTGCGAGAGAAATACCGCGATTGACGGTCATGGAGGAGCGAGAGAAACTCACCCAGAATCTGTAGCTCATATTAAATACAGAAATCGAAAAAGTTTTCAACATTTGTCAACAATGTTAAGAGACTTTAATCGAGATTTTGTAAAAATATCCTTATAGCTCTTTCGTTCATTAGATTCCATAAAAATTAAATCTTCATTGATTTCACACCAATGCAATTTCATGCCAACGGTATTCCAATCAAGCTTAGTTTTTATTTCAAATCGCACATCTGCGAGAATCACATCCATGAAAAATGGGACAGATAAAATATACCTTACTCAACACTCGTGATTAATTTGGTAAAGTTTCACTGACCAGTCTCAGGCATTCCGCAATCATTAAACCAGATGAAAAAAAAAAAAAAAATTATATTAAATTGGAACATGTTTGTAGATAACCTGCATAACGCTGGGGGGTGTGTGTGTGTGTGTGGGGGGGGGGACGAGAAGGAAAAGGAAATAGAGTCACATGCTTTATCGCAGTGATGAAGTATACAGCGCTGTATAAATTTTCTTACCGAGCTATATCTGTGTACTGTTGCATATATCTTCTTAATTAATACAATCATTCATATAA
This sequence comes from Dyspetes luteomarginatus, assembly GCA_963669185.1. Taxonomy (NCBI): domain Eukaryota; kingdom Metazoa; phylum Arthropoda; class Insecta; order Hymenoptera; family Ichneumonidae; genus Dyspetes; species Dyspetes luteomarginatus. The sequence continues at coordinate 7,749,839 of OY769912.1, forward strand.
CTTTTTGGCTTGATCGCTTATCTGGGACAGGAATATTTAGATATGTAAACTATCCTGACGACGAGATGTGCTCTGGCTCTGTTACGATGCTACGAAGCATTGACGACGACGACGACGATGATGATGATGATGATGATGATGATGATGGTGATGACGATAATGATGGTGATGATGATATGTACCTGCGAACGTGCTTAGGCTATAGCACGTCATCGTATATGCATATATATAGCTATATTTATATATATATATACATATATATATATATATATATATATATATATATACTACACATGCTCCTTTAACGCCATGGCTCTCATTGTAATTGCTCATAAATATTTATTGATCGATCGGTATCGGGACAATTGGATCGATATACGCAAGAAACGAGGCTATTCTACTATATGTGTATATGGTTTACACACACTCCATGCGTGGACTCGCTTCATCCGAGGAGATGTGAACACGAAGGAGAACAAACAGTGATAGTGATTGATAAATCTAACCGAACTAATCAAAGATAACTTGAAATTTCACCATATTAGAATGATAAATGGAACTTGGTAACTACAAGTAGATCCTCGTGTTTTCAAGTCCTGAGACGGTACTTTGACGTGATGATTAGATTGAGGTTTACCTACTCTCATTAACCCATTTTTTCATTATTCAAAAAATCGAGAAGCACTTTAACCGAGCTGTAGAAGATTGCGAGCGTGCAATTAGAATTTCGCCCCTATCATCGCTGCAACTATTGGAAACTCAAATATTGCTGGATGGCCATTTTTTTCATTGACTACAATTATTGCATTGCAAAAATTCAATTTTTTAAGTAAATATACTTGAAAAATGGAATTTTATCCTCGCACGGTTTTCCCATATTTTCAAATCAGTGACACAATTTGACTTTTCGAGGCAAAAAATGCTGAAAATTTGAAGAATGATTAAAAATTGGAATTGACTTTCTCATAGCTACATTGTTGTGTGTGACGATATGCCGCGATTGCGGTGGAGCACGAGATGAAGTCACATGAGTTGTGCAACAAAAAAAGATCCGGTCCGTAATTCGCTGGTTCTTAGCTCGCCATGTTGAATACGACGACAAACGTTTTACGTTTGGCGCATAATATATAAATTGTACAGCAACTCCGAGAGTAGTTAAATCGTGTGATATACACAGCGATGTAGAGCCAGACGGATAGATTAAAAGCGAGAGAGGAAAAAAAATAAGACAGTCAATTATCGCTTGTGAAAGTCACTATAGGGCAAAGACTTGGTGAAACTCACGTTACCGCTTTTGTTGGCCAGAAATTAACTTTACTCCGCAATTTCGAGCTAAGCGGTCTCAATTACACAACGTTAGTAATTCTCGAGGTGGGAGCTCTCGATGAGTTTATTGAGTTGGCCCATGAAAAAACACACAACTTTGACTTACTAACGAGATAGAAACCAGCTCGAATATAATGGGCAATCATTATCTATGCAGCCCTAATTAGAATTATCGGTACAATCGTGGCAAGGAATTCGCCTACCCTTGCCAGTAAAATTATTCATTTTTCATATTGTGATTGGGAGATTATACTCGTATTATTATTTCATTTTGTCTTCTTACCCAGATATTGTCTAGTTTTATTGTCAATTGTGAAAAGAACGAAAAAAAAAATCCTCAACACTACGATGACCTGGTCAATTTTTATATGTGCTCATTTCGAATCGAACCATACGAATATTACTTAAATTTTGAGTCAATGAAATCGTAAAAGGATCCACCCATTGAAACGTCTTCCATATTTGAATAGACAGAATTTATTCAAATGTCAAAATTAAAATTGAAACTTTGAATGATCCTTTATTCTAATTATCATTTCGACCATCAGGTCGAATTAATGCTTAATTAATTTTCTCGATTGTAGTGACATCATTGTATGCTAAAATAATCCAGATCAGGCCCAAACCGAGCTCGTTTCACGGACATAATTGTCTTTATTATTCAGTCTCCATAATATTCGTCACGTTTCCAGAGTCATATATATACCGAATATTGGCGAATTTTATCGATGCTATATATACCGAACCAGCTATTTCAACTTAGTGCCAAAATTGACAAACGGATTCAGACCATTTTTCTAATGACGTCTCAACATTTGAAAACGAACAGAAAAGCCCGAACAGACAATGAAGCGAGGCGGATGTCATTTTTCTTTTTTTTTTTCGGGGCAGGGAGAAACGATTGTGAAAGTTTTTTGCCCTCGTGCCAAAGATTTCGTTTTTAACCGAATTGTAAGATTTGTCAAATCCGTAGCCAATTTAATATTGCATAGAATTTATTCTGCAATAACGCTGAAAAACCTCACTAATCATAGCACAGGTACAATATTTAATTTTCACTTTTTGTTTTTTATTAGAAATACTTGACTTCTTCCCGGATTTATTTGACAAATCAATTGGAGATCGAAAAAAAGAACGTCCTGTAGAGTCTAGATTCGGCATTCGTGCCTGCATATATTTAACACACACACACAATGGGTGAGAGTAAGCATCCGGAATCACGAATCAGTCGGGGACAAAGTCGTAAAAATCATGACAACATTTCTTTCTCCTTTCTTTTTTATTATTCATCTTATTATTATTATTCCCGTACGCGCCTAACCGTTAATCGGACGAGACTCTCCCTCCCCCCCGCTATAGAGAGACTGAAACGAGACTGAAGAAAGACCGATCGCGAGAGAGAGAGAGAGAGATCTCTCTCTCTCTCGCGATCGGTCTTTCTCCAGTCTCGTTTTCTGTAATGGCCATATCGTATAACTATATATATATATATATATATATATATATATATACCACCACGGCTGATACTGCCGTCTCAACACTATATATGTATAAATATGTATAGTTAAGACGGCGGTATCAAGAGTGGTGGTAACATTGTCTGGTCCAGGAATCGATTCGTGTGGGCGCGGGGAGCACACACAGCATCACCGAAGGCTCTTTGCCACCCACGCACGTGCCCAAGTCTCTCCCTATCTCTCTCTCTCTCTCTCTCTCTCTCTCTCTCTCTCTCTCTCGTTCTTTGCGTGTGTTACACCCAACAAACGATCATCTTCTGACCGTCTGGTCACGCGTACTCTCTCTCGGAAGAGGAAGAAGAGCAAAGAAGAAGCGATTCACGATGTGCTGTACGCGATAACGATCTTATGATTTTACTTAATATTCGAATAATAATGGAGCTTACGGTTCGGCTCATATCGATTTATCGATATCATTGGAAACTAGAGAGATAGGAAGACGTAATTATTGTAACTATATTATTACGTATATACATACATATAAGATTGCTATACCTATTTGCTTTACTAACGATAATCTACGTGGTACGAAGTTAGAGCAACATTTTCTTTATATCGTAAAATATTATGTTTTCTGTTCTCCTTCTCTCTCTCTCCATCTCTCGCTCTCTCTCTAATTGCAGTTCCTCCATGATTCAATATCTATGAAATCTAATTAATTGAAAAAAAGTATTAATAACTCGAATCAAAGCTATGCAATAAAGTTTAGTAGATCGAGTTAAATTTATATTGGTATAATTTTTCCCAAAATGGTTCTCAGGTTCCCGTTATTTTAGTGTACTTTTGTATAAAACTTCCGTGGCAGATTCCCTCTGCGTCCCTTATTATTTTAATTAAGAGGTAATGCCACTCTGGAATTTTCAATAAATCTTATAAATAAATTTAATTTACTGTTTTATTTTTTTTTTAATTGAAAAAATAATGCTCTTTTTCGGGCGCTTAAGCTTTGAAAGAAATTTTCTCTAATTCATGATATTGTCATTCGTCGAAATTTTTGTTTCGCAACTTTGGCAGGAAATTCAGCTATGAGAAAAGATGATATATTCTCGATCTATTTTCCAGTCTTCTTTATATCGTAATTCACTCTTTTGTTTATCGCGTTTACATCAGCAGGGTATAAAAAAAATTAAGTTTTAGTAACCTCGTATGGTCCCGATTCTCTCGTCGTGACTCTTCCAATGATGCACCAGCTTATGTAACTCGCTCAGCTATATCGTAGCACGTTGAGATTGTAGCTCACGTGAGCCACTGAGGTCGCGCAGAGTAGTGAAGGGTTGACGTGGAGGGGGGCACAGTACGGGGCAGCTCGTAATAGTACAAGAGACATAGCGGGGCTCGTTCGCTATCTCAACGTAACGAGGGCGTTCACGAGGTCCGACACCGCGGGAAGTCCGCGTTATTGCAGTAAAACGCTTCCTACCGAGTTCGCGTTCTTGCATTTATACGTATGTGTATATATATATATATATATATATATATATATATATATATATATATATATATACGTATAACATATATATATATACATACATGAGTATGCATATCCACACATGTTTATATGGCGCATTCCAGGCCAAATTACATGGCCGTGACTCTCACAATTTTTTCATTATTTTTGTCTTTTAGTTTCATGAGGGCCATAAATATATTGCAGATTGAACGTTTGGGCTTCAATTTCAACGGTTTGTTCGGCCATGCGTTTCCTATTTCTTTATATGAAAAAGCGCATTGCAAACGCATAAAAAAATAGTTGGGGGCAAATGCAACAATGGCTACGACAGAAATTGTCCACCGTTTTCCTTAGTTTACGGGCATTTTACAGCTAGGAACATGCCCCAATCTATAAATAAATATGGACACCTCCAGGTTATGGTCAAATTCGGATTTAGGAAGAATAAAAGTCCTGAGTGCATATAAAATCCAAGGCAGCGAAAAAATATAAATACATAACATTTTTGTTATCTAACCGAGGATTTATTGATTTTTTTTTTCCGATTTTTACGTTATGGCCGACTTTTTGGACTATTAAAATTTTGATTGAGATTGAGATAATCTTCTGAGATTGTGATAACCGTCAAAAAAATCCCAGAGAGGATGATGGGACATGGATTTGTCGATTTAGCCTAGAATGCCTCATATATTCTATATACATAAATATATTTGTGAATATAATAGGATTTTTTGATTTTTTTTTCCCGATTTTTACGTTATAGCCGACCTTTTGGACTATTAAAATTTTGATTTTGTATCATTATCAAACTATCCCTGACCAAAGAAATTATGAAAAAAATTGCATGCCTTCTGAGATTGTGATAACCGTAAAAAAAAATGGGGAACAAATCCCAGAGAGGATGATGGGACATGGATTTGTCGATTTAGCCTAGAATGCCTCATATATTATATATACATAAATATATTTGTCAATATAATGTTTAATACTAGAAGAAGAAACTCGCGGTTTCGTGGGACAAGAACGGTGCTTTAAGGGCGTTACCCACGTAACCCCACCTATAAATAGAAGCTTGACTGCTTCTGCTATGCAAGCCAGTATTACACTATAGTTATGTCTGGGGTCCACCCAACAGCAATGCACTTACAGTCAAGTACCTCATAAGTTGACAGCTTGCGACTGATACTCTTCTCATAAGTTTAAAGATCGACTCTTACTTTTAGCCCCACGGCACACATAACCTCTCAACATATATCATTTGTGACTCCTTGCGTGACGAGATTTTATCGGTCAAGAAGGTTCGATCACTGTATAACTCCTACATTCCATGAATAGTACATCGCTGAGACATGTAAATGAAATATCTCTAAACAATATATAGAATATTGTCATTGAGGACAAAATTATTTTGTCCAATGTCAGCGTGAAATTTTTGTTACTTTTGTTATTAAAAGAAAACCCGATATTCCAGAGTCTAAATTGGCGCAAGTTTAATCCAAAGTTAGGTTAGGTCACAAAGTCCCAGGACATAGCCAAGTCGATTTTAGAGTTCGTAAAGTTTCCATTATTTTACGTTAGAGAATGAAAATCAATGTTTGTATCAATGAACAACTACGGCAGGCATATTAATAAAAAAATTCATTCAATTTCATTCAGTCATTTTCCAGAAAATGAGGGTTGAAAGTTTTGAGGTTATGACGGAGATCGCCACCAGTTGTTTAACACCTGCCATCAGTACCGACTCGCATTTATACACCCTAGTTTTTATTCTGAAATTGCACTTTTATACTAGACTAGAAAAACTTGTGATTTTTGTACTATTATCCGAGCTACAATTTCATTTGTGACAAAATGGTATCAGTAATGGAATGGCGGGAATTTAAAAATTGGCTAGAGATGGTTTAGATTACGGGTAAAAATGGTCGAAAAAAAGCGATTTGAAAAGGATTGCCATTGTATATATATATATATATCAATACTATGACTTCATATACGCTCGGTTGCAGCAGTCCCAAAGATATCAGCAGGAATATACGAGCTACGGTACGTGTGCTATAATATGCAAGCACCTAATATGTCGTGGAGTATATGGCCGCATATACTGGTGAGTCTGGGGGCGCGCGACCGAACGATCGGCGGGCGTCGCGTTCGACGACCGGTTAACTCGATCGTGGGACTCCCATCGTGGTTTTATCTCATCGTTTATCCGATAGCCAGGGATAGGCTCGAGGACTAAAGGCATATATGCATAGCTAAGATCTCGATGCTATCGCGAATGACAAGGGGAAAAACACTTCATACTGTAGGTATATTAGGGTAGTTTAGAAACGGCTTTTTTTAAATAAATTGTTCTTCATAAAAATTTCTCACACTTGTTTACAAAAAAAAAAAAAATCCCTCATGATTAAAAAAAAAAAAATTGTAAGTTTGCTCCAGGCTTGACGTGTACGTCAAAGCCTGGAGCAGCTTTTTTCTTATCATTTCGACGTTTCTCAAAAATTCCGCCAGAGTTCAGTTGCTATGCTTTGCATTGCCAATAAAAGTTTCGTGCAAGTCACACTTGGAGCTTCTTCAAGAAGCAAAAGTCCTGGAACTTCGTCTCACACGAGATCACACGAGATCACCGTTCGATCATCATTTTTTTTTCCGCATACTATGGACCGTCCTCGCTCGCTTCGTTGCGCGCTGGCCCTAATTACTGATCGGTCATGGGGACTTCCGTTCATACCGACCAACATATAACGGATCGCGTGTTTTCGATTTAAAAAATATACACACACGTATGACTGCATCAATGATAAGCATTTGAGAGAGTATAGGTGGAATCATAAATCTGGATTACACGTGTGCAGCAGAGAGAGATTAATATTTGTATTCTCCATATGACAAGGGAAGCAGCCGTGTACAACCAGCAGGAGAAAAAATATATATCCATTCATTTTGTTCTCTCTCTCTCTCTCTCTCTCTCTCTCTCTCTCTCTCTCTCTCTCGCTGACTCTTTCGCTCTCTCTCTCACTTGGTTCGCACATCCTCGAGTGTACATGTACAGAGTCCGAATGAATGTGTCCGTATGGTGTACGTGAAGTGCGTAACGATTTCTCTGCGTTCGGACATTAAATTTTATGCGACACGACAAAAACGACAAAAACAACGAAGACGACGAAGATGACGACGAGCATATCGCAGTATCCGGTCCTGACAAAAGCTCCGCAGTATCGAGTTTGTACAACCAACAGCGAACGCAGACGCGAGCTCAAGTATATATATACTGGCCTGGGACGCGAAATGCGTGGGCATCACGCGTGTATTTGTTCGCTCATACTCTTGGGCCGCTGCGAGACTCTTGTAATTATAAATTACACGATTTTTCCCCGGCCTCTATCGTAATTCCATGCGGTGTCTTCGCGTCCCGTGTCCAACGTGGCGAGGAGCCATATAGTTTATACAGTCGTATATTTACCACACCTATATCCATATATATATATATATATATATATATATATATATATATGTATATATGTATATAAGTGGATATTGGTGGAAGACACTACCAATGAGACAAGGATAAACGTTGAGACTCGAGAAATCTTAATTGCCAGACGGTCACGAGGTCAGGGGGTAACACTTTATTAATTTTTTAAAGCCCTCGGGATTTTTTGTGCTCAGGATTATATTTCTCCCTTTTCTTCCTCATTGTGTTCTTTCTCAACATGCAATTTTTTCAAACCCTCTCCCGCTTGAAAAAAATCCATGCACGCAAATGTTAATAAGTTTACTTTAAAACATAGCAAAACGTTTCTAGAGTAGCTAAAGTTCCCCTTTGAATGATTCGCGCTTTGTCGCATCAATTAAATATTGATCGTTGTCCGAGAACAGGAAGGCGTTATCATTAAAAGAATTCCATTCCATAAAAGTTTATTCAAATTTGCAAAAAAGAGCTAGGGTGCAAAATTCAAACGTCAAAACTCGAAATGAGTGAAAGAGAAGAAGAAGATTGAGAGAATGAAGTAAGAAATCTTTTAGAAGAAAGAAGAGTGAGTTGTTTCATATTCGAGTACGTGAAAAAGTTTCATTACAGTGTGCTGCACACGAGACTATTCGGAGTGAAGAATCAAGAGGATAAATATTGAGTAAGAAGACAAATATATCAGAATGAAAAAGAGAACTGAAGTTTTTTTTTCATTCATTTGGAAGTAAACGATTCCTCCGACGGTTCATAACTTTGGTCATTGTGTATTCGTATAAATGAAGAAAAAAAGAGTCTCGCGGTCCCTGAATGGTTTGAGGGACGTTTAAGAATAAAGTCGTAATTGCTAATTAGAAGCCGCTTCACGTCAAAGTATGCTCGAACCCATTTCGTGCACAATATATTATTATGAACGAGAGAGGGCGCTTCAAGTACATTTTAACTCGAACCGAGACGAGGCTTTTAAACGAGCAGAATTCGGACACCCTTCCTACCAAATGATAATTAACTTTTGCCTCGTGCCAATGGTGTCGTTAAAATTTAAACTCTTTTAACAGTCGTATAGATTTTTGGTTTTCGTTTTGAAATGATTTTTTTTTTTTAAATCTTTTTATTAACCTTCGATTGAAAGAAGAAGAAGTGTTAAGTCCCATTAAGATTAGAGTGAAGGGTCGTGAAGCCAAACCTACGGGTCATGTTCGTAAAAAACTGTGCACAATTTTGTTCCAAGATTACACCACTCGCAGCGCTCTCGTCGCGAACTCGCGTGTCTAGTGAAAAAAAAAAAGAAAGTGACTTGAGAATTGTGACTTTGGTCCGACATATAATGAAGGAGAGGAAGAGGAGAGTGAATCCAAATTTGAATTAAAAAAAAAAAAGTGCTAATTGAAATTCAAACATCACACATCTTCATGATTTTTTAGCATTTACAAATTCTCCTAAATGAGAAAATAACTTTCGCAATTTTGGCTTCCTCGTATATGTAGATCCATGAACCATATATCAAAATAATCTGCAATGGATATTTTTTTTCAATTGCGCATTAGAGATTTCGAGCAAGTGAAAAATCATACGAATCGTACCCAATGAATTCTAATTTGTAAAATTTTGTTGTCTTTTTTTTTTAATTTTAATACACAATTGAAAAAAAAAATTCTACCAGATTTTGAGTAGAGGGAGGGGGTCTGAGTGCGGGTTTCACATTGCCTTGAAACTACAAAATCCAACAAAAAACCAGCATATATATGCGTTCTTTCGTCTAAGGCGAAACAAAAACAAACACAACAAAAACGTTTGTTACGGCTGTTTAAACATTTACAACGCTTATGATTACATACTGAGATTTACTGATTGATAAATTTGATTACAACTGGTACTTAGTTTTTTTTGAAATTCTAAATTGAAATATTAGGAACGAGAAGCCTCAACAATTCGATCCATAGCTCGATGATAATAATTATTATTATTGAACCGAAGAATAGCAAATAAAAGACCAGAGGGTTAAATTGAGAGAACGATTATTATTATATACAATTATATCTATATATATTTTATGCATCGGCCCTCATGCAACAACGAAGATGATCACCCGTCGACCTCGTGCTCTCGAATAAAAACGTATAGTATAAAAATAAATATAAATGAGATAAGGGCGTTTCTCTGTCTCTCCTGGACCTCCAGCTGCTTCTCGAAGCATCGATCATTTATCGAGTCTTCGTACCTCCAGGCGATATGAGAACAATGCGAGAATTGGGGAAGTGTGCCAAGAGGAGGTCTGCTGTGTGTTCTTTTCGCGATGCTCTTTATAACACTTACTTTGGTCGACTCGTCGTCGTTCTCTGTCCTTCGTGAAGATTCATTCTTACACTGTATGTTGCCATATCGAAACTGTTACAAATACAACATATATATATATATATATATATATATATATATATATATATATATATGTATGTATGTAAAATTATCCTCGTATAATCCTTGCATGGCCTCCGGTGGATGAAGAATTATGCGTGCAAAATCTCCTGTATCAATTTATTCGTACATGGCCTGCAAACGTCTATATATATTCATATATATATTTTCTACAAGAGTTCATGAAAAAAAAAAAAGAAGAATAATATGACAAACGTAGTGTGAATGTAAGACCGGCAAGATTACACGTCGAGGGTTATATACGGCCGATAAGATTGAAGATACATTGGCATTGATCATGTAAAAGCTTTGGCAGGATACCAGATATTTATTTCTTTCTACATATATGGGACGGTTAAGGATCGTTGAAAAACCACACAGGAATATTTTTATGTGTAAAATTCGTTAGCAGTGAACGTTTTCATAGTCCACGATGTTTGAAAAACTCAAGTGACAAGTTGAGTAGTTGAAAACGTGAGGACTGAAAACGTGAGGACTGCAATTCAATGAGATTTTGCCAAAATCACATTTTTCTGAAGTATATAAACATCGTGATAACGTTCTCTCACAATGCTTTTCTACGTTTAAACTCAATAAGTGCGTTATGTAAACACGGTTATTCTCTCACTGTACTAATTTGCTATTCGTCTCTCACCGAAATTCTATCCATTGTATTAAAAACCGATCGGCTGTGTGTACGAAACATTCTCGTTCGTATTAAATTTCATAGTCGCATAGATATGTAGCCCTCGTGCGCACGTGGTGTGGATTCTTAACGGTAGTCGTGAAACGTATCTGGTCAGTCGCCTTCTACTTGATAATCAATACGTGCAGACTATTGTCCTTACAAGGAAAACGATGTTTTATAATGCGCAACTTTTACCGCTACTATAACCTAATTTACACAAGTACGAATAGTCAAGATGGCTCCTCGATGCATTGTCCTGTAGATGCTCAGTTCCTTCCCGCTCTTTTATTCATTAAAATATATATTTAACTGTCTTCGTTCATAGATTCTGTGCGATCTTTTGTCATGACTCTCACAGACTTGCCAGATTACATAAATTTCATAACAGTCAAAATTATCGAGTATGTATTGAGGAAAATATTAATACCAATAATGGCTCGAGGGATGTGACTCGTAAATGCTATTGAGAACACATGCATAGGGAGCCAAATGGCAGTCTTTGATAGTCATTGTGCAAAAGTTTCTCAGACAAAAAAAAAATTCCCTCATGATTAAAAAAAAAAAAATTGTAAGGTTGCTCCAGGCTTGACGTGCACGTCAAGCCAGGAGCAGCTTTTTTGTTATCATTTCGACGCTTCTCAAAAATTCCGCCAGAGTTCAGTTGCTATGCTTTGCATTGCGAATAAAAGTTTCATGCAAGTCACACTTGGAGCTTCTTCAAGAAGCAAAAGTCCTGGAACTTCGTCTCACAAGTACGAATAGTCAAGATGGCTCCTCGAAGCATTGTCCTGTAGATGCTCAGTTCCTTCCCGCTCTTTTATTCATTAAAATATATATTTAACTGTCTTCGTTCATAGATTCTGTGCGATCTTTTGTCATGACTCTCACAGACTTGCCAGATTACATAAATTTCATAACAGTCAAAATTATCGAGTATGTATTGAGGAAAATATTAATACCAATAATGGCTCGAGGGATGTGACTCGTAAATGCTATTGAGAACACATGCAAAGGTAGCCAAATGGCAGTCTTTGATAGTCATTGTGCAAAAGTTTCTCAGACAAAAAAAAAATTCCTTCATGATTAAAAAAAAAATTGTAAGGTTGCTCCAGGCTTGACGTGCACGTCAAGCCAGGAGCAGCTTTTTTGTTATCATTTCGACGCTTCTCAAAAATTCCGCCAGAGTTCAGTTGCTATGCTTTGCATTGCGAATAAAAGTTTCATGCAAGTCACACTTGGAGCTTCTTCAAAAAGCAAAAGTCTTGGAACTTCGTCTCACAAGTACGAATAGTCAAGATGGCTCCTCGATGCTGCCAATAATGGCTCGAGGGATGTGACTCGTAAATGCTATTGAGAAAACATGCAAAGGTAGCCAAATGGCAGGCTTTGATAGTCATCGTAAAAAAGTTTCTCAGTTCACAAACCCAAGTGTGTCCAGCTGCGTCCTTTTGATTGCACTCCCTCAGTGGATCTTTAATTTACAAATTACACATAGTGAAGAGCTGAGGGTCGTTTTGACTAATTGCAAATAATGAGTCAAAAAATACGTGATATTGAAATAATAAAGTGAGCATGAGAGTTCCTTTTAACGTGATTAGATCGTTAATCCCTTTCAGATCTTCACGCATAGCGAATCATTTTATTTCCTTCGGCCATTAAAAGATGGCGCGATGCCACCAGTTGATAGAATCCAGATAAACCAATCACGCATTCTTTCAAAATTTTTTAAAAGTACCTGAGAGGTACTACAGGCATTCACATTCTCACGATTTCAAGAAACTCAACTCGCTCGTAAATCAATGATTTTGTTTCAATCTCCTTATACATATAGGACATGTCGAAGAAGTCGTAGAACTGCATCTTGGCATCGATTGAATTCAATCTCGTTGATCGAATCATCGATAAATACACACGCGTACTCGTATTAACGTACAACTGAAAAGAGAGCAGAAGGTTTTGCACGGAGCAATTAAATTGTTACACACTTCACTGTCCTCTTATCCGTGCGAGTAGCGGATAATTGATGGACACGAGGTATGTTGAAGAAGAAGAAGAGGAGGAAAAGGAGGAGGAGGAGGAGGTGGAGGTGGAGGAGGAGAATTGATACGTGTGTACGACAGTCTGTAGCAACTGTCTGTGCAATTGGTAAGTGCGTATAATTGGACGCGTGCCATGTGTCCGGTACGAGACGACTAGTGAATGCAGGCCAACACAGAATTGCCAGAGAACACGAGGCGACACCCCACAAGTACGAAGACCAGTGGCGGCGGAAAGTCGCTTGCTCTTCGGCTCATTGGTGATTGACATCACGATCTCTTCAGCTCGCGTTTGTCGCGCGAGCCGCACTCTCTGCGGCACGCTTGATAACTCTCCCCCCCCCCTCCCGCCCCCTCCTACCTTGATTCGAAGCGCGCGTCTGTCCAGCACGTCCACCGTCCACCTGCCGACGAAGCATTAAATAAGAACGGCATCCCATCGTTCCTCTTCCGAGGTCACTATTTCCGTCGACTACTTTTGTACCCGCAGTTACTCCATTACCGAAGTGACCGTATCATTTTGGCGCGTAATGATAATTATCGTCATCGTCCCCGATAAACAAGTTTTGTTGATTGGATGCAACAATAAGAGTTGTCAGGTTAGTATATCACTGATAGATACAGTGATAAATCGATCTCAATCACATCCATCACTCCGGATGATGAAATTGTGGGATTCGAATACCGAGTGACCTCAATAAATCTCGTCTTACGAGCTTTCGTTGGTTTCATGAAAAGTTGCGAATGCAAATTTTATCCCAAATTTTGACTCAAGTATTTGCTGACGACTCGCGATTTGGGCTGCCAGGACGTATTTTTTCGGTAAAAAAAATCTTTTGACTTGGATGTATTGCTCGTCTTATACGCCAACCCACATGAGACCGTCGCTCCAGTGGACCAGTGATGGCCGAAGACAAAAAAAAGGGGTCAGTTATTTCTGGGAAGCTCGTAAACTTTAATGTACTAATAGATGAATCTGCAAGCTGCTAAAGATGAATCTAGAAACTGCAAAATATGAATCTGCAAGCTGCAATATATATGAATCGAGAAGGTACAAAAGATAAATCTAGAAGCTGCAAAAGATGAATCTAGAAGCTGCGAAAGATGAATCTAGAAGCTGCAAAAGATGAATCTAGAACCTGCGAAAGATGAATCTAGAAACTGCAAAAGATGAATCTAGAAGCTGCAAAAGATGAATCTAGAAACTGCAAAAGAATTGGGTCCCAGGCGCCTATAGAATGCTTAAGAAAAAGTATTGGGCACCCTGCTTACGCTTTTGCGGTACTGATTACCTCGGTCTGAGGTACTGAGTGGGTCCATATATAAACATAACCAAATTGCTCATCTTCATAAGCAGTCTAGCAAGAGTTTGCAGGTTTTTTGACCGAGTATCATTTATCAAGGGTCATTGATCTCGGCCAGATGGTTCATCCGCAAATCCCGGAACTCCATTTTCCCGTAGACGCGAGTCGTGAACTTTTGATGTAAAAAAATCGATTGAACAGTTACACAGGGCAGCATAGGAGCAAGCAAATGCCAAGTTCCTCTCGGGTTAAAAAAGGGGGAATCTATCGTGTAAGCGCGTATTAGGCACTCGAGATCTGTGCTGACTTATACCACGACCCCCGTCTGTCTTTCATGAATTTTTTCTTCACCTGTTAGAGCCGCTTGTACTACGGTGCAATAGAGGAATCTCCCTTCGGAGCTCACCAGGAGTCACTTTAATTGACAGGGCCCGGGGTACTTAGTGCCGGTCAATGGAGGTCTTCTCAGCAGCAGTCAGGATGATAGGATATATATATACACAATCACCTCAGTACAAACGCGAGTATATAGTGAGGCTGTTTTAGTGTGTACCATTTACAAGATAGATCTCTCTGCTACGCGTCTTCTCGTCGGGATTCCCTTTGATATGGGAGCGCACGTGGATATACCAGTTTACTTACAGTAAACGTAACATTTAATGATATAAATACACCCGCTAAGCTTTACGTGCATGTTAAACTAGATAAACATATACAGGCGTAACGAGGCGAATCGAGCAAATCGTGAGTTTCTGACTATTCACGGGTAACTCCAGCAGCTCGCCGCTGTTGCGCCAACCTCAGTGATACATTGAAACGGTATTCGTCATTAGCATGATGCGTCAAGTGATCAAATATTCAGACTCTGTGGGTCAGCCAAAAACGACCGTTTTATTACTGAGCTTCGTGAGGCAAATGCTCCAATTTCGTATACTATAAGGAAAAGGCAACACGAGTGCAAACCCGAAATAACACCTTGTGACTGTAGCAAAAGGTAGTGAGAGCCCATCAGTTGCTGACACTGTACCAGCTGCTGGCACTCCATAAGAATTCCTATTATCGTCTCTCTCCCATTTATTCTGTATACATAAGACTATCGACAAATGGTACAGGGTCAGAAACAGGGTCAGACTATCGTGTAAATCCGCAGCGCAAAGGATTGCTCAACGTGTGTCCGCTACCATTTTTTTTTGAAGATTTGTGGAAAATATTCATATTGCTTATTCTTGAAAAGGAATCTCTAAACTCTTTACACCCCTCCATCAGCATTTAAGTTCTCGTCAAACCTGATCATTACTCACCTCTTCAATGGCATATTATTTATAATTATAATTCTCATGAGATTGTTGAAATTAAATTGAAACACGATAATTACGATCGTGAAAAATTTAATTGAAAAGCTTTTATAAATCAGCGTTAAACGGTAAATTTCAGTACCGTCTGAGTTATAAACGAATTTCAATAGAAATGGGTTTGTAGGAGGAGATATAATAATTGGTAATTGACGCTGCAGTCTCCCTTTCTATAGCTATGATGGAAAGTCCAATTTATAGACGTCGTCGCTTACCGATTCGCGAGAAATAAAAAAAATCCCCTAGCTATAAATCGTCGTTAACCTTTATGATAGTTTATACAACACTATAGAGTACCTATATCTATTGGTGGTACATTCTTTGTGTCGAACTTTTTTTTTTTTTCGTGTAACATTATCGCGTCTTGGGAATCTCAACGGCGCTTACCAGTGGCGCATGAGAGCACAGCAACCGCAGCAAATTGCGCAACTGGGCATTGTGTATCAAACGCGCGTCGAAGATCATTATCCGTGCAATTTTTTATTCTTCTTTTCGACATTTTCAACAATAGAGAAAACACGGGAGGATAAATAGTGCGAAAGTAAACGTGAGAAACACACCAAGTAAACGATAAGCGCTGAACTCTCGTGGTAAATATCCTGAAGCGACCAATATATAACCAGTAAAAATTTAAAGAAAAGTAACTGTAAGACATTAATAAACTTACCATATTTTTTTGCACAGTTGAATTACTGTTTCCACTTTTGGAAGATAGTAAAAAAAATATATAAGTATCTGAGTTAAATAACAAAAGGAGAAGATTAACGCATGAGACCCTCAAAGTTCTTTTGCAAAGAAATTTGTCCGGATAAAAAAACATAGCTGTCAAAATTCATTAGGTAGCCTATATGAACTAATGCTCTAGCAACAAACACAATCTGGAATTTCCGGACAGAAAAATTCCTATCAATGTTATCTGGATTACATACATCTTTCATCGATTCTCATCTCAATTCATTGCAACCCACATGGATTTCCAGATACAAATTTATTTCCTATCGAGATTGTCAGGTAGGGGTTTATTTTCTATTTGGAGTCTAAATGGCCCAAAGAGAAACGAATCAAGCAACTTTTGGCTTTAGAACCATAAACGTATCGTTAAACCTGGCAGTAAAGTAGCTCGAGTTATACTTCAAAAACGAGGGTTGAAATGTAATAGCAAAATTTTTATAAAATAAAATATGTGTGCAAAATAAAATATGTACAGAATTTTGTTGGGCCTGTGCTGAAATTATTCGAAACATAATACATAGTACGTTCGTCCTTGAATTTGAATATTTTTTTAACACATTGACAGTTATAACCCCAGCAGTTAATCTCCAGGAAATCCATAAAACGATTGACTTCTGGATGATTTATGGTCATAAAACTTCTTTTATAATAAAATCGAGACTTATTTTGCTGATAACCACTGACTGATTTGATGAGAACGATAGGCGGAAGGAGAATCAGCCAAAAAGGGCCAAAAAGCTGGTCAGACGTGGATAAACCAAAGTTCGTTGTCTCTCGATCATTTATCTCTCATTCTCTGTTGGTTGTTCCCCACTGGATTCGAGGGGTTGGGGGGTGGGGAGGCTCCCGGCTGGTAATCGGTGGTGCGAGTAAAACCAGTTTGCTAAAAACAACCAGCCAATCACGCAAGTGGTTCAACACGAGAGCTACCGAATACACCAGCTCGCGTGCTACAAGCGAGGAGACAAGCATCGTTCGCGATTCTCTTTTCCTTCGTCTTTCTTCTCAACCCTTCTAGTACGTTTCTCTCACACCCTTTTTTGTCCTTGTGTGAGGGGATCCTTTCAGGCGCGATAAGTCGTGTAGACGGTGTACCCGCGTATGGCTATAGTTTATCATTTATACGTGCAAGAGGATGCTATCGACTATATTCGCCTCAGAGGCTATATATATATATTGTATGCAAACACTTCACGTCAGTGCATAATTCTTTTTTTTTTTTTGGTCCATTTTGTGATGTTATCTGGCATATCGCTCTTTACGCTCGAGTAAATAATCATTTGGTGATTGGCCATTGAACTTGAGGACACTGAAGTTCGTTTTATTTTTATGACATGGGGAACATTCCAAATGCCATCAGGAAATGACTGACTGAAATAATATTGAGGGCCATCGAGTTTAAACAAATATGAAAAAAAAATTGACTAAACTTGCTAAACTTTATTTATTTTTCATTCGTTAATTTGCTGGTAAATTGAACGACTCTCAAAATCGTGTTTGGAAGAGCTATATGATCCTTGAGAGAGAAAAAAATGAGTGCAAAAAAATATAAAAAGTTACCAATATTTTTATGATTATGTGAAAATTATAAATTCACCCACCCCTCGCTCTATCGTAAAACTTTATCGATTTTTTTAAAATAATTATGTAAACGTAGAGTTGTATATATTTATTGATATCAATAATTTATTTACTGGAGACACCGCAATTGTCTCTTGCCGCCGAATAAAAATTTATTAAAATTATACGGTAGCGTTATCGAATCTTTCAATTTTCGTAGCTGATTTAACCAATTTCAATGCTAATTGACAGATAAATTGGAGTTACATCGCTATTTTGAGTTGCAGTTTGGAAGAAAAAAAATAATGAGGAAGTACGATATAAGCTACATTTTTCCTGTAAAAACATTTTTTCTCAGCATGCCAGACTGATGAACCAACGACTGGTTGGCCCAACGGCTTCTGGAATTGATGGTGGGCATAGCCTGTCCTGCGGGCCCGTGCTTCGTGAGCCGGAAAGATGCTTTGCTTTGCCTTTCGTCCGGTCTCGCGAAGATTTTTTTATTTTTTTATCATTATTTTTTATCCTGTCCCTCCATTTATTTTTGTCTCTCCTCTTCCCACCATCTTCGTCACTTTATACCCGGTCGCAACTGCAAAGATTGAGAGCGCCTCAAGTGTTATTCTTCATTTGGCAAGTCGCAGTGATTGCCGAGTAGCACGTCAAAAATTGCGTGCTCGGCTGATCTCCTCGTCAATTATTACAATCAGAAGTGCTTTGGTGTATTTTGGTACAGACCCCATATGCTATTATCATTATATTCTCGATTAAAAATTTGCACATCTTACGACGATCATCGGTTACGTCAACAATTCTGCGATTTTATATTCATCTGCTAAACGATAGCTCGATTAGGTATTTGATGATTTTATGAAACATTTTTTAATGAGCAAGCTTAACTATTATTCATTAAAATCATATACCCTTTGACGAAAAAAGCGGTGGAAGCGATATAAGAAGATTGCAATAAATTTAGAACTGGTTCAAATTTTCGAATACGACTTTTCCCATATCTCGAAGAAAATATTTTTTTCTATTTTAGCACAAAATTATAGTTAGACTCAAGACGAATCAAAAACAAATAATTGTTACATTTAATTTAAAAAACGAGCTAGTTATGGGTTAAAGAATTGCAAAGGTCTCGAGTGCTGATCGCAATTTCCATTAGTATAAAGATTCCAGACAAAATGAGAGCTGTTAATACCTGCAAAAAGTACCTGCAAAAAGTAATGCTTCGGATGTTTTTTTTTACTAACCAAAACCAAAAGTGAGCTCTACCTTCCTGCTTTTACGTATATTGCAATATGAAATAGCCGTGAAAATGTCGTTTTTGAAATCGGCGCCCTATATCGGTCGCCATATTGTGAAAATAACAACCAAAGACAATGACCGATGAGCGTTGACAGACTTCTGTCATATCTTTTTTACAAGAGGAAAAAGGCAAACTTTGAGAGCCGAGTTCAGCTGCGAATTTTCATTTGATATCTGCACGCACTCTGGCGGCACATATGCCTCGTCTTTTCACAGTCTCATCTTTCTTCTCGTGTCTTATATATACTATATTGGTATCTCGATCCTCCAATTTGTGGTACGCGTACAACACGATCCACTTTGCCACATCCGCGAACACACTGACCTCGTCTCTCGCCTACTTTTCTCCCTTTCCCAAATAATTACGAGAGAAAATTCAGAATTCAGCGCATAAAGAGAATATTATATCTATAAAATACCAGTAATATAAGAGTATCAAAAGCCACGAGATTGGACAAATAGATCTCTGGAGTAATCGACAAATGCTCTATGGTCTCGATTTGAGCGGTCCAAAAGTTGTATTTTTATTCAAGTTCATTCTCATGATTATTCCAATAATTTCAATTATAAATTCAATTTTAATTGCTATTATTTTGAAATCTTCTTTAGATCAATTTTTTATCACTTTAATTATTTTTAATGGGTTGATTATGTTGGCGAAGACATTCTGTTGGATATAGAGAATGCCATTTTTCTATTATATTGTTTGATTTAGTAAAATGAAAAAGTTTTTTCAGGTCATTCACTCGGTAACATATTGCCTTGATTTTCCGTCAAGCCCTTAATGGAAATCTCGTTATTTCCATTATCCGCGTCTACCTTATACATCATCCCATCCCAACACGGACATTTTTATATATCCAGACAATGGGAACAGGTGCGAATGAGCTCCAAATTACCTCTCAAGACCCTAACAAAAGCTCACATTACTACTCAACCGGTTCTTCACTTTGGGAATGCTAGAAAATTCTTTTTTCAGGGTTACAACAATTCGAGATAAAAAAAACATCACAAAACGAACTTTCTCGCTTCTCCAAGTCGTGAATTTGATGTTATTATATTGGCAAAAAAATACAAAGAAGACGAAGAAAAATAGTGCAAATTCAAATTTGCCCATTCCGTTCTTATTACTCCCCCCCACTTAGCTACATAGGCTTCCACATAGAGGTCGTTATATGTAAATGGAACGAGGACAAGAGTAAGCAACTTAAACATTTTTATTTATACTATTTTTCGCCATTAAAATTTTTCGAAAATTACAAATCCTTGGTTAATCTTCGCCAAATTAACTACACACAATCGTCAAAAGGCCCTTTATTCGTTTGAAGAACTTCGTATATATTAAAAGGTGATAGTTGGTTTTAGGTAAATTTTCCAAAAAATTCGACATTTTATAAAATCTAAACTTCGTTATCGATTAATGCAAAGTTCAATACGAAACATTCTTATCCCATATATAGTATCTTTGTATAGAAAGTTACAGCTCGATAGTTAAAAAATGATGAAAAGTTCGAGCAATCACAGACTTTTTTTTGAGGACAGTCAAAAGTGAATAAAATCAGAAGACCATGAAATATTTGCACAAAAATGGCATCAAACGAGGGAAAAACTTTTTGCAAAAAAACAAAGCGTCGTCTACAAGGAAGCAAAAGCAAGATTCATCTGAGTGGTCTGTGCCGTATAGATAATCTACTTGTCGATGCTGATCGTGTGCGGCCTTAGATGCAACAAGATGTGAGATCGAGAAGCCAGTCTCGTTCAACGTTCATTCTCGTTGGGCACTCCTGCTCATGATTGACAGGTTAAAACGGTAGTTTGATTCCCGGTCATCATTTACATAGGCCGACGCCGCCGTGTGGTCTCCCCGCCCCTATCATCTCTGGACATACAGACGAGAAGGAGATGAGTGACCCCGACATGAGCGCAACGCGGCCAACTCTCGACTTCCATCGTATAATGGAGACCGGTGAGGAGGATCTTCGTCATCAATATGGAGCTTTACGCTGGAAATTATACTGGCGGAACGAACCGAAGCGAAAGAGCACACGCGGATAACCAAAGACGATAGAGTGTATTAGCGTCAGGATATATATATATATATAGATTCAACGAGCACAGACGGAGCAATCTGATTTGGATAACAAAATACCAATTCAATGCGGATTTGGTGCTGAGTACTGACGCCTTTTAACGATGTAACGCCCATCACCATCCCAAAGAATCCCAGTAAAAAAATTAAATAATAAAAATAAGGATTGAGCCTGATATATGAATAATATATTATATGTAGTATAAAAAAATATTTTCTGTTACAATAAACATTGCCAGGTCTATGCGAATATCTATGACAATATTTCTAGTATCCTTTAAGATTCATTTTTTCGAGTGTACCTTGAAATTTATATATGACCTCGAAACTACGAACAATGAAACATAAAATGTTGATTAGGCGAGAATAATCTTAACTTTCATTCGTTTGGAATAATACAAAAGATGCGGGACCCTCGACTTTTGTTGTTCTTTGTCACTTAATTGATTGTTGAGCCAATGTAAAACCAAAAAAAAAAAGGATGAGAGAACGTTTGTTCGTTTCACAAGTTCACGGTCAGAGCGGATAACGAGGTAAAGCTTCGAGGATGCATTACGTATCAGCTTCCGAGAAGACGAAACGAGCATGAGACGAGAATAAGAAATAAGAATAAGCTTGGACGAATGAAGAAGAGTAAGAGTGTCGAGCGAAAGGACCACAGACGAAGGACACATCTCGTAGAACATGACCAGCTGGAAAGACACTGGAGAGGGTGCCGGAGGCGCGCGCGAGGGCATCCGGGTGAGACTGGTTACTGGTTCGTCATCGCTTCTCACAAGAGAGCTCGTGTCTTGGTTCGTTGAAAAACAGAGATGATCGCGATTTTCTTCGTCGTCTACGTCGTCGTGGATCTTGGATATAAGAAGAGACCTTACGAAGGAGTGGCAGACCAGGCAGACTCGAGTGAAGAATCATGTGTGAGAACGAGAGGAATAAAAATTTGCAACGCCTCCGCTCTTCCACCGTTTATAGCATCCCCTATGCCATGTATTCAACATACTCTATGCAGGTATAACCCAATGATCGCGGGAACCTGATGTTCACAAACGAACATATGTGCAGGATAAAAATTTTCTTGTTTACAACCGACCAACAGTGGGATGAAGAGTGGCAATAAAAAGGTGTTGATGGCACGTACACACTTCTCGCAAGAGGATCTTACGGCTGACGTCTTCGTAGAAAACGAGCATCGAGGCGAAGAACTCGTAATGTCTCCACGATCTTTGTGTTATCCTGTGCTCCAGGTGAGCTGATTGCAGAAAAAAAGAGTGGAGAGAACACGAAGTAGTAAAGAGAAGCCGCTCGGACCAGGTAAACGCGACGTGTTCGTGCCACGTGAGCTGTAGATTGTAAATACTCGAAGGAAAAAAAAAACTGACGTTGCCAAAGGAGCCATAGCGAGGGTTTAACCACTGGTGTAAAAAGATATACGCAAAATATATGCAATTGTGATACTTTTGTAACCGTTTAAAAAATTCATACAATCTAAGTAATTGCTTTTATGTCTTTTCGTATGGCATTGCGCGTGTGGCCCAATTTTTTTTGTTTTCCGGTTCGAGATTTCCTCTCGAGTATTGTATGAATTCGGTTCGCGGCTAAAAATCTTTCCAGCAAAAAAGCTCGAGGACCAATATTTTTACTGATCATTCCCCAAAACGAGGCACGAAATTGCAACACTTGGACAAACAAAAACTTTGGTTGTGTCAGTCGGCGAGGAAAATTATTTTTATGATTTTTCGTAATATCGCAGCCGGAGAACTATTTACGGCGCCTGTACATAGTCGCATAAGATAAGAAAAACGACGTAAAATGCGCCACTAAAATTTACACATGACTTCTTATAATATTTTTTTCTTCCTCGAGTATCACCTACATCCGCAAGACGATACATTTGACTGTTGGAAATCGAATCGTATAAATCATGGTTTCTCTACGTGAAATTGTTCAACTGAAATAAAATTGATTCGATTTAAATAATTATTTATGCATGAATTTGATAGAATAAAATTATATTTATTCCACAAAATTGTACACAAACAACTGTCACCGCATGTTTATCGGGGCCTAACTAATATTACGACTAGGCCCAAATTGTTGATATTTATCAAATTGCTAGCATAAAAAAAATCCTTTCTTCAATCCCAGTTTGACGATCCATAAGTACTTTGCAAGCCTCCATGCAGATTCTGAAAATGTTTTTTCAGTCTCGCTCAATCCTATACTTAAAGAGATTCACCACGAATGTGTACCAGCAACGAAACGCCCGAGAACTCTTGTTTCACTTTGCACAGGATTCACTCCTCCCTTGGCAACTTCTAGTGTGCCTACGAAACCGTGAAAATATCTGGGTCGGAACATATTTTTCATGATGGTGCAGGGCGAGAAGTCTGTCAAGAAATACGTCTACGAAGAGACAAAGACGAGAAAACAAAAGGAGTCGGTTTACATCGGTGACTGACGTGAAGATAACTCAAGTTGAAAACTTAACAATGTTATGACTCCAAGTTACAACATTGACAGTTTTGTATCTTCATCTATGAGCCTGGAAGTTGAAAACTTAACAATGTTATAACTCTAATTTATAACATTGGTAGTTTTATACGCATGAAGTAGACATGTTAAATGTTAAGAATCTCGCGTATTGTTTGAACCGTTTCATCAAGTCCGGAAGTCTGATTTATCGACTCTTTGTAACATCGCAAATCTCGAAAAAATTATTTTCGAGGCAAGCAAACGTGTCTCTATGAGGAAGTAAGAAGCAAGATTGCCTTGGCGCAATTTAGAGAAGAGCCAATTGACAACGAGCCAAATAATTGGCAAAATTGTCGTTCAAAGGTTCAACGTATCCCAAGAGAAACACGATGCAAAATAATAATCGAAACGAACGCAGACACCAGCCCTCGATCACAAAATGATAAATGCAAAGAATCAAATACTTATAATATAAAAACTTCTGCTTTTATGAAATATTCAATGCGACACGTAGAACGATAAAAATACGATTTATAATTAATGGACTGAACGTTCAACCATTTAAGTTTGGCGTGTGTAGTGACGAAATTAATTACCTCGACTGTCAGTTTTACGGGTGAGAAATAAAAAGTATATTTCTCAAGACATTATATCGTGTCCACATAGAAAACGTCTTTGACAATAAATGCCAAGTGTGGCTCATTTTGTAAACGCAGTTAAAGGTGATTTGCATTGCATGATTTAGGGAAGGTATCATCTCGAACACCCCATTGGCCACGCGAGAAAGGATCGTATATCGTATATAACAAGTGAGGACCACAAGGAAACTTATACCCGGCATCGCATCGTCCGTCAGCTCATTATTTCGCTACGGTCGACGTATGACGGACATGCGCCGGAGTCCCTACGGCTTCGGGCAATACCACGAAGTACATACGTCACCCGTGGACCGACCGAGTGGAGCTGCGCGCGCACGCGGCCGCGACGCTGGGCCCTTCCCCCACCAACACGACCGTCGTGTCTCTCCGTCGGTCTGTACGGTCGGTCCGTTGAGTGGATCAGCGCGCGGGATATATTTAGCGGGTGCTGCAAGCAGCCGAGTCTATCTCTCGTACGATCTCGCACAGCCCCCTCTGTCTTCTTCCTTCTTGGATCAAAAATTGCCTACGGCTGTATAAAACTCTGAGAGACGAGAGTCTGGAGAATCCGATCTCAGCTGTGCACGAGGCACAATGAGAGAGGGAAATGTTTATAATTTATAATCTCGACACGATACGGATAGGCTCTCACATGCCCTTCTCTCGATAATAATGCTAATGGGAAATATTGTGTGAGAGTTCAAAGCTGAAAAATAAATGAAATGAAAACTCACCTCGCACCTGGAAGTGTCCAGTATCTCGACCTCGGTCGTGACATTGTCGATTGTGACACTGTGTCGGTAAAGGAAATCTGCAACAGAAAAATTAAGCGATGATACAGTCATCCATGTAACTTGATAATTTGTATTCCCAAACAATTCAATGATTCGGATATTATCAGCCGAATTTTTTCAAATTATCGGATTCGAGACCTTTGTAATGCTCCATAGTGGATTTAGTGGTGAAATTCGAGGGGTGAGAGTTGTTTAGAGGGTGAACGGATTTAATTGATTATGGTGTCATTAGGAAGCCCTTAAGGAACCTTTATTCCTGACGTTGCCTACTTTTGGATTCAATTAAAAGGCCGTCGGATAAAATACTGTACCTTGGTGCAAGACTAGCACCGACACATCAGATGGTTTCCAAGAAAAATGGACGAATCAAAGTCGAAAATTCATTGAGCTTCAATGAAGCGATGAAAGCAATATGAAAACGTATTTGATCGTTAATTGACAATATAATTATTGATATATTCGCGCTCACGAAGATTTTCGCCATATTAAGACTCGCAGCAAAATGAATCGACGGAATAGTGAGGACAATTCCGTTATCGGTGTCTGTTTTAAAGAAGAAAATCTATGAGACTTCTTTAAAAAAAATCCAACATTTTTTGCTATGGATGCAAGTGAGCCAAAGCCAAGGACACGGTAGTAAAAAATATCGATGGCATTCCTTCGTTTGATTACAATTTTATGCGAGCATGCCAAATAAGCGTGCGCCAAATGCGAGCTATTTTGATGGTTTCCGCATTTAAAAAAATATATCCGTAAAGTCTTTATCAACAGCACAAGTTTTTCCTTTTATGTTCGAAACACGTTCTTTTTTTTTTTTTTTTTCTTGAAAAGTTCTCGCTCTATACCAGTTGGCAACGTGATCTCTCAAAATGAACATATTTCAAATCGTATCTCTGATTTGTCTCCATCAGCTCACCATTGGCATGGTGAACCATGACATTCCGAATGTAGACAACGACGTAATACTGCTCGATGGAGAATTCGATATGAGCAATTTCAATGCAGATCTAACGGATTGTCCGAAATTGATCTCGGTAGTCGGCAAAATCGTCGGCTTCTTCACTGACGCTCTTACGCATAATGGAGATGATCTCAGAGTTCGATTTTTTCTATCGTCTGGAAAGCGCCGAAATCGAGTTGAAGTACTGGAGAAGGAAAAATTTGATCTTAGTGGGACGGATTTCAAGATCGAACGGAGAACAGTCGTTATAGTGCATGGATTTTTAACGAGTAGTACGACGCCGTGGGTCGAAGAAATGGAAGATGCATTTCATTTCTGGGTGAGTATTAACTTTTTTTTTCTATGTTTTGGCACCGCGATACGCCCGTGACTCTTTATCTACTTGAAGCACATACGATGATTAGTACCGGGTGGGAAAAGAAAAATCTGGCGCGTTACCAAGATTGCCACGTCATCCAAACTATATTTTACATATGTATCGTACGTTAGGGCGATGTCAACGTAGTGGTGGTCGATTGGAATATTGGACTCGACAGTATAAATTATTACGACGCAGCCACCATGGGTCAAAAGCTCGGAAATGTAATTGCACGGTAATTGCATGGATAATCATTTTCTTAAATGTCTACCCATTCAAAGTATGTGGGAATTAACCACATGGATAATTATTAGGTACGCCTGAATACCAATTCAGAGTATCTGAGAATTGACCACATGGATAATCGCTGGTACGCCTGAATACCAATTCAGAGTATCTTAGAATTGACCACATGGATAATTGTTAGGTACGCCTGAACACCAATTCAGAGTATCTTTGAATTGACCACATGGATAATCGTTGGTACGCCTGAATACCAATTCAGAGTATCTTAGAATTGACCACATGGATAATTGTTAGGTACGCCTGAACACCAATTCAGAGTATCTTTGAATTGACCACATGGATAATTGTTAGGTACGCCTGAATACCAATTCAGAGTATCTGAGAATTGACTACATGGATAATTGTTAGGTACGCCTGAATACCAATTCGGAGTATCTGAGAATTTACCACATGGATAATTGTTAGGTACGCCAGAATACCAATTCAGAGTATCTTAGAATTGACCACATGGATAATTGTTAGGTACGCCTGAACACCAATTCAGAGTATCTGAGAATTTACCACATGGATAATTGTTAGGTACGCCTGAACACCAATTCAGAGTATCTTAGAATTGACCACATGGATAATTGTTAGGTACGCCTGAATACCAATTCGGAGTATCTGAGAATTTACCACATGGATAATTGTTAGGTACGCCTGAATACCAATTCAGAATATCTGAAAATTGACCACATGGATAATTGTTGGTACGCCTGAATACCAATTCAGAGTGTCTGAAAATTGACCACATGGATAATTGTTAGGTACGCCTGAATACCAATTCAGAGTATCCTAGAATTGACCACATGGATAATTGTTAGGTACGCCTGAATACCAATTCAGAGTATCTGAGAATTGACCACATGGATAATTGTTAGGTACGCCTGAACACCAATTCAGAGTATCTTAGAATTGACCACATGGATAATTGTTAGGTACGCCTGAATACAAGATACGCGTTACATTCGAAAAAATATGTTTTGATAATTGTGCACAAAAAGTGACGAATGAATCTAATAAAAAATTATTAGCAATTCAAAGTTGAACAATATTTGAAATATCCATTCGCCTACATTCGAAAAATATTTTTTCTGACCTAAAATAAATGTGAAAATCTTGTTTGATTCTTTTGAGAGAAAATCATTGAATGTATTCTTTGTCAATATATGTTAAACTTGCACCTGTTTCAAGATTTCTTCAACATATAGTGCATGCTACGATAGATGCGACCTCACCGAAAACACCGAACTGGGGTTTTCTTCATCTGGTTGGACACAGCCTGGGAGCCCACAGCTGTGGTATCGCCGGTCATGATTTCAAAAAAATGCAAAATTATTGGCAAGTCAGTAGAATCACTGGATTGGATCCGGCAGGGCCGTGCTTCAAAGGCGTTGGTTTGGATGATCGATTGGACCGTACCGATGCATTATTCGTCGATGTAATTCACACGAGCAGCACTGCCGATGGCATCGTGGGATTTGGAATATATGAACCCTCAGGTCTGATTAACCAAGCATGACAATCAACTCGTTTACACACCCAAACTCAGATCGTGGAATAATTAATATTAGCATTTCCGACTGGACTCACTCTAGGGGCTACTCTCAAAGTACCTACAACTATACAAAGCACCGAATTGCACTGTACAATTAATTTAAGGGGCGGATTTCTTTTTTGTCCGCTAAAATGAGCGTTTT
This sequence comes from Dyspetes luteomarginatus, assembly GCA_963669185.1. Classification (NCBI taxonomy): domain Eukaryota; kingdom Metazoa; phylum Arthropoda; class Insecta; order Hymenoptera; family Ichneumonidae; genus Dyspetes; species Dyspetes luteomarginatus. Next base: position 7,778,293 of record OY769912.1, read on the forward strand.
TTGGGATTTAAAAAAACTGACACTATGCCCATCAATTACTTTCAAATTTAGCTCATTTTAGCGGACAAAATAGGTAATCCCCCCTTAACAAACTACATTGTGACGGTGGACCTGGAATTTAATCAATTTAATATGGAAAAATCGAATTAAATTTTTTTTTTTAATTACATTTTTTTAAATAAAAACTCTCCAATGCAAATATCAATTCAACAGCATAAAAATTAAATGACAAAACGCAAAGTCGATTTACTTACATTACTTAATACATCTCACTAATTGATGATAAATCTCACTAATTTATGACAAACTGTTAAATATCATGCATATAGTATATTTTTCAATAAAAAGTTTCGGTGTTCCTTCATCAGGACACGTCGATTTTTATCCAAACGGTGGAAAAAGGCAACTCGGCTGCGATTCAGGTTGTGAGTACAGAATTCCGTTTTTCAATTATTTGAAATTAAATTTATTCCACAATCACATTCAATTGATAAATTATGTATGAATTTTTTAAACAGTAATAGTCAAAGGCGTATGTAATCATGAACGTTCGCATAAGTATTTTACCGAATCGTTGAGGCTCGATGCAACCAAAGGAGCATGTAAATTTTGGGCACGTCCGTGGGATCCTTCAAATCCCAAGGCTTCCAAGCCTTCGTCCGAACATTGCGACATGTCAACTTGCATGGAAATGGGTATACGTGCGGAAAATCATCGCCAAAAGGGTACTTTCTTCCTGACAACAGCCTCTAGCACACCTTTTTGCAGTACGTATTCCTTAAGGCAGAAATTATTGCCGTAAATTTTTCTAATTTTTCGTGAATAAATATTGACAATGTTTTGCAGTTATGGAAACATAAAATGACGAGGAACCCACATTACAAATGAGGAGTATTTCTCGACTCAAATAACTGCGATCACGTACAGGTCATGTAGAATAGAAGTTTAATTTCAGTTGAATAAATTTATATAAACACATAAAAATTAAGTGGAAAAAAGAGTGCACGCATTCTACCAAAAATTGTTTCTAGCATGTAACGGAATAAACGTTAAACTATCAATATTTTAACGAGTATTTTTTTTTTTTTTACGAGTACAAGATATTCTTTTCCCCGTTACAACTCAATTAATTTCAGCTGATTTTTTAACCCTTGCAAAAAATGTTACTTACATAGAAAAATGTACAATAATTTGACCTTTAACTTGTAACACGTTTGCGTAATTAATTAAAAAAGTGTTGAAAATATCATGTGTTGACATCGTGTTTAAAATATCTAAAATATTTATATAATGTGACAAAAGTTACTGGGAATGCAAGAAGTAAGTTATAATTTAGCGCGTAGAAAGAAATTTTACCAATCATGTTTTTCTCACAGCGTGAAACAAATTTTTTATGTAGTCTGAAAATGCTACATGATTTTATTGTCCTCATGTTTCCATTATTATTGCTACAAAAAGTTAATACCTTCTTGGCCGAATTATTTTTCGTCGTCATATCGTCTCAGTTCCGGTCGCTCGTACGAGGTCGGGGCCCTAAAAATTTGGGTCGCCAACCATATGTGATAAATGAACGTCACGTTATACTGCCCCTAGATGGCTTCCTCGTTCTTCACTTCTCTCTCTCTCTCTTTCTCTTTCTCTTCCTATACTCGATAAAACTCACCTCGTCCCTCGCCACGGGTGGTACTTTTGTCTCTTTTTTTATTGTGCACTTCATTTTTACTTTATTCTTTATTTCACTTGACATATACGACCCCGGAATTCTATACAAAATTCATTATTGCGCTGCGAAGATCCTTATGTATTTCACTCATGAAAAATGTAAAAAGTTGAACTCGTGGAAAGAAGAAATATATGGAATCTTGTGGAACATGTGAATTACCAGAGCTCGAGACACTCGAAGTGGAAAAGTTTGTCTCTCTCTCTCTCTCTCTCTCTCTCTCTCACGGGCACAAAATTAACGGCCTCGTTCTGATGTATTCCTGATTACTCGAATCAACTCTTGTAAATTGCGAAAGATTAAGGGATTTGGGGAATTGGAATGTAAGATGGCCAAATACTCAATACATTTTTTCGTTTGAAGTTGATGTGAATGACTGCTGCGAACGTTGTAAACCAAATTGGAATTCAAGTTGCCAATGAGCTAAAATTATTTTTTCATTCGATCATAATACATATATATGTATATATTTGGCCGCCGAATCAGCGATGGTCCACATTACGTGATGACAAATGAGAGGATTACCACGCTTTGACGTTTTCCTACCATTTAATTCGAGTGGTTCAGCAAGAGTTTAGAAAACATTAACAATGGTGGCCAGACTCTCGTCATACATTTAGCCCATAAAACGTGAAAGTATAGGCGAGCATCTATATAGTTGCGTTATGTCAATCCGTTCCGCTATCGTTTCGAGCAAAACATGGATGGTGTGAAAGTGTATACTAAAAGTGTCAGATACAAACTCGGCCAGAACAATAATAATTTCAATCGGACTCGGTATCGTTGTAAAAGCACCCAGGTGCCGAGATCCTAGTCTTTGAGCAAGGATTAATTTTTTTTTTTTTTTTCGGTTGCAGATTTGCACCACTCTGTCATCAGTGGTTATATCATTAATGTGGGGCCCATTTTGTGCACAGTAAACGGAAGACCGACATTTGCAAACACAAAATATTCTGTGACGAGACGAGACGTGGCTTTCGACTCGGGAATTTTTCACACGCTCGCGACAAGCTCACTTGCCCTCTCCGGAATTCAATAAGGGACGAACAAAAAAAAACAGACACACACACACAAGCTATGATTTACCGATTTTTGCCTCTTGGACGCGTCAGAAATACGATAGTAAATTTTGCGCGTGACATGAATTTCGGATGAATATAAATAAATAAATGATCGCATTGCTCCCTGATACTTTTTTCGTTGCAACGACTACCAATGAAGTTTGGCATTGTTTTTCGCACTATCTCAACATTGATGGTTACCCCAGCGACATTCAAGCAAGGGGAAAAAATATTGTCTGAAAAATAATTTATATTGTACCTGCATATTGACGCGGTGTGTCTACAAAATAATAAATTACACTGACAAAGAGAGTAATATAAAAATTTTACAGGCGTATCAGCCATTCATAGAGACTGTACATGGACATTCGCAAACCCAAATACTTTTATGTATCGCGTGCGTAAGAATCTGTGCAGTGTACGCGTCAGCGTACTCACACAGGCACTCTGAGCCACCCTCATCCCTGTTACAAAATCAAAATAATATCCGTACTGATGGTACGTAACAGTCAAATAATGGAATCTAGAAATAATTTAAGATTCACAATGATGGGTTTCTCCTCAACGTTTTATGTTTGTCATCTAGCTCGAGTTTTATACCATTTATCGTCCAGTGTGATAGAAACGACTAATAAAGACTGAGGAAAGAACGCGGTTGCGTTAATTTTCACGATGCACACGCACTCGACATAAACTTCAAACTACCGACAATTCAACTCGCGTATCGCTCTTATACCCATAATGAGGGAGGCTGACGTATTTTTTCTCTTTCTCTCTCGGATATTCCACAAGACTCCCTCGCATAAGGCAACTAAACACTTTTATGTTTCACGTTGAAAACCTTCTGGTCATTCTGTATCCAGTGAAACTTAGAATTAAAAATTTTCTCGTTTAACGTTTATTAATGCAATAACTCGTTTCTCTCATACGTGCGTTATATTGCGTTATGCACGAAGTACTTGAAAGTCGTAAAGTTATAGCGTGACAGAGAGGGATTAACGAGAAGATAGAAATTACGATAAAAATCCAACGAGATACGTTCTATCGGAGGATCGACAAACTCCCTACAAATATGAGGATAAATGTGCATACGTATGCGATAGATGATTAGTGGGCTATAAGGACAGGTAACAATTCCGGAAGTGGGATAAAATGGATGCACTGTAAACTTTTCTCCTGTAAACTGTTAAAGCGAGAAATACAATCATAAAGGACTTATCGAGCCTCATTCGTATAATTACAGAAATCTTGGGTCGTTTCGATGAACGTAGAAACAAGACTAAAAAAAAATAGTATTCGCAAGTTATTAGCACTATGCCAGCATTATGGTTGATGACAAATTTTTATGTGCCATCAACGAGGAGTGAAAGATACATCAAACACGAAGATGTATAGGTGGCTTTGTGGCGATGAAATAGTCAACCGAAGGCAATTGCAGACAAAGCGAGAGAAAATTTATAACAATGTTGGCAAAGTGTTAAATGAAAGAAAAATAAAAGTGAGAGTGTCAATCGAATAGATCCGAAATTAACATTTTGGGGTAAAAAGAATCTATACATTGTGTGTAGTGGATATCGAAGTACTTACTTTTCTCCTGTAAACTATTAAAGCGAGAAATACAATCATAAAGGACTGATCGAGCTTATATACACGAAGATATACATCTTCGTGTATATAAGCTCGATCAGGTGGCTTTGTGGCGATGAAATAGTCAACCGAAGGCAATTGCAGGCAAAGCGAGAGAAAATTTATAAGAATGTTGGCAAAATGTTAAATGAAAGAGAAATAGAAGTGAGAGTGTCAACCGAATAGATCTGAAATTAACATTTTGGGGTAAAAATAATCTATACATTGTGTGTAGTGGATATCGAAGTACTTATACAAGACTTTGCTTTTGCCAGAAATATTCAAGTTCTCGAATCTAGTCCAGTAAGTCTCACCAAAATTTGGCCGATGATTCGAACAATCGTTCCAAGATGGATCAATATTAATATAATATTTATAGTTTTTCGTAATCAATGGAGTGGAAAAATTCGACAGATTTATTAGGAACAAAATAATTTCTTTCACTTTGAGAATAATCATTCTTCAGTCGGTCAAATGAATTATTTTTTATATTTAATCTTGTCTAAATCAACGCGTATAAATTTTCTCAACGCCTTGAATAGAATTGTAATGCTCCAATCTGTTTCCTTAATAAGAGGGGAAAAAAAAGAGTGAGCAAATAGGGAATGGAATTAACGAGCTCGGAGAGCCCGAGGACAGGGAATTGGAATTGCGTCGATCTCTGACCCATCCCTTATAGGGTCTTCTCTAATCGTCAGCTGTATATTCACACACTAACAATAATCAATGGCGCAAGCATATCTCGTCCTTTTCTCGATTCACGCCGAGTTTGCACGTACAACTTGTAATTTTATATTATTTAATGAACGTATCCGGGTTGTATAACCATCGGCGGAGGCAGGAAAAAAATTCAATGAGAAAAAAAAAACAAAAAAAGAACGGCAATGATCCACGTACAGAGAGAGAGATGCTGTCGAAGCATTCGCATAGAGTCGTCAACTTGGAGTGCCGCACGCCGTTGCTGTTAATGTAAACTTTATTGCTCGGCACTTCGATTGCATAGTGCTCTTCACTGGATTACAGCGCATAGCTATATACACACACAAACCCAAACAAAAACGCACAAACACACACACACAGCCGAAGCACACAGCGCGTATAAGGTATTCTCTGTAAGGATAGGGTTGCTTCCCGAGGCGATGATACTCGGGCTAATTTGCACGTGGATATAAACAGTGGCCGAGAGTTACCAGCATAGATATATATATATATATATATATATATATATAGAAATATAGTATTGAGTTATATGTTCTAGGAGTAAGGAGGCTACAAAGAGATCCAACGTAGCGAAAATGTCTCACCTTTATCATTCTCGCTCCATCTGATGATAATGCCAATTCAAGCCTCGTGAGACTCGTCAGGATTTTGATCCACGAGGGCTCAGTAAACGTGGAAATTTATACATTTGTCAATTATTTGATTTGATAAACAAATTTTGGGATATTTGCGGAATAATAAAAAAAATTCAAACAAATCTAAAAAAAACCTACGCACACATGTCATTTTATTATATAATTTTATAATTTTATTATATGTGGCAATTAGTTAACAGGGCACGATGAATTTTGAAACAATTATAAAATTTAATTTCAATTCAATTTCAAAGCTAGAGCCACGAGAAGCCGTGACTCTTTGCGTGATTATAGCTGTTATCAATATTATCATTCCTTAGCACACATTATACTGATTTTACTGATACTTTATCGCCGTTATTTTTATCTAGATGTGTAAAAGTGATATATCCCCATGCTATATATATATATATATATATATATATATATATATATATATATATATATATTGTTGACTTTTTTGCGATTGAGAAAAACACGAGAAAGAAGAGAAATAATGTTAGTTTTATTTATTGTGCAAAATTAATATTTCTTCATACAAATTTATATCTCGACTGCTGTGTTATAGAATCCTCTGGCAAGAAGAAGTACCAGAATGAACCCTGACCGATCTCCCTTGAATCTTTTCTTTTCTCCCGAATGATTTAATATAATCCGCGATAAAAACCTTTCATTGTATAACCAGTTACGTTCGTTCTGCTATCCCATAAAAATATACAGGGTGTACGCCTGTGGGGTTTCCCCTTTTTCACCTTCCCCACGTTCGTGATTATTCACATATAGAGTCATTAATAAAGATTTTTTTTTCGTTGCTGGGAGAGACCGAGAGAATGAACAGAAAGGAAGAAAAAAGAGAACAGTCGCAAATAACTCAACGGTACAAACTTTCTACCCTAACGATCACCTCTCTTTCTTCATTTCTTTCATTTTTTTCTTCCTCTTTATCGCTCGAGTCTTTGATGCTGTTCCTTCACCTTTCCATTCCATCATCCTCCTTCTATTACTATTAATCGTTAATCGATATAAAACCGCTCGGTGATAATATTGTCGTATCACATGTGGACACTTTAGAGTCAGGTCCTTCGGTACCTCAAAAATCAAATATTACGAGGAAGAATATTTAAATTTTTAATTTCCACGTCTAAACTACTCTTATTATTTTTAGCCTGAGCTACTCCTGTAATACAGCGCTGATCCGGCATTGCATAATGCAAACCTTATCCAAATTCACAAATGAAAAATTTAAGCGAAGAGGGGTAGAAGGAAGAGCCAAAAGGGTGAATGAAAAAATCTCGTTTCTCGCGTGATCAACCACTATAGCACCACTATAGCAACCACTTCTCGCTCTTTCTCTCTCGCATACTTAAACGATGCCTAAAAATAACGAGACTCGCCAAGTGGGATATCTCTTCTCTCGTCCCTCTACCAACGTTTTTCCACCATGGAAGCTGCGCGCGTGCATCCCCCTCAACGCTCGAACTCGTTTTTCGGGAGTAACCGGATGCCTTTCGCGCTTCCTTCCTTCTCAAACTCGCCACGTACACGAGTTTTGCATATACACACATATATATATACATATATATATGCATACGCGAATACTGGTATGAATTAATGAAAGGGAATCACGCGAGACGCATCATTCACCGTCGTCGTGCAATGGACCGAGCGAGATATACTCCGAGATATACCTCCAAGAGGCTCCGGAGACTCGATACACTCTTTTGAATTTACTCAAGATTATGAGCAGACCCATCGTGAATTTTCTTTTCGCGCGAGTAAAGAAAATAAATCACTTGCCATGGATCGACAGCCCTTTAATTTATAGCTCCGGTTTAAGTTTTGGCCTTTTTTATCGCCCTTCTCGAAGATCAATTTTTGCAATTACATTTGCAGTTGGAGCTACCAAACCTCCTAATGACCTACCGTATATGTTTATGTGCCTTTTTTTTCTTTATTGCAATTAACGGGTCTAGTGACGATAAGGCAGGATTTTGACATTTCCTATTGGAATCTGATAGGCCGCACATTCTGCCGTTGGGTCGACTATGGAATTTTCCACAGCTGAACAATAATTACCCACTTTATGATATTCTTTTTTTTTCCTAACGATTGATTTCAACATCGACAATACGAGAGTATCTCCCCTCCGCCCACGAATGTTCTCATTCTTGCCAGTGTGCAAACGTCTCGAAGCTTTCTAAATCATTGGCCGGGAATAATTTCAAGCAATCAGCTCTGGTCATAGGATGAAGAAGAAATTTGCATTGTTAATCGTGATCGAAATAATGCGAGGCCCGTTCTATCAACTCGTTCGATTACCAAGCTCTATTGTAGATCGACTCGATCTACTGTGTCCCATCGTCATGTTGTCTATTATATACTTGTTATTCCGTGGCTTTAGATGAAAAGTACAGATTCCACTAGGTCCTCTCCTATCCCTCCCTCCCTCCTTCTCTCTCTCTCTCTCTCTCTCCCTCTCCCCCCCCCTCTCTCTCTCACTCTCATCATTGAGACATACGATGGTACAAACCCTGCTGCCACTCTGCCAAGTAATACACCCTGAAACTCATAGTCACACACACACTTTTCTGTCAAGACCTACAGTGCTTCTTTCTGAATGTTCCGTTGCCGATGAACGCTCGTGTATGTTCGTCTCTCGGTAATCACTCTCCCTGCAAACGTATACATACAACAACACCATTTATACACCCATCCACATATGTGCTTGTACAATACATGCAGGACGCACACATGTATCCCGCATGACCCGATGTATCGTCGGGAATTCGTCACGTCTGTATTTTCCCCTTGGAAATGTTTAGCGAACAATCTCATCCGCACAACGGTTCAACATCTCCGCCTCGAAGATGTATATAGAGAGGAGAGGCCAAGAGCGGTCTCACAAGCGCTTTCCCGATCGAATCGAGCAGATCTCTTTCACGACTCGTCGATATATTCATCCAGCACGCCGACTATATCCATCACCATTACAATTTGTTCGAGTTTGTAATCAAAGAGATCTCTTCGCTTGGTTACCAGCCTCGTGGGAAATATTATATCTTTGCTATGAAGAGTGACAGATGGTGGTGGTTGGTGGAAACAACTCAAAGGAAAATCATCGTTTAACGTTGCATTTTTTATCTTTTCTTTTCCATGAAACTCAATAAAACGTGGCGAAGATGAGCTGATGCTGATAATCCTCGAGAATAAAAGTACAAATGAGAGAGTCGATGCCAAATTTATGGAAAAAATTGCGTCTTAGGAACTTCTGAATCGCGATACATACTATGTTACATATCCATATGTCAATGGGCATGTGAACACCTGTTTTCACGTTAAAGAGGGAGATCAGCCTCGAAGAGTTTTCGAGCATCTTGCTGAGAGGATATCAACGAGAGAATCCTGCTATATATATATATATATATATATATATATATATATATATATATGCGTGTGTGTGTCTATGTACATCCACAGGCGTGTAGCAATTATTAGCAAGCAGTGTATATCCGGACAAGAGTTATGGGAGAGAGATCTGCATTCTGGCGGCCTCCTCTCCTCTTCTTCCTGGGGCTCTATTTCATATCGAGTCTTTAAATCTCCGCCCTAGCGTATATATACATACGTATAAATATATCTATGCTTCTCGACGCATATATACATATATATATATATATATATATATATATATATCTATGAATCGTCTCAACTTCACTAAACCCTCCAGTCATCTGTGGTCGCACTAACTGGTGTGTTAGAAAGCGATCGAGGAATACAACCCTGTGAGCGCACATATATATATATATATATATATATATATATATATATATATATGAGATCTGATGAAAACGTTTTAAACTTCCGGTATATTGTATCCTCATTCAGTGATAAATATACGCGGCTTGTCAATTGAGAAATAACAAATATCATACGATTAATCATCCTCGACCACAAATGATACATCGTTTCGGCTCGTTGAAGTTATCCCTGATGATCTTTCCAGGAAACGCGCACAAGCGATTCTATTCCAAGCAACACCGATCGAGTCCGCATCGACTCGGTTCGTTTCCTCCGATGGTAAAGGAGAGAACGTGTTCTGTCTCCTATTCCTGTGTTACGAGCCAACTGGTGTAGCAAAATCCTATACGTTTTTTTTTTCTCTTTTCTTTTTTCATTATTTATTTTTATTTTTTCTTATATTCCTTCGCGTGGTTCAAAGAGCCATTAGATGTCGAGATGTGCTCGCACATAAGATGTTCTTCCTGTTTGTATATGCGTGCGTGCGTGTGTGTGTGTGTGTGTGTGTGTGTGTGTGTGTGTGTGTGTGTGTGTGTGTGTGTGTGTGTGTGTGTGTGTGTGTGTGTGTGTGTGTGTGTGTGTGTGTGTGTGTGTGTGTGTGTGTGTGTGTGTGTGTGTGTGTGTGCGTGTCTGTGTGCAGGATAGGTAGCTATATAAGCAAACGATGATGACGACGCAGGAAAATCAACGTCGGCCAAGGTCTTAAGTAAAACTGGAACTGCATGTACGGGATAAAACACCATCGAGTCGACTAGATAATTTATAGTATGTATATGGCAACCTGAAACGCCGGTCTTCTAAGAATTCGAGCTCCCTTCTCTCCTCTGTACAGTTTTATATGCACGCGGAATCATTCACTGATTTTTTCGCTCCCGTTTTAACATTTTTTTTTACTGATTTTTTCTTCTTAACTTCGCTTTATACGCTCGTTTCTGGACCGTCCCAAGTACTCATACGCAGCAGCCATAATAGGCAGTCGAGTTAACGAATGACCGGATTCTAATTATTATTTATCTCGATTACTCCTCTCCATGGTACTTCTCATTGTTTCGTTAATTAGGAATATAATGGCAGAATTTAATTTCCATTTCTATCTGTACGTATTTTGATTTATCGACAGAGCGACCAAAATGTTTCGGCTAATTTGATCACGTTCAATAATATGGTAATAAAAATTTGTAAATGTAAAAATTTGACCGTAACTTAAAATGAGTATACCCAGCTGATTTCATTGTCAATTATGTCATTTTCTATCTTAAGAATCCATTTTAAAGCCACGCGATGCCAAAATGTTGTATATCACATCGATAACTCAGCCAGCCTAATATGGTCTCTTGTTCCATCCATTATTTTCAATTGAACTGGCGTTTATGATATCCGTTATTGCCATGAGATTACGTTCCAAGTCTTATAAGCGCTATTTTACGAGTGCCATGTCGTTAAGACAAATAGAGAATAAAGAACTTAAAGGATTTACAAAATTGCCAATACACGATTTGAAATGATGCACAAATAACAGCGAGGCAGTTGGCAATAAAGTAATCAGGCAATCTTTTCCCCTCCTCATCATGTCTGTATTATTATATGCATATGTACTTTACTTACCACACATAGTAATTCTATGTTGGTATGAAAAGTCAAACGCCACGCCATCGTGTACTCTCATCTGTATAAAAATTCCAACAGGCTTGTGGTGTGTTGTCTCAGCTCATCTTAGGGAGCAAAAAAAAAAGCTAGACCGACAAGTCGGTCGTGTGCGGCGGCAATCTATATATTTTACCTGTTACACTCGTGCTCTGGTGCAAACACGACGAGATGACTCGAAGCAAGAGCAGTATAGCAGGCGAATACTCTCGCTCGTTTCGTTTTTTCTTGGTACGAATCGCAAGAGACCACAAGTGAGCGCAAGATAGAGGTCGTAACGTCGAAGAATCAAGTTTTGCCAAATCTCCGGAGGCTGAACAAGAGAGAGAGAGAGAGAGAGAGAGAGAGAGAGAGAGAGAGAGAGAAGCAGAGAGTTGGAAGTAACAACGAATTTTTACGATGCAATTTGCTCCAGGATTGAATGACCAAGTGAGTTTGGTACTTGGCAAAGTCAGTCATGAATTTTTATACGCAAAAAAGAGCACCGGGGCCAGACCCCCCTTGAACACAGTGGAATTGAGGTCTTAAACATTATAGAAAACGAATTTCAAGAGCTCCAACGAGCGATCTACTTACTGCACTTCTGGGCTATTTTTATCGGAGGTGATTAACCAACAGGAAATATGCTGATGTTAATGTGGTGTAATTGGGAAAATTTATTGAGCATGGTCGCGATTTTTGCCACACGGATGTGGAAGCAGTGTAAAGTTTCAGATTTGAAGGTTAACTCGATTAATATTTTTAATAGTTTCGCATAAAAATTCTAGATTATAATTTAGAATTAGAAAGCGCTTAATAGATATGCTGACGTAGAGCATCGCGGGCCACCGTCCACCATGCCTCGAAGCATCTCACTTGAGCCCTCGATTCGATGGTCGCAGTTCTCCGTCCGCGGCTGCTCGAGCGTAGTACCAAAAGTGGCCGCTATTGCGCGCATTAGATCAAGAGAGCTTCTCGCAAGCGAAACAGAGCCTGGAACTCCATATAAGCCAAACATTTGACATATTTTTGATGAATGTTCGATCTGGAGTTGCTCTGTAGTAATTTTTAATCGGCACTAGCATTTCACAGCATATTTATGCAAGAGTCTACTCTAATTGGATTCCGCTCTGACCCAGGAGCCTCAAAAAACTTATGCAAGCTGGTTAACTGCTTAATATAAGGGCGTATAAAACACCGAAGTCGATAATAAAACGGACTTGATTTATTTTTGACAGAAAAGTAGATTTCTATGCTCCTGTTCATTCCTCATAAAACCCTAATGTGATCAAAAGTGGGAGGATAAATAATTTATGTGATAATCGTGAATTACTCACCGCTTGTTGAACTGTACTCGCCGATGTATCGCCTCGTCAGGTAACGCACGACCACAGCTGAAACAAAACAAATAATTTAATAAAAACCGAAGAAAATTGGATATCATGGATATGTTAATTGGTGAGGGCCCGGCGTGTCGCGGTGAGATTCAGATAACATTTTGAAGTCACTGAAAGATTGATTTTCACCAAGTTATATTTTAATGAACCGCATACAGGCCTGGTATCCTCTTTCACCCGAATCCTGAATATTGATATAATTCAGGTGACTTACCATAAAAAAAGAAAATGAAAATAAAATGTATGGTGTATGTTCGCGAGATCGATCGGCGACTCGATGCTTCGAAAAATCGTTGACCCCGATTTCGCGAAATTTTTTAACTTAAATCGACTTGTCAGCAGGATGGACCACGATGTCTTGGAGGGGAGAGGGCTCGATGAGCACAGCCCACATTCACTTTGAGGTAATCGATAAATGCACAGTATGTGTGCAGGTGACACGATATTTAGGTAGGTATCCAAAAATAACGTAGACACTTGTTATTCCTGTTCTTGGGGTACAGTTTTGAATTCCGGCAAGCCAGTGCCAATATTTTCTCAACGTATCTTAATTACATACTTCCTTTTTTTTCGTGGCAATCAGACACACATAAAAGACTCCGGCACACAGGCCAAGCTCAGATAGATCTTTAAACGAGGGTGACATATTTTAATTCAAATAAATAAATCATATATCTTCCCTCAAAGAACATTTAAACCAAAATTTTGATTTGGCCAGAATTTAGGTATTTTGAGATAAGTAAAGGTGAGAAAAAAAAGTGTTCTCTCAGTTTTTTGAATAAATTAATTTTAACTATTTTTTTTAATTACATTTTGACATTGCTATTTTTTGAAATCAATATTCTCAATATTTTCGATTGATTTTTTTTTCTTTTCCTGTTTTTCCCGGGTTGTAAAGTACTAAAAAATCTCGCCAAATTTAATTTTTGGTTGGGAATGTATAAGTAAGCAATTGCTGACTTCTCGAACGCGATAAAAAGCCAATTCAGAAATTTGGCAGGTGGTCAGCCGGGAATCGGCACGAACGTTACAGAGTGTGTAAAATCAATTACTGACATAAAGATTGGATAAATTGGGCCAGGATCCTGGAAAAAATGTTGTCAAAGCAGCAAACTATAATTTTCATCCTATCTTTGGTAAAAATAAAAATAAATAAACCTTCGTGGATCCGCCTCTCTTGTCGGCAAGGTGCGAAATTGTTGGTTTGCTGTATTAATCATCACCGGTCTAGTCAGCCAAGACAAGCCCATACTTTCGTCAGAATCCAGAGTCCCGAAGCTATGGATTCAGACGGACTCTTTGGAAAGACGTGACTATAGTCAACTTCAAAGAGGGAATCCGTGCAGTTTTGTGGCTATAAAAATTTGCAGAAACTCGCAAAAAGGAGAAAAGAGCCGTGTTTTGGCTATAAAATATCGTGAAATGCTTGAGGGTCGACATTGAGCACTAAAGCGCGATCCTTCGTGAGACGATAAAACCAGCAATTTTCGCCTCTTGCCTCGGAGGCCAGCCTCGCTCTTGGACCGTTTATGCCAATTCGCTCGGGGCATAGGACACATGTATGCGAAGCAAAAGAGCATCGATGCTGACTTGCCTAGCGCAAACCTAGAGAATTTTCTCATCGATCCCTGGGTAATTACATACCCGTGTAACACCCTAACACCTATTCAAAAATCGCTGCCAATGAAATTTGCACATATGGCTGATAAATATACCTCGGAAAGCAAACAGGACGTGGTTCAGCTTGCGAGTCTGACCTTCGTAAGGATATATCTCATACGCAGCGAGGGTATTTCATGGAACAACTAACAAGTCCCAAAGACCATCTTAAAAATATCCTTGGCACATATCCTTCAATAGTGCCAAGATCATTCTACGAGGAGACCAAGAAAAGAAATGTCCAAATTTTACCAAAATTGATATACTCTCGAGACGTATTTAGAGAATTTGCACGACATCCTTCAATTATCCATAAAATCATACAATATCCCATGTGTATTTTTAGTTAATTCATTGCGTTCGAGTAAAATGTTTGTTATTACCTATTCGTTTATTAACAAATAACGTCCGCAATGATTTCATGAAATCCAGCGTGTCTCGTGGTATGTTCACGTCGAACAAGTAACTACAGAATGACCATCCTAGTAATTGCAGGTAATATGTGGGACCGTTGCAGCCATAGATGTTCTGGAGACCCTACAAGGAACGTAGCTCATATTTTCTTATCCTAATCAACCCACCAAAATACCTCAACGATCCCACGTTCTTGTAAAATGTTGCATTCTAGCAGCTTCTATGTGCCGCTGTTAGCCTTTTAAACGAAAAAAAAAAACGATATCAACAAAAGCAATAAACGTTTTTCTTCTGACTCTCCGAAGGATCACTGTTGGCTAAAGTACTCATTTAACACCTTCAAACAGTATCTGCAGTGATGGTCATGCAATTATTTCGCTCAGATTCCAATGTACGTAAACTTTTTGTCGTTTCTCGAGCAAAACCTTGACAGCTGTCAATAATTTCGTAATTGGGAGCAAAAGGTTTTCTAGCTTCCGCATGCAATTAATCGAGCATATTATAAGAAACAGAATCAAAGTTTCACTTTTAACCTCTCTTCGTACAGATTTCACAGAATCATCATTTGCCTCTCACGTCAACATTTCAAACACCTTTTCCACGATCTTTCTTTTCATCCTTTTTTTTTCTTCTACATACAAGGCGCTATAGAGCCTTTATGGTTGGCATCTCATCATTTTCCATTTCATATACGTGCCGCGTGTATCGCGAGATGAAGGTTTATAACGTTGGTGGCTCACAGTGAAGAGAGTGAACGTTCAACAGCAATACCGAGCCAGCAGAGGAGAGCCAGTGAATTTGCCCTCAGGGCATAATCGCCGTCGCGAGAAAATGAAATTCAAGAAGCCACCGGGCTTCGTAGAATCTTGGCAGACGGGTGAATATATATGCACAACTACGGCAGATGAATCTTCTACTGTACGAGAACTCATAGCTCATATATATGATGTATACACATGGACAAATACACACATGTATCCTACACTATATTATATCGTATGCGTCACTTTTACATCCCCGGGCACGAAAACTTTGCGCTTTCAATTATCCGCTTCGTTGTACGTGCCCCACAATATCTTGGCTGGTTTGAGATCGGCAAAATAAAGGAGGTAGGTATCTATTTCCTATGGTGTAGTTTTACTCCCGGCTTACAGGTTATGAGTGATGTGTAGAGGGCACCACCTGCCCGTGAATGTATGTCTACAGTAGAAGCAAATCTACTGAACGTAGCACTGAACGTTCTTTCTCCCCTCTCCGGGTACCAATGCAAATCTCGCGGGGCCTCTTGGGGCCTCCCGAGTATCAGAGCCACCGGGCAGACATGGAAGGCTCTTCTGTCTTTTCTCTGTACTACAACGCAGGATATCCTGTGGATTCCGGTTTGAGTCTTTCGCATGCGAGAGAAGTGAGATAGGCGCTAAATCACAAATCACTGAGCTAAACGAGAGTCGCGTGAGAGCTAGTACATTATGAGTATAAGATATATGTGTATGCATAAAAGTACTTTGGTATATCACAAGCTAATACCTTGAAAGCGATCCAGTGCAAAACTCTCCTTGTATCACTTGGATGTATGCACAAACCGTGTAATTAATGCGAGAGTTAGGATGCAGCAATAACTTATTCAGGAAAAAGAGTAAAATATTATTAAACGGGTGTGCGGAATGTCTGTCGTTGAATTATAAATATTTCAATTATTTTATATGGCTACAGAAAATTCATGGATTTAAATGTAATTTGTAATTTTGACGTAAAATTATATTTACTCTCTCGTAGAAGGAACGTGTCATATTGTTTTTGCAGATGGAAGCTAGCAAATACGTTTAAAAAAAGTTGGACCTCCCTTTGATCATAAATTGTCTCCTTGCACCTAAACCTTCTTCGAGCACTGCTTTAATAATAAAGCAGTGCATTATAGTGAAAACCGCATCGGAATCCGTCCAGTGATTCTCGAGATTAGCCCGAACATACGGACAGGCTACCAGGGACTTTATTTTACATGTACCATATGTAGAGATGACTAGCCCATTTTTTACGTAGTTTCAAACAGTCCCGATATTTTTTCCAACATATTCAAAGTGACGAGTCGAATAAGGCAAATAAGATATTTATAAAAAAGTAATCATTTCCCCAACTTTTACTATGCTCCCTGGTTTTCTATTGAATGAGAATAAAAACGCTTTCAATATATCATTCAGTATAATATAACAGACCAGAATGATCGTGAAAATCATCACAATGCTAGCACGTAAAATTTAAACGATAGACTTCCCGATCGTATTATCGACAGTAACAAATATTCATTGTAGATTCCATCGTTGGATATCGGTGAAAAATATCCCAAGGCAGTCTATCAATTGTTTATCGTACACATCGCCTTGTCGGAATTTCAAGTGCCCACATTATATTGCAGCATCCCAGTGCATAAAGTAGATAAAATATTCTAGTGCAGTGCGCGCGACAGACTTCGTGATCTCGGGGTTGCCAATAATACAAGCTGTAGTAAAGGAACAGAGAGGACAAATTTATGAACCATAGTAGTGCTCAAGTACTAGAGGATCCCGCAAGATGTCCCTGTTCAAGTGTATATGATATGTATATATATATATATATATATATCGATGGGAAGCATCCGAGACAACACCGCGATCCAATGAGAGTATATAGGTACTTGGATTGCATCGTCAATTTGTTCCTCATGCTCACCAAAGAATCGCTTTGCACACCTTCTATCCAATAAGTCCTATAAATAGAGCATTCAGGAACCCACAGGTCAGTCAACTTCAAGCAAGGTCAGAGTTTATTCCATAGTTTCAAAATGATTTTTCAAACGATAGGAGAAACATTACCGATCGATTAATTGGTAGTTACCGTATAATTCATTACCCTTAATTAATAATATATGATGAATCCAGGTAAAATGGCGATACATTTATTTAAATCAATGCAAGGACCCCAGGTTAAGGAGAATACGCGATTTCCAGTCACCATGTAAACGCATCTTTATCTAATAGGATTTTCAACTCTTCGCACTGTTTCATATTTTCAATATCGGCGAAATAGGGGTCTCGGTGTAATTAGAATATCGCTGATATTAGAACGTGATGTGAACGTAACTCAAAGTAAATCATAAAATAATGAGAGCTTGTTTTTCGATAATGGACAATCGCACTTATTCCTTACTCGAGCTCATGTCTGATCAACGTTTTTTCGTTGCCTTAATTAATAATATATGATAAGTCCAGGTAAAATGGCGATACATTTATTTAAATCAATGCAAGGACCCCAGGTTAACGCATCTTTAAGTTTATCCTCGTTCAATAATGTCTCTTAACCTTCCTTATCTAATAGGATTTTCAACTTTTCTCACTGTTTCATATTTTCAATATCGGCGAAATAGGGGTCTCGGTATAATTAGAACGTGATTTGAACGTAACTCAAAGTAAATCATAAAATAATGAGAGCTTATTCTTCGATAATGGACAATCGCACTTATTCCTTACTCGAGCTCATGTCTGATGAACGTTTTTTCGTTGCCTGGAATCGATCATATCGTGTCGTTTAACCGATCGCCGTACACTAGACCAAAGAACAAATTACTTTGGAATCGGAAAGTTTGTGCATACGTGCGCAAGGACCAGTACAACGGAAAGAGATGAGAGACAAGGAGGGAGAAAGGTAAAATCCAGGGGAAACTCGTTTCGTGTGCGGCGGAATCTCAATAAGCTTCTCTCATACACCAGCGATAGAGCCACAAGTGCACGAGGCGAGAAATTTATGAACTGGCACGCGCTCGATTCTCGATGCACTTGCAATGCTTGGGAGGGACGGGACATGGCAATACGGCAAGCGGTGGGGAGGGGGGTAAAACGCGACACGATACAGGTAACGCACGTATGCGACCTGACTGTGATCGCGAGAGTCGCTCATAGTGTGTGCTCCTTGTCCCATATCTATGTCTGTATGAACTGGAGAGCTGGCGTTATTTTTCTCGCTGCGCACTCGATTAAAGATTAAAAAAAATATATATATATATATATCTGCCAGAGAAACCGACTTGGAATCTTGCCAGAGTGAAATTCGTATCATAGAACGTTTGGTTCGTATGTAGAGTATTATTGGATACATATCGAAGTTTGCTCGGTACTGAATGTATATATATATATGAGCTCTTGATATTTTATTAGAATTTCTGTAAGTGATCATTACATTCCCTTCAATTGAAGAATAATATGGTCCAATGAAGAAACTTTTCTTGTGACAATCTGATGAATAAATTGAGTCTGTGAAAATCCCATATCACAATAATTTATTAGGGATTAATGTCATACGTAATAATGCTGAATTTTTAAATCCGTATTGATTGAATAAATTAAATTTTGATTATGATGATTCGTAGGTTAAAATTACAGAAGAAACTAATTTATTACGGTCCTCTATAGCTATTCGTGGAAATATACCTGATTTACATTTTTTGATGAGTCTGAACGATTCTACTGAATATCCGCATATATGCTATGCGCATAAACGTCTAACACGTAACTTCCTGGGCTCTATTACGTCTAAAATGAAATTTTGAGCCATGGAGCTCTTCCTAATCGACAAACTTTGTATAATCGAAACGTCGACTAACAATAAGACCAATTGAACAGCTTAAGTCTTGTAGATCGTTGTGCCCAAAAACAAGGTAACACAGAGAAAATGCACCTAACGAGCCTTGTAATTTGGTAACTTCGTCTGTAAGCTTTGTCAATTAATCCAACTGATGAGGAAAGGAAAACTTAAACATTTATCATCTTTCTCACGATTTGAAAATTTAGGTATTTTTAATAATATAATATTTCTCTGATCAACGATAATGACATAACTTTTTTTACTTCGCATTAATTTATTTTAGATATCGATACGAATCGTGACTATAAATTAACCAGAATTCAAAATTTAAAAATAATGCGAGCAACTGCGCAATGTATATATACGTCATTGTAACGGAGATTACAAAAATTTCTCCATTAGGATTAAATTTCATAGCATCCCCGATAACAATGTACATATTTTATTTTAGCCATTTTTTTCCCTTTTACTAAACATGAAAAATAAAAAGAAATTACCAAAAAAGTTATCCGTTTTCATCTCGTGTGAAAATTATCCTATTTTCTGCCATCGCACTTCTGATGCAAAATTCTCAATTGGGTAACATATCTCAATGCGCATATATGTCGTGAAATGAGTGAGTATTTTCAATGAGCGATAAGTCAAAACATGAGAGATGATATCATTTTTCAGGAATTCACGACAGATATGTATATTTACCGAACTCCGAGGAATTTCGACAAGCGTGAATAACTCGAGCGTCGAAAGACTCAACTGCTCGTTATCTGTCAGTAGCGATTAAATATATTCATTAGTCGTCGCTGAGTGAGACGAAAAAATGAATAAAACAATTATTCTCCGATATAGCGATAAAATGAGAGAAACCTGAGTAGTGTTATATGTCTGTGTCAAGAATCGAGGTGTATAGCGACCTTTTCAATCCTCATTTTGTTAATTTCTCGCCTACTTCACAGATGGTACATTCTTATTTCTCCAATAGAACATTTTAACGAGAGTAACGTGAGGAAAAAATGTTTATTGAGACTGTAAGATTAAACCAGCTATCACAAAAGGGACGTAAAGAGACAAAATAATATCATTCAATCGAAAGGCATGCCAATAAGAATAAGATACGAGAAGTACTCCATATAGAAGTCTTCCCGGTATTTATTCTCTCGGTCTTTATACCTCCCAAGCTCTAACAGACGCGATCATACGTTTCTCACGAATCATTATCACACATCGTGGTACGAGGAGATGGAGAGAAGAAACGAGAAGACCACCGAGCCTGAATCTTTTTTATTTTTATTTTTTTTGTACTTTGAATGAGCGGACCATTTTCATTGTCACATACACGTCGAAAGATTGCGATTACTCTGTAAGCCATGCCCTCAAACGCCCTGTAAGCCTGCCCCTCAAACGTTTTAAACACTCATTAAATCATGGACGCTGCACCGAATGACTCAACAATTCACGGGTCACCGAGGCTTCATAAAATGATACAAATGAAAATACCAAATTCTCAGAAATATTACCGATTCACTCGAAATAAAGTTACTTATTAATTCACTGAGATTCATTGTAAATGAACTTTCAGGCAAGAGACATTTTCAATTTAAGACTCCGAGACGGGCCAATTTTGAGGTCATCATTTTTACGTCATATAATTCTCGTGAAGTTCATGAATCTCGTGGAACTAATGAAGCAAAGAATTTTTTTTCTTGCCGATTTATAGCGTAAGAATTTCAGGAAACAAATTCAGTATTATAATATGGAAAAAATCGAAATAATTTCGCATATATAAAAAATTTTGTAATGTCGTAGGTCGAAGACCCAACCCAATGATCTGAGGTGTGTGATTTTTTTTTCAAAAAAGTCGATTTATTCATGAACTGTCACCTCCTTTCTTCTAATGTAAAAATCAACAACTTTCTTAGTGATAGTCTAAAATGTCCGATAAAATCCAGGTCTTATTTTTGATCACTCGATGCGGAGAAATCCACTCTTCGAATATATAGCAAAAAAAAAATATAAAATCAAGTTTGAAATAATTTACATACCGATGTAGATATCTTGGGACTTTCATCAAATAATTGTACTAATAAAATAGTACAATAAAATAAACGAAAGCCCACTATTTATAGAAAAAAAGTGAGAAATTATGTTTCAAGTTTTCAAAAATATCGTAGATGTTTAGGTTATTTTTATATTAAAATTATGCAAATATATACTTTGCACAGGATTGATTGAATTATTCAGGAGTATTTGTGGCTCGCTATTTTCGAATTTTTCAAAGTCCTCGGTATCGACTTGAGCAAGATTTTTATTATTTTTAATGATTACTCTAAAGCTATTTGGAGCCAACAAAATTAATTTTAACTAATAAAATTTTTATCTCAGGCTACTAAATTTTATTTTACACAAATATTACAAAAAAAAAAAATTACTGCATAAATCATTTTAATGCAAAACCAATTAACAACCGCTAAATTGAACATTCTTGTGACGCATTCTTTGTGTATATAAAGAAGCCTCATATCATAGAACTTCGAAGCTTTTGCCCGATTCTTATTGATAATTCATTTTCTTATTCCAAAAGCGTTTTTTTGTGTTACAGCTTCGAGTATCTCGATTTTGCAAATCTAATTTTTCTAGTCTAACTATTGAAAACTCTAAAATTATTCGAAACCAAAAAGTTTTTTTTTTGTTTCTTCAAATTTTTCTGAATTACTCAAATTATCACGAATATAATAAATATTAACACCCAATTTCGTATCTCACTCATTGAAAAGTATAAAACATCAATGATTTTTTTTTTATTCTCCGTAAGAAATTTATTTTTTAAATTCTCAGAATAAAAAATGTATTATGAAAAATTTGGTATGCAATATTGAAAAAAAAAATTGTTTGTTTTTGTGCATGAAGTTCGCACACTTGCAAGCAGTGGATCCGGTAAGGGGAAGTGCAAGTGGAGGAGGGAGGAATGACTGGAGGGGAATAACCGGACGGTCGCGACTTCACCTCGCGAGATTGGTGTGGAATACGACCGAGTCTCTCTCTCTCTCTCTCTCTCTCTCTCTCTCTTTCACGTGACTTGTACGTATTCACACACCTGCTGCAATGGCATTTCTCCTCACGGTGAAATTTTGATTCTCAATGCGTTTGAAATTTCTTTCGTAAATCAAGTTTTTATTGAGAAAAAAAAAAAAAAAAAAGATACAAGTCCGACTAATTCTTCATCAACGCTGCTTTTATTTTTTCGCTAATTTTTATATTTAACGGTACGGAAAAATTTCCAAGCTTCTATCGAGCTCTTCCCAGTATTTTTTATTGTTCCTTTTTTTGTCCCGATCGACCGCGATCGATTCATTCGAGTATTAAAGCAAAGTAAAAAGAGGATAAGAGGAAAAGGACGACAAGCATATAATTATCTTGTAATCAAAGTTATTTTCATCCGAGACTACCCAGTGGCCCATATCGGAGAAAACGCTCGAGATGTAATGTAGATCGGGTAGGAGACTTTGATAAGAGTAAGATTTGAGTCACAATGTTTCCTTAAATAAGTAAAATTTTTACAAAATTACATTCCAAATTTGCTATTAAATTTTCAATATTTTTAAATGATTATTCCATTTATCTGCAAAGTTGCACACTCAATAGTGCAAAACTTATTCGGGCTAGAACTTTCACGGGTATTTCTCGAAAAAAATAAAAAAAATAATGTTACGAACCTGCACGATTCGATTCCGTTCAATGGAAATTGTATCGACAAAAGAGAACTCACAATTAATCTTCTATTTGCGTGCAAAATTTCCGCACCTGCACACTTGAAATATTCTGTTGTAAAAACGTGCTAATATTTTTTATATTTTAAAAATAAATCGATGCTGTATCACGTCATAAAAAAAGGTGCTCGAGGTTCGAAACGACACTCGCACAAATTCACTTGCAATCACTTCTTCCGTTTCTCGGTTACTTTCAAAAATAAGAATTTTTCGGTATAAATGACAATAATAAAAATGGAATAATATAGGAAGAATATCACAATGTAGATTGGCTGAGCTTGTTTATGATGTGAATATTCGAAAAAAAAAAAAAAAAAAATGTTGCCTTGAAGCAACCAATTTAATGATGTATATAAATATTCGTGGACACTCGAAAACTGACGTATATATACTACAATGATTATTTTTTTCAATTTCTTTTGCCACATTCTCATTGTTTACGCACATTTTACGTTTTTCGTGTCACCCTCAACAGTGCATTTATTTTTTAATTATGCACCGTGATTTTTATATTAGATAAAGTAGGATCTCATCTTACCCAACGTCCCCATTTTTCCTCGCTATAGCCTACATGCTCACCGACGTTCTTGCTCGGTGATTTTCAATAGCAATCTGGCTAATACTATTGTAAAGTCTTTCTAAGCAATCTCAATACGCTAATTAGCAGAATAATTAAGCACGACGTCTTTCTCTCTTACAGATCGCGCTCGTTTGCAATTCTTTATTTTATTTTTATTTTTCATTAATGCGGGCCTGTTTCGAGAGCTAGAGAACTCACGGGCTAGCAACTATTCTCAATGTAGAATTAGCCTCGTTTCGCGAAGATATATCTCGACTCATGTGTCTGTTTGGCTGATATCGCGCGTGCTTTGCTCCTTGTGTTAACTGCGGATTTGAAAAAAATAAAAATAATATAAAAAGTCATCGCTCCACAATCACGAGAGGTATAACGTCTGACAAGAATAATTCCCATTTTATTTCTATCGTTGATCTGGATTTATCAAATAATTAGTATTATTTTCAATAAAACTTTTTTTTCTCTTCTATTAGGCATTCGCGTATCAACATTTTGTAATAAAGTAATAATGATCGATTTATTTATTCCTATGGCAAATTAATTTACTTGTTAATAATAATTTCATGACGAAGTTTAAATTAAGAAAGTCAATTTTGTCATTAACAACAGCTGCAAAATTTTCTTTTCTGATGGAGAGTTTTGAGGATTTTTATTGATCGAAAGCCAAAATGGGATATCTCAAAGATTCGACATTTATATAGGTATCAAATTTATTTTTAGAAGAAAAAATAACTTTGGGGTGATGTGTAACCCTGTAAGATATTACATCCGAAAAGAAAAAAAAACAATGTAATGAAGACTAGAACAATTTTTTCTCCGACCGATTAGTTCTTTTTCTTATTTAATCTGATGACTCATACATACTCGATAAACCCTGATAAATAAATGTGGTACGAAGTTTTTTACGAAAACAATTATTTTATCACTAATCGATTTAATCAAGTCACAAAAATCGAACACTGCGATCCATCACATTAACGTCCGATGTAACGGAAAACGCTAAAACCTCATCGCAATTTCTTTAAAATCGCCTGGAATCGTCGAATTTTATTTTATTTTTATTTATCGACTACACGATACTAGATTTACGCGCGAAATATTTTCTATCAGGTGTGTATCACATTTATTATATGACACAACTTGGCATAAGTTAATTTGAAATAATCGCTGAACAGTGTATTCTACTCTTTCCTATCAATGATAATTTTTAATGGGCCTTTTTATCCTTGAAAACAAATGTCTTTCTGGCTGGAGTAATGGAGATTAAGTAGAATTTTGTAATAGCAATTAAGGTGACATTGTTCTAAGGGACATAAAATCTAAACCGAAACAGACCCGTATTATAATCAGACTGGAAAATTCTTTTCAGGTCAAGCAGCCTCAGTTAGTATATATATACAGTGTATATATATATATATATATATATATATATATATATAGTTAGTATATATATATGTACAAATAACGGACGTAAACGATCCGCTTCGTACGCACAATATATGTTGTGCAAAATATTTTTTCAACTGAAAGAACAACGCAGAGAAATGTGCAGAGAAAACGTAACCACACCGTACTCGTTCGGAGATCTCAGAGAGTGTTTTGCTGGCGAGACTTTTCCGCAACTCGCGAGACTTCACTGTCGCGTGATCAAAATTATTGAGCGCCGAGTTTAAATTACCGGGAATTTTTTGCACAGATAAAAAAAAATTCTGCTCGGAACAATTAATAAAAAATTTCTACTCATTCGGAACAAATATTTAAGTGTTAATCATCTCTAGCGATGATCGAAGAGTTATTTAACCGTTAAACATTAGTAGAAATATATTGGTTTGTACTCAGGATTGACGTCGAAACGAAGAAATTTATTCGCGTAATGAAAGCGAAATATCGACACTGGTCAGTCATCGGAAGACTCGATTATAACTCTCTACAATATCGACAACGAAAAAGTGAAGATCCCTTTTGCGTTCGTCCAAAATAAATTTTTGTAGCCTTTTGTTTACTAAATTTTTCGAAATAAAAAAATTTCAAAATAAATCGAGGATTGTGCTAAAAAAATCTCTACTAATCTATTCAATTACGAAAAAATATAAATGTGTACAGATCGTCGCTCCTCGTCATCTAGACGTTCTATGAGTTGGTCATGACCATTGAACAATATTATAAATATATATTAATTTGTACTCAGGATTCACATTGAAACGAAGAAACTTATTTATGCACTGAAAGCCAAATATAACCGACACACTCTGGTCAGTGGTCAGAAAACCCGATCACAAGCCTCGACAATCTCGAGAATGAGTACGAGGGTGAGGATGATTTTTGCGCTCGTCCCAAATGAATTTATGAAGCCTCGAGGCACTTATTATCTGTGAGGGATCGACTTGATCGAGCACGCGTACGTGGCACGTGGAGTGCAAGCTCTCCTGCTTGGATCTTCAATTGCTTATGGAGAAAAAAGAGAGACGTAAAAAAAAGTTCTCAATAGCTCTTAACGCAGATTAATGGCCGTGAATAATAATCGCCACGTTGCATTTGCACTCGTGCACCCTGGCGACACGAATTCAAGAAGTCCCCGTTGTCCATTTGTTAGGGTTTTCAAAGAGAGAGAAAAATATATAAATCAAACTTGATGTATTTACTATATATGTATCTATTTATAAATTCGCCACGTGGCATCAAAACTTCTCTGTGCATGCGCAATCGATCAGCCTAACATCGAGTCACAGATTTTCTACTCCCGTGAATGGAAACTGGGAGTGAATGGTGAGTTTAAAGGTAGGTAGGTTAAAGGTAGGTAGGTTAAAGGTAGGTAGGTTAAATGTAGGTAGGTTAAAGGTGGGTAGGTTAAAGGTAGGTAGGTTAAAGGTAGGTAGGTTAAAGGTAGTTAGGTTAAAGGTAGGTAGGTTAAAGGTAGGTAGGTTAAAGCTAGGTAGGTTAAAGGTTGGTAGGTTAAAGGTAGGTAGGTTAAAGATAGGTAGGTTAAAGGTAGGTAGGTTAAAGGTGGGTAGGTTAAAGGTAGGTAGGTTAAAGCTAGGTAGGTTAAAGGCCTTCTATATATTGGCATCTTTAAAAAAATGTTTTTTTTAATCATTTGTCATATATATGGTGATGGTGAGGTAAGTTGCATTAGCAAATGAAATCAATTTACCTCCCCAAACTATTTCGGTCAATTAAATTTCGCAAAAATAGTTATCAACTCTATTATACGTTATGAGAGACCATTTGCATGAATTATATATATATATATTTTTTTAAATAATTGTATTATCAAGACAGGGTAGCTGATTTCAGCGCACAAAGAAACGTCAGCCATTTGACGAATTTTCTAATTAGTGCCAACCACTGCGGATTAAATATTGAACGATTTTTTTCAGATAATAATTTTATAAAATTATATTGCAGTGTATATGATCACAAAATAAATTGTCATGGATTAAAAAACTCATTTTTAACTTTGACTGATGTTGCTTACTATGTGTAGACAAGGGTGTTTTTAAAATCTGCAAAATTCGCGGTCATGTTACCGATTTTTTTGGCAAGAAATTTTGCCATAAACGCCATAATTTTTAGCCTGAGATAACATGGAAGAATTTTCCCACCTTGTTTAATCGATAAATTAATTATATCATTTAATATTCAATTTACTCGCGAAATTGTGAGTTCTCATTGTCATGTCATGTAAGACCTTCTAAATATGTATCTCTGACGGTATTTATACAAAAATATTCTATCTTCTTTCAAGGACTACCTCAAACTACGCAAAGAAAATTTTTAATCGATCGAATTTAAATTCTATCAGACTTAGATTTGATTTAATCGGCTTGATCGAGAATTAAAAAATCGCTGGCTCATGAGAAAAACTCGCATATGACATTCGGGCAATTACTCGAATATCCGTACCAAAACGTCTCGAGTTTCTTGTGGCAAACCGGTGTATCCATGTACTTGATAATCCACGGTTGTATCGATCGGCAGAAAACAGTGAGACATGAAAGGAAAAGGACGATTAGCATGAGATTGTCGAGGAGAGGACAGTGGGGCGAAAGGGGAAAATTGAGCTCTCGAGATCTCCGGTTCGTCGGGGTTAATCAACCTGGAGAAAACACGTTGCACGTGCGCCCGTCGCCCGCTTTCGTTCTATCCGGATCGTTTTTTCGACTAATTAAGGCATTTAGAAAGGGCATATACTTGCGTAATGTGCCCATGCAATATACACGTAGAAATGTATGAAATTACTTTTTTCCATAACGATATAATATGTCGTAATAAAAAGGGGGGTGGTGGCGAGGCAATGCGTGTGGAAAATATGTGACATGGAAAGGTGGCAAGCCGAAAAATAGTACGGTAAGTACTCAAAGAAATCTCTGTTGTAGATTTACTACTGGGGTGGCGATAGTCAGCGTTCTTTTTTTTATTTATTATTTTTCCTCAATTAAATGGCACAATTTTAATATGTTTTTTTCTTTACCTGCCTGTAAATCCAGCCCCAGTACGTTATAAAATTATTGCCCATATCTCTATTCGCACTACATCCAGTAGAAAAAGTGATCAGAGATCGTTTCAATGACTATGCGAAGGCGAGAATAAAATCATCAGCGTTAAGGACAAATATTTATCCTTCCAATCACTAACTTTGTGTTGATGGTTATAGAGACAGACAGCTCGTATAATTACCTAAATCCTATCTGTGGTTTCTATGTGCGAATAGGATGGCATTGAGACATCCTTTTCTTTTTTTTTAGTTCAAATACCATCAGTTGTGTATTGAGCATCACCACAACCCTCTATTGTCCTACTGCGACATTTTCACATCTTGCATTGGTGGGGGGAGGAGGAGAGAGGAGAGAGAGAGAGTAAAAGAGGCGTCAATGTGAAATTTGCACCATGGAAGTTTCACGGTGGTGCAAAAAGGCACAAAATACACGAAAATAAGTAACATGGGCGGTACGGACGTTAGTATCAAATGTCGACATCTGCTTCTTGCCTCTCGCGCGCTCTCTCATCTTCCGCGACACAACGAGGAGAGACACCGAGGAGAGACAAAAGTGCCACAGAATAAAGCTGCAGTGGGGTTACCTGCTGGATCGAGAGACAGTGCCGGCAATCCGGCAACCAAGGGAATTTAATCTAAGAGGAAACGGGGTAAGCGAATTTCGTGGCCGATCGAAGAGACGCCTCTGTGCTGGCTCTCTGGTACTCGGACCATTCTGCATGAGGCTGTCTGCCACTACGAGGCTACCAATGATATCCGATAACGTCCCACGAAGGTCCTTATTATAGCAAGGATACGAGAGACATCGGGGAGTGAGAGAGAAAGCCATCCAGAGGCAAATACGACTTTTACGGATTCTTCGTGCTCGACCTGTTGCACTTTTACATTGAAAACCACCAACGCTTCCAATACTTCTTTATATTCTATGTCTTGTCTTTGTTCATGTGTTCGTGTGTATGTTTTTATATATACCCTTGTACGATATCGATTTAAAAGCGGTTAAAGGAAACCTCGTGAGAATGAATTACGCGTATGTACGCTACCGACCATTCTTCGTACTTACAAGCAACGAAACACATGCCGGATTCTTACCTTTATTTCTTTCTTTTCTTCAAACACTTCTCGCGAAATAACGAGGTGCATGTACTCGTGATGCACTCGCGAGATATTCAGGTAAAAGAAATGGCGAAAGAGGCGGAAATATGGTGTGGGGTGGGGGGAGGAGGGGGGGGGGGGGGAGGGATAAGAGGCAACAAGCGCGATAAGAGAGAGGCAACATGTTTTTGCAAAGTATCTTTCGCGGAGTTTATTTTCACTCTACAAAAGACTGGGGGAAAAAAATTGTAATGCTAATTGTAAGTGACTCATTTTAATTGATGGTTTATTGTAAAAATTTGTATTATGTTAAGGTGATTTGCACCATTAGTGTACAAATTACACCCCATATGAAAAAAAAAAAAAAAAAACCGGTATAGGAACAAAAGATATTTTGTGGTGAATTTTGAGAGTGTATTGGTATTTTTTTTTAAATTGTTTTCGGTGCGCAGTAAAACAACAATTTTTTAGCTGGGTCAATCAGACCCATGTGTCATATTGACAGACCCATAAATGCACAAAGCTGGGCTTATAAATTTGTATATTTAGAAGTTACTTTTTTTAAAAATAAAATTGACAATTAGAAGACGCGATCTTGCAATTTTGTGGAGGTCGCGAAATTATTGACCATTATTTTTCCAACCTACTGCCACGGTCATATAGTATCCATAGTGTCTTCAGCTTTATGCCATAAACTGAGATTTAGTATGAAAAGCAAAAACTCACTTGTACAACGTTATTGTTACGATATTAAAATTTTTTTTTAATTTTTTTTTTTACATTGTGGATTATTTACGAGACGATTATTTTAATATCTTAGGGAAGTGGAAAATTAAAAAAAGCACGTAGAGATATTTAAAAAAAAAAAAAAAAAAGTATTAAAAAATATAAGAGAGAAATTAATTTTCCATATACACAATATTTTGGTTTCAATGCTTTACGTTTACTGTTTCGTATCAACCGTATCTCTAAACATGCCGTTCATAAAATATTTTATCCTTCTTGTTGACCTTTGCCAAATTTCACACATGAGGACAAAGTTGTACGGAGATTTTTAAGTATCGGGAGAGTCAGAAACTGATGTAGCGGTCAATGAGTATTTGTAAAACAAATATTTCGTTATACGATTACTAAATGTTTCAATTCGCAAAATCAGTGTATCTTATGAAGAAAAAGAAAAAAAAGTTTCAATTCCCAGATATGAAATATGATAGTTTTAAATTTTTAATTATATTGAATTCAAATATACGAAATATTCGTTGACGTCACTCTTCAAAGAACAGAAAGTAGACCATTCTCTTCAACTCTCATTTTTATTACGTCTTTTTATCATCGTATGCATTTTTTTTTTTTTTTTAATTCTGCATATTTACTAGAGTTAAAAACTTTTCAAAAATTGCTTGGGTTAATTTTGTTAAATCGCGGTTACGAACAAACAAACAGCCTCAAAATTTCGACAAGTCAAGTCAAACCAGAGACATGCTCACTTCTCGTTTGTTAAAGAAAAATAATTCATTTATATATATAGAGAAAAACAAAATGCTTACCAGACTTGCCAACTCTGGGGCCACCGAGGACGACCACCCTGATCCTGTTAACGTTTGTCATCATCCAATATCCAGACGATGATTGTATTCGATATATAAATATATATATATATATATATATACATATATATATATATATATATCTATATATATATAAATATATATTTTCACTTTCGTCAAGTAACGTTCGAGTCACTGCACATTATATCGTTATACTCTGCATAAAACATAAACAAGCACAAATCCGTTGTCAAACTGAGAAAAAAGAAGTAATTGTGAATAAAATATACGTTGCACTCGATATCACATAATGATCAGTGTACACATTTGATCCACAAGTAAATTCCACTCGACCCACTTAGCGCTCGCGCACGTACCCTCTGTAGTGTGCGCAAACTCGCTCCGAATCGTTAAGATTAAATTCTACGCCGTCCGATAAAAATTATAACATCCAAATTGAAGATACATGAAAATTACGAGGAACCGATAAAAACATAAATAAAAAAAGTCCAACATTGATGTACACCGTGCGACGTATGCGAACGCACTGTCGTTGGGAGACACGCGCCTGAGTGCATAACTTTCATTCGATTGCTCGTCGACAATTCCTCTGCCCAGAGCTCGAGAGATACAACTGGCATCCGAGTGCCCGTGAGTATAGTACGCTTGCGCCTATCTACTTGCGCGCGCACCATACGCGCCAATCAACTCGCCCAGAAGTGCAAAGTTACCGCTTTGTAATTATTTCGATGCGTGCGCGCCCCCTAGCAGAATATTCTCAGTGTTAGACGAACATTAAATCTCGTCACGTTGGATGAAGGGATTTTCTCGGACGTCCTGTCGGTATTCAATCCTATTCAATCTTTGGTGACCAGGCTCGATCAGGCCCAAACAATTCGGTTGAAGAAGAAGAAGAAGAATATTTAGGTCTATGCTATCAGATTATACTTCTGCGTCTTGATCGGAGGATACCGCGAACCGCCTAATATCTTTATAACGCAAAATGTATCCGCTAGAGGGTCTTTCTTCTTCTTCGTATTTATTCTCGTTCAGTCTCGTCAGATCTACGCTTATTTATCTGCTTTTAGGATTATCTTCTGCGCAAAGAGTCGTGTGGTACGTGTCAAGATTCAGAGATGAAGCTTTTGCGGTGTCCTCTCGATGAGGCTAAAATTGCTGTCTCCACCCGCTACGAGCAGCACGAGAGACACGAATAAGAGAAACAAGATAAGATGAGAGATTCGCAATGAGTCTTGCGGTCACGCGGTAAACCGACAGCGATGAGGGATCTTTTTTCCAACAACCTAAGATTTCTTACTCTCAAAGATTGTATATAGTGAAAATAAGAAAAATAGAAAGAGGAACGAAAGATTGTAAGACGTCGAAGAGTGATGATGCACTTGCTTGATGCTTTCTGGCACCACACCGTGATGTGTCTTCGGCAAGAGTAAAACCGTCACGATTAAAACTCGCTGTCGTAATTCGAGTATCGATTAAACTCTAAGTGAACTTTGTTCTACTACCCACGATTAACTTCATCTTTTTATTTCCCTAACTTTATTCACACACGTTTGTACGCGCGCGTCTTACACTTTGATGTAAAGATGAGTTCACACGTACTCGAAGAAAGACGATAAAACTTTCCAACGCCGAAGAATACTGCAGCAACTTTGTGTTTTTTTTTTTAAGCATTACAGTCGAGGCCAAAACTGGCCACGAGAGAATAAGAATATATCCAAATTAGTATTCCAGAGATACAGATGGTTAAACGAAGATAACGGCCAGGTCTCGATCGTGCAAAATTTGGCGGCCTCATCAGTTGTGTCTTGGGCTTGCGAAATTCTCTCGGTTAATCGATGAGGGATCAAATTTATCGTATTTAATCATACTTTAAGACAGAAACGAAATGTCTGTTTTTTTGTTTTTCGTTTACTGTATCTTGCCTGTCCGTGACAAGTGGAAATTCCGAGTTTAACGAAGATGTATATTCGCGCAAGTAGAACCGAGAGGGATTCAAGAGAGTCGAAACCTCGCGCAACGAATCACGGATGGAAGGATCGTCTCTCGTGTTGTCGAAGCATTCAGTGTCGTGGCGCCACTGCCTTGGGCCCTTTTTTGCTGCTACTCGACGGGAGGAAATGAGCTTGTTGGGTATAGTAATAACGGTGGTGCGCAAAGCGGCGTTGGTAGTTTACGTTTATACGTGTGTACACTTTTATATGTATAGTTTACCGAGCCTCGTACCTCCTCGATGTTCTCTCTCAGAGTCTTTCCTCGACTGTAGTCGATGGGGGAGCCCCGTTGCTTCACTTTCTCTGAGTACGACGGACCTCGTAACGAACACAAGGCTTCTGCTCTTGTTGGTAATGGTGGTGGAGATTGTGGTGGCGCTGATGTCTCGACATCACGTCTCTTCGATCGTCGTATACGCTATGCTTTTTCTTTTCTTTTTTACTTCTCCCGCGTGTCACGGACTCACGAATGTTCCGGTTATCCTAGTATCGTAGTTTTGGTCGCGCTAGTCCAGGGAAAAAAAATTGTGGTGCAGGGACTTGAAGGCCCACGTGCGTGAGAAGAGCTCGAACTACGCAGAAAAACATTGTAATATTTTTATTATTTTAATGGGATATATAAGAAATTGATTGTTGGAATTACATTCATTTTTATCATGTGTCATTTACGGAGAAATGTAAGATTTTTTACAGATCAGAAGAATCATCATTATTTTAAATTGCACCATAACAATTATCAACTATTTGCAAACATATCAATTTTCAAAGGATTTTGACAAGATCCACTCGGTTGCAGCGGGGGGTTCTTCAGCAAATTGCAATAAGGATAATTTTTTTCAAATTTAGAATGTTTTTATAATAAAGAAAACGTATATGTTTGATCGTTACCAGTTTCGGTCACTGTACCTATTGTCGTGATTTTTACTATTATTTATTTGGAAACCTCGTTTTGTCGCATTTTCATGTTGATATTCTACAATAGTATGCATCTTGAAAATTATTGGTCAACGTGGATCATATATATATATAGGTGATGAAAAATCGTACACTACAACGATCCATACCCTATATAATTCAGAATTTGAATAGAAGAATTTGCAAAGCCCCATGAATGAAAATTTATCTACTAAGTTTCCAAAGAATTCTACAAACGGTGCAAGATAAAAAATAGTGGGAATCGGAATTATGGTATTCTCGAGGAAGGTCAATCATAGCAACATATTAAAATGAACCTTTATCTACAAAATACGAACTAGCGAGTCGTTCGGAATATCCATCGACTTACTTCAATTGGCACATATAAAAAATTCAATACTGAAAATTATTGTTGCCATTTGAACTATTTCTATGATGGTCAATAATAGAAAATTGACTTCGATCGAAAAATAATTATTAAAAAATTATTCAACAGGCCCGTTATTAATAATTTATCATGTGTGGAGTAGATCGTTTTCATTACAATCAAAGGCTCGAGGCCTTGCATTTTGTAATGCCACGGGCGGTGAAGAATGAGGATTGTGAAGTTTTTTTTTTATACGGGACTGTAATTTGTGGCGACTGACTGGCGACTAGAAAACGTTTGAAAGAACACGTATTACATGTTTTTATGCCAGTTATGTGGCCATATAAAATCAAGTACTTTCCAAGTCCGTTTTAGAATAATGTTACAAATTACCAGAGCACCGTGATATGTAATCATTAATGACATAATCATTTATTGTAACCGAATTTTTTATGCACTTGTGAGATAGTTCGGAGCATGAAATAAAAATATAGATAATTCAGCCGGCTTGTGATTAAATTAAACTTACATATATATTAGTGTATTGACAAAGTTTTAAATATTTTCACCGTACAAATTCGGAGATATATCGCTATAACATTTTCGAAGCGCAGGGCTTCATCTTTGTAAATGTTCTACTGACATGGCAGGACGATCAAAAAAAAAAATCATAAATTGCAAATTATACTTTGAAAGATATTGAAGAAAAATTAAGGTGATTGTTTCGTATCGTAGCATAAACTGAGCGGAAGAAAATCTCGAACAAATATACCCCCGTACAATTATTAAACAAGCAAAACTACGTAACGTTATGTCACGTTAATTCTTAAATTGAAACATTCAATTAAAAGAAAAAATGATTTGTAGAGCAACTAATTTAAAACTCGTGCTTGAAATTTTCATTAGCAATAAAATCCATTTTCATAAACGAATTGACATAAACAAAATGTCACCTGATTTACACTTAGCGTGAGAAGTGCATTAAAATTTTAAGCTCTGCTTTACATGCCCCAATAGTTCCACAGCATCTCGTTGTTTCAAGATTCGGTTACTATTGTACCCGAATATTCATACAACATGGGGATTGGCCTACGATTAATATTGAACTCCATTGTGGCTAATCTCTTATGGCTTCGTATTACTCCGTGCATATAAGTTCTCCCTTATTTATCGGCTTACCATACCACATATATATCGTGGCCTACTTGGACTCGTACTGTGTGCTCTGGTGTTTCCTTTCTTAGATTGCCATTCTTAGTTTTACGTTTTGTTATGCTTGCTCGGTAATTTTTTACACGCTCTTTGCTTTTTTCAGTGGATGATAACATTTTTTATGCAAACGTGGATAGAGCAAAGCACGTATCAAATAGGGCACTATGTGTATGACTGCAATTATGATGCATTTTCAGACTATGTATGGCTATGTTTGAGAAAATGTTTAAGTTTTGCATGTGAGAATATATAGTGGAATGTGGATGGTGAAATAAAGTAAAATGTTTTTTACACGCTCTTTGCTCGCAGGAGAGCTTTTTTCAGTGGATGATAAAAAATTGTATGAAAACGTGGATAGAGCAAAGTACGTATCAAATAGGGCACTATGTGTATGACTGCAATTATGATGCATTTTCAGACTATGTATGGCTACGATGATGATGCATTTTTCATTCAAGTAGTGAATTGTCATTAATTATTAGAAAAATTACTCTTTGCGAATGGCAAAGTGACAAAATACTTTTCAAACTCGTAAAAAATCGCCACTAATGTCGGGATGAGTGTATATTATTTTTCTTGTCAAATTGGACAAGTATAAGCGGCACGATACTTGCTGATATTTGCAAACATACAAGTATGAAGCATGGTAAAATTCACGTATATGAATAATCGCAGCATAAGGTGGATGGAACTGAAGTAATGATTCATCTTATCGTTACATGCGGACGGTCAGTAAAGAGGCTCGTATTTACGACTGCGTTGCAATTCTTGACTCTCGATTTGCGATCTGCTTTCTCAGCTGTTTTCATTTTACACAGCATTTTAAGTTTTGCCCAACCGATTGTAAATTGTTAATTAATAATTAATCGTTACTGAACAATGTTGGGCATTTTTGGTGATTTCCATGACGTCGTAATGTAAAATTTAATATCAGAATGAAAACAGTTTTTGGGATCAAAAACTGGGAAATTTATATTTTTTTAAAAAGCCCGCATAAAGTCCATCAAACAGATTGTTTTTAATTTTTTGTTATGAGTGACAGATTTACACTTCCTTGAAAATATTTCAAAGAGGTATATCTCGCCATTGGAATATTCAAAACAATCATTAATCTCTGTTCCTCATTTATGATAAAACTTTTGGACACATATGTTGTATTCAACCCTATTACAAATGAGACTTATAAATCTCGTACCCAAAAGAACATGTAAAATCATGAATCAGGCCTCGTTTGAAACATAACTGGGTTTCGTTAACCGGAAAATCATATTTCAAATTTCTCCAACAGGTGTCACGATGTATATTTCTAATTTTCCCAATACAATAAAACTATTTGCTGAAATTTTTGCAGTTTATTTTCCAAAATGGATTTTTCTCAGGTATATTCTACGTTTCTACAATCGTATTTTTTTTTTCTTTTTGCAGCTTTATCAGTCGAATCGAGACTTTCTCGTCCTCGATATGACAAACAGCTTTTCTGATATCGAAGACTAATTGTCGGATCGTGACAACATTAAACGATCGTTTCGGAAAATTTATGTAGGAAGATAAAGACAAAGATCCGAATAAATGCAACGACGTCGACAACGACGACGTTACTGTAATCCCAACGGTAGCGCGCTCGTTGTACGTCTCGGTATGCGAGAATGTTATACGATCTCAGAGCAAAATAATCATCGTATCGCTGTGGAATCTTAGTTGACCGAATACAACACGTACAGGGTGAGCTCGCACACTCGCAACAACTCTGGCGTCAATGAATAAATATTTATTTCAATATTCGCGGTACTCCAGACGGATTGCTGATGTATTAAAAAATATTTCAATTGCAAGCAATGCGAAACGGAGAAACCGATCAGCGATATCCCAATGGCGTATCGCTGACATGGCGAATCGCTGACTGCTACAAAAGTGCCCTTTAAAATTATTCCTTCTGCCATTTGCGATAGTCAATAGGTTAGGATCATTTTTGGCTTTCTTTTGGTTAGTCTTAGATTTGATTCCATCAGTTTGTTTATAGGGACAAAAAAATAAAATAGAATTTCCTAATCGCGATAAAATTTATAAGAATATTTAAAAAGATAATTTTTTTTTTCCTTCGCTGCAATATTTTCGTATAATGTAAAATTTCACTGATGCGAGTAACTGAAATGAAGAACATTTTACTAAAATTAAACTCTGAAATAATCAGGTCATTCGTTTGCCGTATATAAAAATTGTATCGCTTTGTTGAGTATCAGAATTTTTGTATTGTAAATATTTCATCAAAATTCGATTAAAGGTCGAAGCGTTTTTGCTGGCGCCAAGAGAAAAAACAATAAATATTTCTTCTGTCTGTCCGTTTGCTTGGGTTTTTCATATGTCAAAGTTGTGCGCAAAATAGTAATTAATAAATCATCCGTGTAATTAAAAATTTGGAACATCAACGACTGTCGGTCCATAAATTGGATAATTACGTAGTTCGAAGAATTTAATTGGAATATTAATAAAGATTTATCATCTTTGATCTTTCTCCAAGGATTTCTCGTTACCAAACTAATCTATGTTCGATTTTTTTATGAAAGGGAATACGGATGAAGAGAAAAATTACGAAGACGAGACGACGTCCACCAGACGCGCAGGCAATACAGAATGCACAAAACGTAGATACGAGTGAAAGCAAAACCCGAGGCTAATATAAAAACAACGCGAGATACAGGCACATATATATATATATATATATATATATATATATATATATGCATGTATATATATATACACAAAGCAGCAGCAATGACGTGCTGATGTTGCACTCTCGCACGAGGAAGCGAGAATATATTGCGGAGAGCAAGAGGGAATGAAAAAGTATAAGAAAGAACCAAGAAAGAGCGTGCAGCCATCAGTTGTTTCTATTCAATCCCGATCTATACACATTTCACCGACCTTACATCGCCGACATCGTATACATCGTAAGCCAAAACTGTATGTAAGGAAGACTGGGACTACTTGACGCACTTTTTACGTTTTCATTTACCTCGGTAGGGTTAAACGATTTGACCTTTGACACAAATGAAGAAGCGATACTTATCTACGTTTGAAAAAAAATGCCGATCTAGTATTTGCTGGTTTGGCTGGTTAATTCCGGACTTGAAACTCGCAAAGTTTTAGGGCGTCACTAGGTACTACTATACTACTATACTATACTACTCTATGTGGGCTAACTTAAACACACTTCTTAACCCTCCGTTACTCATGTAAGCAGGTGTAGGGCACCCCCCAACGTTCTTATTTTTGGCACTCCGCATCGAATTTTTCTTTCTCGACAACTTCATTTTCAATTATCTCCTTATAAAATATTGATTTTCGGGTCAAATACCAATGAATCATGTTTCCGAGAGTCTTCAGATTAATAAAAAATCGAATTTGTTCTAAAAGTTCAATTTGTTATTGAAAAATATATAATTGAAGTTGGATACACCCGACGTGATGAGGGTTCACGGATTATTTTTTCACGTGAGTAACGGAGGTTTAAAGAAAATCAAAGGTGTCTAGGCAGTAGGAAAAGGTCATGTGGGGATCCCAGTCGGAATAGCAAAAATGAGCAGTTTTTTCTGTTTGCATTAAAAATTTTTGAGAGTATAGAAAGTGCCCGAGATAAAAAAAAAAGGCTCACCGAGTGATAGAAAAATTGAAGAAAAGTAGAAAAACAAAACTAATAAAACATGAATCTCTCAGTAATAGCCGGAAGAAGGCGTTACAACAAAACCACGAAAAAACAACAACAACGTAACTATTCTAAATTTCACAGCGATTCACAAACTAGACGAGGAGAAAGAAAAAATACATTAAATTTCCCACTCAACTCGCCCGTAACAAACTCCGCGATGAGATAAAGTTATATATATACACTCAGCTCACTGTGCCAATAAATGGGCCATTCACATTCAATAATCATAACAATATATAGAATTACCTTTTTTCACACTAATAGACGAAAAGAAAAATGTCTGTTGAAGCAAGTACGCGTATCCTGCTTCGCATTTCTTCTTTCTTTTTCAGCACCCACTTCAACCAACGTCAAGTGACATAAACAGTTTCGTCGAGAGCCTCCTTGCGGGCGTGCAAAAAACACAGAGTGTAGGTATGTGTCAGCGCGTGTGCCAAACACGACAGACTTCCGTACCGCGGATTTTTAAAAGCGAAATATAATCTCTCGTCAGTCGTTGAATTTGTTTTTTTTTTTTTCTACAACCCACGAATGACACATAGATTTTTCTTTTTTGTTCGCCCACTGATGTAAATCACATCCGCTCAAAAATATATGTGAAGATATTCAGGGATCCTCGCCCACCGTAAGTTTCTATATTCGATCGCGACACTCACTCTCGCTTTTCTCATCTACACCGTATCGTTTCTCGTTGACCAGAGACTCTTCCAACGAAGACTGCTCTTCCCCGAATCGAAAATTTCACGCTCGTTATCAAGTTCTCTAGTCTCGTGATAATAATCGTGATAATAAAGTTCATTAACGTTGGTACACCAGGACAGTTTTTCTTTTCATGGTGTAAGAAATTTTTCGTTTTGGTTTTTAAATTCGTCTCGCAATTCATGCGATGAAGCGCAGGCGTAATTCAATTTCGATATTATTATTTTTCATTATCACGATTTGTCGTTATGTATCATTGTTGAAAGGAGCGAATAATTTTTTTCGTCGGGATTTTACGGTTTTTATTATTTCAATTTATTAGGGGTGTTCTTGTTTGGATTTTTTATCCCTCCGTATCTGTTTCGATATATTTTGATTTGTTTGCGCGGACCAACATTTCGTATATGGAGATACGTACGCGTAATGACAACGAAACACGAGAGTACGTATATGACCACTCGCGCCGAGCGCTCGCCGGCGAATGCTCGCATTCGTCCCGGCGCACTGTCTAATATACACTTACCGGCTACGGCGCACGTTTTACGGTCAGCAGCGCAGCACACCAGCAATCGGCGTCTACGACTGCGGCGTCACCGAGCAGTATCAACAGTACCGCGAAAGACCGCGCGAGCTACGCTACAAGATGACTGGTGTGTTAACGCAGGTAAGATCCTCGCTTGTATATCCACGCGTAAGTTTCGCCTCCAACCATTCCCGAGGAACTCGGCCCGACGCTCTATATATATATATATATATATATATATATATATATACGTATACAATGTACGTATTTTATATACATGTATGTAATATATTATTCCCTCACTGTTCAGCACCCGCGATGCGGGCCGCTGTATAATTTCCGGACGCTGGTAAACGCACATGCCGAAGAAACGAGGTGAGAAAAACATTGTTCATTAATGAAATGGATTCTCGAAATCTCGCAATTATTCTTGTTCATCTTTTTTTGTTCATTGATTTGTAATCACGAGATAGAAAGCAGAAATGATGAAGAGGAATTAAAAAAATATTATCGCTTAGTACTTTGTGAACAGAATTTTTTTCCGATTTCGGCCGAATTTTACCCGTGTTGGTCAATTTAGGTGAGTATTGAACAGAATCGGTAAATATGGACCAGGGCGGTTAAATGGATTTGAGAAACAAGTCAAATTAATTTATTTGCATCAAGTGATT
The DNA here is from genome assembly GCA_963669185.1 of Dyspetes luteomarginatus. NCBI lineage: Eukaryota > Metazoa > Arthropoda > Insecta > Hymenoptera > Ichneumonidae > Dyspetes > Dyspetes luteomarginatus. The sequence goes on from OY769912.1 coordinate 7,819,143, forward strand.
ACGCTTTCCGTAGGAAAGAGGAAAAGTCTTGAACATAATAAAAATTACGTTTATTGCGTTATGAATAATCGCGGAGTATATCAGATCATTAACTTCAGACCGAGGCTCACGGTGCGAGCACACTAGACATACAATATTAAAAATACATGTATATCTGATTGAGTTCAAAGCGTTCTTCATTTAATTAACTGTCCATCATCAGTTATGGAAGCCTCAGATGATGGTACACTTCCGTAGACGTTAGGTCAACTATTCCTACGCATCAAACTAATTCTCCATATTCTATTTCCAATAATTCTTCATTCCCTACCCCTTCACTTTCTTTATATGAACAAGTTTAGTATTATGAAAACATATGCAAATTACAATAAATAACCATTTTCCTCTATTATCTCCAATAATAATTAAGAGATTAAACACTTATACGTATAATTATTCCAAAATTATCGTGAGGAATGCCGAATGTTGTACAAACAATTTTTAATAAATAATATTTTTGTATTAAGGTAGATCGATTTTTGATCATTTTGAATAATTTGATGCTGGCTCGTTGGAAAAAAGTATGAGGAACTTCAAAGTATATCATATAAATCTAAATTTTCTTTTTAATTGATTGGCTTGGTAACATAAATAAGTTTCTAGAAATGTACTACAAAAATAAAGTGAAGATGAGCAGCTGTTCGTAAATTAATAATATTGGAATCTATAAAGGGTCTGACTGAAAGACTTCATCGTCGGATACGACCACTATTCCCATAATATTGGTTTCGAGGTCTCACCACGTAGAGGTCGCCTGCTCATCAAGACCCGGAGTATATAGCACATATACGTATTTGTACTCTATTCACTCATATAAGTGACTCACGGGTCACTTATATTTTTAGTCGAGAATAAATAAAAAAATCAATTTCCCTGGTCCCCTTGTTCCCTGGTCATCATTGAGGTGCTTTTTTCAGCTGATGTGAAACAATAAAAAAAAAAATTCAACAAACCTAGCAATAGCAGAAGAAGCTAGAGATGAATTGATATTGTAAAAATTGTGAATGATCTATCAAACTTTATTTATCAAACTGGACATTTTGCATACTTGGAGAAAATGGCTACAAAATTAGCTACAAAAATGCTGAAAATTTCATTGACGCACCGGGCCAAAAAGAAATGCACGAAGTTGAATTTTTGTTCACATTTTGATGGAAAATGGTTTACTCGTGGCTGGGATGGCTCTAACTTTACTTCCTGGAGGGATTGACACTCTTTAAAATAGCACTTCTTGGTGTTTAGCACGTCATTAGGTTGCATTGTTTTTACATTTTTAAAGTAATTTTGAAGTCAGATTGTCAATTATTACATTTTTTTGCAAGCCTTTTCGATCTAATATCAGAAATTTTCAACATCCTTTCAGAGTCATGGAAATCGAGCTAGCATCATGGTTGATGTGTTCAAAACATATGGGAGTAACGTGGTACGACCATCTTAATTTGGCACTTAAAAAAATTCCGTTACTAGTCGATGCAACATTTGATTTTTCCTTTATTTCTATCCTATTTTTATTTATTTTTTGGCTAACCAAAAATTTACGAGTAATAACTGAATATTTATTTCGCTATATCCAAAAAAATATATGTAAAAAGTTTAAAAAAAAAATTCATTGTGCCTGTACAGCATCTGAAAATCGTCATAATTCTTAGTTTCTCTCGATTTTTTTTATATAAAATAATAAGGAAAATGAAAAAAAATCCAAACCGTGGGTTGGATCGCAATGTTGATGATTTTTTGAGATTTAAAAAAATGTAATTTCAATAAAAATATCTTCATCTTTATGTGAGATGGAATAACAAGTGAAGAAAAGCAACAAAAAAAAACGTGATTGTGGACAAGAGAAAAAATCGAGAAATTATTATTGTTTTTTTCCTTAACATTTAACCCCACCTAACCCTGTATGTGCAGCATCTGAAGCTCAAGGCAATGTCAGGTTTTGAAATCTGCACGAAAAAAAAATCTTGCTATATCCAACATTTGATATTTTCTAAAATTAAGTATCTTCTCTGTTCTATCGAAAATATTATGTATACTGCTGATGAATCATAATTTTTATCAAAAAATTAATAATTTCATACGGAACTATTGAAAAAGTAAACTGATATATTAATAATACAAAGGTACTTATTTTCCTATCAATTTGCCCTTTGATTCATCTTCTGTTCGGAGACGTTCTGAGATTAGTGAAAATATTTTCGGCACTCTGTATTTTTTATTATATCTTCTGCATGAGATTTTGAGTTTTCCCACACTTTTGTGGACTATCTCGACTCTCCTGCACCTTAAAATAAACCATTAACATAGGCATGTATGGTTTCAGCCACTAATCTGTAGAGCATTATTGGCCAAGGTCATTGCAGCACCCATCGACATATCAACTAACTTTCGTGTCCGTTCGTGACCTTTTGGATCCTTCTTTGTTAAAAATTTAATCGAGCTCTTGCGAGTTAACCTTCGGAGAATTTGTTTATTATCGCTTTAAGTGGGTCAGCTTTTTCCGTTACATGAATCAATTGCTTGTCTATGGCTCATTTCAGAATCCATTGTTTACGCCAAACGGAGAATGAAAGAAAGACAATGGAAGAAGAAAACGCGGTGCATGGAAAGAACTATATCGTCAAATTTGCCGGGGAGTTTTGGACCAAAACGCAAATAACTTTAATAAGAACGTCTGCCAGCCAGAGATGAAGATACGAATGAAAAATATTATTTTTTGTGTACATACGCACCTTCTATTTTCCTTCTTGCAAGTAGAAAAGTCGAGGTATTCGCGGTCAACGCGCCAGACAGTGAAGACACCTATCTCTGTTCAAAAACTTCGAACTACATATAGTTACTGAGGTCGATATGCACAACACCGATGACGGACGCGGCTATGTAATTGCTAGAATCATTGACAGATGTCGCCATGCGCGTATTCTGGCGCGGCTTTGAAAATCGATAATTCGAAAAGTACTTACGTGCGAGCTGCTCAACATTATTTCAGAGATGTAAGTATCTACTGTTACATTTAATTAAGCTGTAAATTGATATTAAATAGAACAACTTACTATGTAAATAAATATAATGTGATTTTTATGAATCAAAAAGGAAATGGCGTATTAAACTTTTATTGTGATAAGTAAATGCTCGAGGAGAGCACATATGAGGAACTCTTCGTCAACTGGGCCAGTTTTTTCAATCCACCCCGCGAATATTTTTTATATTTCGTGAGTTTATAGTACTACTCAAGAAAGCCTTCTATGATTTATTTCAGATTTTTAGAACGAACCCTTTGGGAGATGCCCTTTCTCCAAGTCGACATAAAGGGCAAGCCATTGGTCGCGTACAAAAAAATTTTGGACAAAATGCTATCATTTCTTCTCAACTTTTTAATGGAGTTACAAAGATAATTTCATCGATATTGTAATTGCCATTTTTCGGCAAAAAAGTTACAAAATAACTCATATATGAAAAAAGACCGTTTTTTAAAACAACATTTTCGGGAACATACCTAGAACTCGTAAAAAAAATGGCGTTAAAGCGGCTACAACGGTTTTGTACGAAAAACAAAAATGAAATACCCAGAAAATGTAAACATCGAACATCGATAAAATTATTTCTTTAACTCCATTAAAAATGTTGAAAAAAACTCATAATTTTTTTGTCTCACAATTTTTGTTTACAACCATTGACTTCAGTCAACGTTACAATCAACAGCTTGCCCTCCATACCAACATGAAAAAAGTGGTTTATATTCTTTAAGTATTTAATTTTTTTTTTACTACAAAACCGTTGCTCCCACTTTAATGCAAATTTGTTTACTCGTGCGCTGTACTATCAAGTATAGTGAGAGAATACGTGACTTGATGAAAGGCAACATACATATATATATATATATAGGATTGTTTCTCTCGTTCTCACGCTTGGAATAAAGTTACTGGGAGCGTAAAGTTGGACGATACGAGATTCGCAAATTTGCATTGTTTAATTCTTGTGAATTTTATCGTTTCGTATTGTGATTGAGTTTATCTTTTATTTAAATTCAACTTTGAAATATATATATTTATAATAGTGGCACGTAATTAATATCGTGCTCCTTAATCAAAACAACGCTAACAATAGCCTGTCTGAATGAATGGCTTAATCACTTAATTTTTATCTATTTATATTGTATTAATCAAAAACAAACAAAAAAGACAAATAAATAATGTTTCAGATCGCCGAAGAATCAACGTTTTTGACAAGTCAAGAACTTACTTTATTGATAAGCACTAAATACTATCATTTCGCGAATACTTGCACGTTGAGCTTATATTGAGATAATTGAGATAATTTATCTTAAGACGATGTGCTACTCCTCTTACCACTGTTTGTAACAAAAATTGGGTGCCAAAATTCTCCTAAACGGTTGATCTTTCGGACAAACGAAGAGAACAGCGAACTGCGTATAACGATTCGGTCGTTCGTGGTTTTCTTCGTTTGCCCGAAAGATCAACCGTTTAGAAGGATTTTGGTACCGGAGTAAAAGCAGCGTTCTCTCTCGCACTCACAAGGGCTTACGCAGAAACTGTTTTATCAGAGAAGCACCACATTACCTTAAGAGCATTTGAAAGCTCTTCTTTACCATCGTTGCAGACCTAAATTTTCGTGCAAATAACATTGCAAAACTATCGAACCAAATGAATGGAAATTTTAGTATATAATCCAGTTAGTAGTATCCTATAAGATGACAATCGTGGAATTTTGAAAATCAAAAAAAAAATTACAGTTTGCTTTACCCCCAGTTATCTGTAAAATAAGAATGGATTTACTGACCTTTAAAGCTAGTTATGCAAAAAATCTTTTATGTCACCCTATGCAGTAATAAAAAACTTAAGCTTAACTCTTAAGAGCATGTGAATGGTTTGGGTTTGGGTTTAAAATTGAAGGTATCGGAGTATCTTAATATGCCCGTGATAACGTAGGACACCAAGCGTGACCATTTGACGATAATATGTACGACAACTTTGCTGTTCTCACAATGACCTCATTTTTTTTCATCAATTTTCAGGAGGGACGAAATGGCACAAATTCTTCTTTGATATAATCAAAATCGTCGATATTTATTCATTATAATGTTACGATGTGTTTTATAGAACTTTCTGGCCACTAGTAGAGCAGACGTGTCCACGAGTATCAACATTTACATTTTACGCTAACTTTTCGATGTCCACTGACCTATTTTTTCCCTACATTCTGAAATGAACTAAAACATTACTGATTTTTTCAATATTATCGAGGTCTTAAATTAACGATATGAGCTCAGATTTAAAAACCCGATAAATATTTTTGAGAACAACAACATCTGTTTTGCCAACAGAGTAGTAGAACATCACTTTAATATAGTTTCGGTCAACTTGACAATCCTATCCTTCTTTTCTTCCCACACTCGCGAATGTAATCTATAATAGGTGACCATGGTAACCCATGTAATCAAAAGCTTAGCCTAGCATTAGTTATCAGCATTAATCGAGCAACTAAAGTTAATTATAGTTTAAGCATTTAAAAGAATTTTTTAAAGTATATTTTAAGCATGGTCAAAGAGGAAGAACACCTCGAAAAGATTGCCAAAAAATCATTGCTCGAGAAATACGATATACCAGTCGAAAACTTATCTTACGAATATATTACTCAGTGCGAAAACTCCAAAGAGTTGGAACGAATAGTTACCATTCTTCGGTCAGTACACTTGATGCTAATATTTATTTTATTTCTGCTCGAGAAAAGTAGAATTTTTTTTTTTTTTAATATTTATAATTTATAATTTATAATTTATAAATAAATAAAATATTTATTTATTTATTTATTTATTTATTTATTTATTTATTTATTTATTTATTTATTTATTTATTTATTTATTTATTTATTTATTTATTTATTTATTTATTTATTTATTTATTTATTTATTTATTTATTTATTTATTTATTTATTTATTTATTTATTTATTTATTTATTTATTTATTTATTTATTTATTTATTTATTTATTTATTTATTTATTTATTTATTTATTTATTTATTTATTTATTTATTTATTTATTTATTTATTTATTTATTTATTTATTTATTTATTTATTTATTTATTTATTTATTTATTTATTTATTTATTTATTTATTTATTTATTTATCATTCATTCATTCATTCATTCATTCATTCATTCATTCATTCATCCATCCATCAATCCATCCATCCATCCATCCATGAGCCTTCAACAGGTCAGGTGAAGAAGGATGTTATCCGGATCTTACGAGACATGCCGAGGCACGTTTGGCTGCAGTCAAGCCCGAAAGTGGTGTCTTGAGGACAGCGGAGCCGGTACTCACGCGAAACATGCTGGAACCTGAGACACGAATTAAGCTTGAGAATGACATAAATGAGTGGATGAGCGAGATGAAATTACGCGAAAAAGATTTGGAAGAAGGACGAGAGATGAAGACCAACGAGCCTATTCCGCAGCCTGCCGTTCGACAAATAACATTTAACGAACCCAAAGTAAGACGCGACCATTGACTCTTCACTGATGGTAAAATAACGTCGCCATTTTATCAAATAATATTATTCATCATTGAAATTAGTAAAATTGTAATTTTCAAAAATCATCGAGTATCCACAAGCTGTTGAATCAGGATTCAACAGACATTCAATAAATTTTATTCTTTGATAAACACCCTGAAATGAAAAGCAACAAAAATTAACATTCAACATTGAAAAGGTTTTGTTATTTTTTTCTCTCCATTCCATTATGGCAGTTGCAATTTATGTATTTTTTCTTCATTTTGGCTTCGATGAAGAAACAATCATTGCAAAATGGTCAAAAAAATAAGCGCATAGGCGCATGTGACTATGCAGGATGGGATAAGTACGACGCTGATACGGAATTGAATCGAATCGATCTTCAGCATTTGAAGAAACAAGCCGAAGTGAAAATGGTTCAGAAAAAACTTCAGGATAAAGAAGAAAAAATGAAAAAAGCATCGAGAGAAGCTATAGTGAACAAACGTTAGTAATTCAAACATTTTGCATTAATTATTAGTTCATTTTACCCCTCCGTGATCAATAAAATTATGGCTTTGGATTATTTTTTAAATTTACCGCTCCATTATTGAAGATTCTCTTATTTTTAATTTTTTATTGTAACTTTAATTTTTATTTTATTGCAAAATGTCCGAACGTGAAGGGTAACTTGAAACACGAAAATGTAATATTTCTGAAAATTTAGTCAATCACGTAATTCAATTATTTTTCTCACTAATTACCATTCAAACTCAATATTCTTGGTGCGTAGAATACTTTGATTATTTAATTTGTTTTTTTTTAACCATCTGCCATGTGCATCCTTGAGTGGGAATAATAATGAAGGAAAAAAAAAAATTCATCCAAGATTAATTTTGTTCAGTTACATTGACTGGAACAGAACTGAGTGTGATGGCTGAAAATGAACGAGAAAAGGGTAACGAGGCATTCAAGGCTGGTGACTACGAGGAGGCTCTTCAATTTTATAACTCGAGCATAACCATAGACGCGACGATAAATTCGTACAACAATCGTGCCATTACTTATATCAAATTGCAGAGTTACAAAAACGCTGTGGACGATTGTAATACGATAATAACGATCGATCACACAAATATAAAGGCGCTCCTTCGTCGAGGATTTGCCCTTGAGAATCTGGAAAAGAAAACTCAAGTACGTATTATTAAGTTTACTTATAAAATTTCGACGAACATTAATCAATTATTTTGCTTAAATTACACGCGACGTTCTGTAACTCAAGACGTAATGAAATCTTCATTCAGTCTTCACCCTCTTACCCTAAATCCTCGATTGAATTTTTTCGGCAAATAGCAACATTTTTCCTCGTGCCCAATTGAAAAATTCATCCGATGATTATTTGAGTCATCCCGAAATTTCGATTCTGCTTCGGAATAAATAGATTACAGTTAATTGTTAAGTTTACTTTTTTTTTTCTTGCAGGCATTAGCCGATTACGAGGCAGTACTGAAAATTGATCCATCGAATAAAATAGCAATAGCTGCGCTGAACAAGCTCAGACAACCGTGTGATTCTAAAAAGATTAGGTACAAAAAAATATTACCAACAGAAATGCAGACGATACGAATGAAAAAAAAACCAACTGGAATGATTTTTTTTCTCAATATCAACAGAAATAATAATTATTCAAAATGGTTCCAAATTATTCGTAATGATTGCAAACTTTTTCTTAATAATTTCAAATTATCGCTAATTCTTCCAAAATAATGTTGTATATTTTTTATTATTTTTTAAATTTATTTTTTCATGTTAATTTCGGATTTTTACGACCACTCAATTCTTATTTGCTCAACTCCACTTGTCACGATCGGTCGTAATCACAATTTTTTCACACTAATTATATGCAATTATGCCATGAAATTTTTTTGAATGGTTTCATTACGATTTTGTCAATATTTAATTTGCAATTTATGATTTAAGAATGAAAATAGAGGATGGACCAGCAACGGATGAAACTGCTTTGGCAAAAGTATCTTTGATTAAAAAGACAAAAAACGACAATTCGTCTCTGATAACGTCCAAAAATTGCAGCGAAATGTCGAAGAATATTCTTTCAAACGTCCAAGGGCATGAAACGCCGTCAATTTCTTCAAAAAAATCATCCAACACCAAGAAAAGTTCAAAAAATATCAACTCATTCATGAATCACATACCTGTTCAAGCAATTTCTCAAATACGTTCGCAAGTGTGTTTCTGCGACAACGCGCCAACCTCGTCTCAATATTCATCACCTCAGCCCCACATCAGGGATATTTACTGTCCAGAAGGATCTCAAGACTTAAAAAAAATTCCAAAACCCCAAAGTATTTTTACCGATACGAAAATTTCTTCCGGTGTAATCATCGAAGAAATACCAAACGATTCGTGCGAAACGTTTAAGGCAAATTTTAATTCTAAAAAAAATGATAAGGTCAAGTCGAAAAATAATAAAGCCATGAAGAATTTTGGGACCGGTGATAACAGTGAAATTGACCGAAAATCTGGCGTTATCATCGAAGAACTTCCGCTGGAAAAATACGACCCTAAGGTCAAAGACAAAAATGATAAAAAAAATGGGGAAATTTTTTCAAAATCTCCCCAAAAAACCAACAATTTACCGAAGCCACGATACTTTCCTAGTACTCAAGTTTTGTCTCAAAAATCTTCTGGAGTGATTATTGAAGAAATTACGAGCAACGAACCGTCAGTGAAATCTGACGTACCACCAGTTGATACTAATAAGATTAAAGAAAAAGCAAATAAAAATCAGGAAAAGAAGACGATTATGGAGAATTTTGCTTCTGGTGACAATGGAGAAATCACAAAAAAATATGGGCCTATCACAGAAGAAACTTCAATCGAAAATTACAATTTAAAAAAAGACCTCAAGAATTATAAAAAAATTGATGGAAATCGTTCCAAAGAGGAAAAAAAAATTACAAAGATCATAAAATCACAAATCATCGATAATAAACTTTCTTCCGATAAATATTCCGGAGTAATTGTCAAAAAAATGGCAAATAAACCGATCGAGGCACTTGAGAAAAAAACAAATTCTGACAAAAATGAGCAGATGACAAAAAAGCCTCAAGAACTTGACTCAATATACAATTTTGAAGCTGACAAAAAAGAAAAGATTGAGCAAAAATCTGACATTGAAAGAAAACTTTTACCAGAAGAATCAAATGTTAAAAGAATGCAAGACAGAAAATTCGTTACGATAGATTCTCCGTACGAGTTTCTTCGCATTTGGCACTCTTTGAGAAAAGATGACGATTTGATTTTGCACGCCGAACTTTTGAATGCTTTACCACCTGAAAATATCGATACAGGTGAGAATTTCGTGATATTTTTAACAAAATATAAATAAATTGTTTCATGCTTGTTTTTCCCTTTATTTTCATAATTAGTCATAGGGAACAAGCTGGATGGTGATATATTGAGTACAATTCTTCGATGCTTCGAGAAACACTTCTGTAATCCCATCAATTCAGAACGTCTGAGCCATTTTTTGCGTTGTCTGGGAAGAGTAAAACGCTTTTCTCTTGTCAAGATGTTTATGGATGTAAAGGATAAAAAAGGTACGTCGATAAACTTGACTCAATCAGCTCGATCAATTAAAAGTCATCATGACAATTTAGCTCTCGTTTTGCCCTAATTAATTCGTAAAATATGAATTATTATTAAGTATTAAAAAAAGCTGATTTGAACTATGACCCTCAAGATCTCTGTATCTGCTTTTTTGAACCTTCAGCAAGCCATAACATTTAAGAATTTATCACACTGAGACGAAATTATCCGGTGTACTGTTTGTTGATTCTCTAGATGCTGTTTTTTTGTGAAAAAATAAATAAATTGTTTTAAAAGGTAAATTTGACTGAATTTAGCTCACCGTATCTCCTTAAATATTGCTCCGAGAATAATATTTTAATAAACGATTTCTTTTCTTTTTTTTCCTTAGATAATTTCGTCTCAGTGTGATAGTTAAAATGTTATCGCTTGCTGAAGATTCAAAAATGCAGATGCAAAAATCTTGAGGGTCATGACCCTCAAGCTGCTTTTGAAATTTTTTTAAATAATTTTTTTGTCAAATTTGTACCATTTTTTTTTTTAAGATTTCGCATTTAGGGGAGTCAGAATACTTTTTAGATTTTTAATAGCAGATTTTTGTAGCTCAGACATTTTTCAAAAATATTATCAAGTCCGAGACACTAATTAGTTTTTTCATCATTTCTATCATCGCCAATTTCGTTAAGTAATTTTATGGATTTGCTGTTGCAGTTCTTCAAAAAATTCTCGCATTTCTGGAAGATCAACAATCATCAAATTTAGTTCCTGATTTGCGAAAGATTTACGATATACCGATGTAAAAATGCTTTTTCCATTTATATCCTTGAAAAATGTATTTCTAAATAAATAGGCACGATTGATGTACTCGAAAATCGAATGTGAATGAATTAAACGAGATTTTTCGACGTGGTCAACAAAAAGATGGTCGCGCAATATTTGTAATGAAAAAATTTAAGTCCGTATATTATATAAGTATAACACGCCCTTTATGGTTTTTTTGCACGCGATATCTTCTATTATGAAGGATCGAGCATGGATAGAAATAAACATTTAAATTTGCTTCCTGTTAAAACTAAAACGTATATTCAAATATGGAATAATAATATGAAATATTTAAGCATGGCCTCTATATATCAGTGTATTTGTAATTATCAATTGAAGAAGAAGAAAAAATTCTTTGACGTACGATGTATATAGTGAGAAGCCAATATTTGCGCCATATTTACTACTGCTCTCCCGATTGGGAAATATTTCAGATATCATAATCATGTTTATTCATTTCGAACCCCCTGCAAATTAAGCGATAAAGAATTGACGCCGTTCCTCTCCACTAATATGCACGACAGTGAGAAGATAATAAAAGATAATAAATTTAGAATATATGTACATCTCTTGGATTTTCTCATTCCACTGCTGCGAGGAATTTATTCTACTTGCCAGTTATAAGGCTCCATGGTCATACCAACGAATTCAGACGCCAATTCTCTGGTCATACGTATCACAGTGGTCTGATCAGATACTTGTTGAATCTCCTGGCGTGAGTACGTTTCGTGCGCTGCTAACAAAACCGGTCTTTCGAGGTGTTTTTACTTTGCGAATTTACTTGCTTCACATTAGATTCAGTTAGGAATCTCCCAGAATGTCAGGAGGAAAGCTGGGTAAGTTTTTTTTTGTATTTAATTTACATATATATAAGTAATATGCGATGTTTGTGAGTACTGTTGGAGGAATTAATGGGTTCGCTTAGTGGAAAATTTAGAGATTTCAGAGCAGTCACGTGGTCTGTGGTCTGTTTCACACACGAGCTGTGCGTTGCCGGCGTAACAACCGTTGTTACGCCGGTCTCGATATGTCCATAAAATCTAAGTAATATAAATATGGGAAAAATATGAGACGTTTTATTGTTTAGATGAAAGGAGAATGTACATCAAAATCACAATTGTTATAACTTTTCGAATGATATTTTTTACGTTTCGAGGAATGCCATCTCGCTTTTAAACTTTAATGGGATTTAGGTTAAGCACACACGTTACCGAAAGAGGGCCAGAGTTGAGTTTTTAATGTACTTACATATACACAATTCCGAATTTATCTGTTTATAAATTATTGTTGTAAAATCGATACCTTATAGAATTCGGATCTAAACAAATTGACTTTTTTATGATCGTGAAAAAGAACATTTTAGTTATAATCGAAAAACAAATTTAAACTGCTCTGTTGAATTGAAAAAACTGATGAATAAGATCGATGAGAAATAAGAACAAAATTTCAAATATGATTTATACATTTTTTAGTCACTTTGACAAAGCGTGTATGAGGCTGGTTATATTAGGTACACATACCAAAAAAATCAACACAATATTTGAGAAATCTGATTATCTAGGTTTTCTAAATATTTTTTTGTTTATAATGAAAATTTGCAAAATATTTCCTAAAAATAAAATATAAAAAAAAAACCATTCAATATTTATTATTCCCATAATAATATGCAGAGATTTTTGACATATTTTAAATTTACGATTCGTACAACATTTTATACCAAATAACTAGATATTGACCCTTAAAAAAAGATGTATAAATTGTTATGTATCGACCAAAATTGTTCTCTAAACTTTGCTCCCGATGATTTTTAACGAGAAAAAACAAAAGGATAATCAAGTTGGCGCGAACTAAATTAATCATTAAAATTTGAGAAAAGTGTAATGGCAAGATTTTAGAGAGCATTTGAGAGAACGTGCATTTATATAGTACATAAGATTTGTAATAAAAAATAGTTAATAAGGGCAGGCTAAAGTAGAATTTTGCAAAAGTTCTGAACTAATAGTGCAAATGGCATCAAAATTTCACTGCATTCTTCGTTCGATTCAATTTGAAATTTCTGTAAATTTCAAAGCCATTCGTACAGTAGTTACTGAGATATCTGACATTACGAAGGGGGAATCCCCAAAAATATTATCAGTGCTCTAACTTGGACGATAAATCGGCAAATGTTTGAGAATTTAGACTTGAATCCTGACGTACAAATCTTATTACCAGTTTTTTGTACTACCGTTACGTGAAACCAATTTTTAAAAACGAAAACATTTATCGATAACTCTGTACATTGGCATTCCTGGTGGATTCTGACGATTCACTACGTCACGTTTGTGTCGAATTTGGAAAAAATTTCATTGCTCCAACAATCGAAAAAAGTCATACAGCCATAGCCGATCGCGAGTGTATGGGTTTGAATTCCATCATTGGCTATTTGTGGAAATTGTTTGTTAATTCTAACCAGCGCGGATAATTTTTGCACGTTATTGAGTATCAAAATGGAGTAGATAGATTTTTTTTTCCATCGTGAATTTATGAGTCATTCATTGGTCAACAGTTTAAGTGGAAAAGAGGAGAAAAATAACTCGATTCTCTGCAATTGAATAAATAAAATTAAAAAATATTTTTAAATCCATTTTATTCATAGTGAGTAATTTTCCGAATAATAATGTGAAGCACATATTTTATTTAAAAAATTTCGATACTGAATAAGTTACTTTTGCCGAAAAAAAAATTAGGATTTCTCTGTCTTAAGGGTGGTTTAATTACTTTTTCCGTTTGGCTCGCCACTTTAACTAATAAAATTGCGAAAAGCAGGAGCGAATGTTATTAACGAATAAGATATTTTTATTCACAGCCTTGTTGAGTGTCTCTGACAAAACCGATCTTTTGCCAATTGCCCAAAAGTTGCATCAACTCGGTCTGACTCTGGTGGCATCCGGTGGTACTGCCAAATCTCTCAGAGATGCTGGACTTCCGGTCAAGGATGTCTCCGACATCACCGGAGCGCCGGAAATGCTCGGTGGCCGTGTCAAGACCCTTCATCCGGCAGTTCATGCAGGTCTGTTAATAATTTTACTATATAATCATGAAAAAGAATGAAATCTCGAGTTTCATTTAATTTTTTAACGACACAATGAAGGTCCAAAATTAACAAAAAATATATTAAAAAATGACATTTTTTTGCAGGTATCTTGGCAAGATTGTCAGACTCCGATCAAGCAGATCTGAAGAAGCAAAACTATAATCTCATACGCGTCGTAGTCTGCAATCTTTATCCATTCGTCAATACAATCAGTAAGCCCGGCGTTACTATCGAAGATGCCGTTGAAAATATCGATATCGGCGGCGTGACTCTGTTGAGAGCAGCAGCAAAGAATCACGCTAGGGTCACCGTAATCTGCGACCCGAGAGATTATGAAAAGGTCATCAGAGAATTGGAAACCTCTGCCGACAAGGACACATCCCTTGCTACGAGGTAATAAAAAAATTATAATTTCATTTATGTAAATTTGAAACGATTATTTTTAGTAATTTTTTCTTTGCTTTTACTCGTTGACGATGTTGAGAAGGAGAAAAAATATCGAAAACAATGTTTTCCTCGTTATAGGATGACAATATTTCATATTTCAGAGTTTGTTTGTTGTTATTTCATTCGGATAAATCTCAACCTTTGACTTGTTTTGCATTACTTGTGGGACATTGACAAAAACAAATTGTCAATTCATTAGTTGGGATGTTTGTGTTCAGTAGCTATTTTTATAGAAAAAACGCATAGAAGAAAATTACTTTTCCCGATATGTGGAGTTGACCCAGGCCGAAAACAATTTTTCCACTTTCATCGTAAAGAAACGATGAGCATTTTTCTCATACTCGCCGTGAATTCTTTGGCATATTTAATTGGAAATTCAAATAGCATGGAGGCGCCACCTGTCCTCCTCCAATTTCGTCTAAAATACGTTAAAAATAATAATAACGATAAAAATAAATTCTTCGCCGAGATTCAAAATGATTCAAAATTGTTTTTATCATGTCGTTTGTCATTGTAGACAATCACTGGCCCTAAAAGCCTTCACACATACATCCGAGTATGACAATGCGATATCAGACTATTTTCGCAAGCAGTACAGCGCGGATATTTCCCAGCTGTCTCTTCGTTATGGAATGAATCCTCATCAAAAGCCAGCTCAGGTCTTCACAATTCTTGAGAAATTACCACTGACCGTGGTGAATGGTTCTCCAGGATTTATAAATCTCTGCGATGCATTGAACGCCTATCAGCTCGTGAAAGAATTAAAGGGTGCATTGGGAATTCCAGCAGCAACGTCGTTCAAGCACGTCAGCCCAGCCGGTGCTGCAGTAGGGATTCCCCTAGATCGCGTACAGGCAAAACTCTGTCAAGTTGACGATTTGTTCGAACAATTGACGCCACTTGCTACAGCTTATGCTCGAGCCAGAGGGGCGGATAGAATGTCAAGCTTTGGCGATTTTGTTGCTCTCTCCGATATTTGCGATGTCATTACAGCAAAAATCATTTCTCGGGAAGTTTCCGATGGTATAATAGCACCCGGTTACACCGATGAGGCTCTCCAGATTTTGAAAAAAAAGAAAAATGGCGGTTATTGCGTGCTCAAAATCGATCCAACTTATGAACCAGCACCGATTGAGCGCAAAGTACTTTTTGGCCTGACACTCGAGCAACAACGCAATAACGGACTTATCGACAAATCAACTTTTGATAATATCGTCACGAAGAACAAACAATTGACGAATGAGGCTATCAGAGATATTATTGTCGCAACCATCGCTGTTAAATATACACAGAGTAATTCAGTCTGTTATGCAAAAGACGGACAAGTGATCGGTATCGGTGCTGGTCAACAGTCGCGCATTCATTGCACGAGACTCGCTGGCGACAAGGCTGACAACTGGTAAGTAATATGAAAATTTTCATTTAGTTTCGTTATTTTTATCATAACAGTAACATTGAATTTTATTTTTTCTTTTTCGTTATTAGGGTAACGTTAATATTGACTTGTCATTTGTTTGAGTTATTATATTAGCAATAATATAGAAATTTCATTTGTTTTAGTCATTCATTCATTTATTTATAGTCATTAGATTCGCTAAAATTCTATTCGACATCTATTTGCGGTGGTGAAATTCAATAAAAGCGATTGAAAAATTGACGATGCTTGCTCGCAGACATAACTTTTTGTGTTTGTGACTTTTGATATGCTGAAACAAAAATTTCCGTCAATTTGATCGGGGTGCAATATTTTTTAAAAGATAGAGAAAATATGAAATAGGGAAATTTGTGCTGTTTCTTTTTTCAAGGTGGCTTCGTCAACATCCCAAAGTAACTGAAATGAAGTTCAAGAAAGGCGTTAAACGTGCCGAAATCTCAAACGCCATTGACAATTACGTGAACGGTTCGATTGGAAAAGATATGGATGAAGCTGCATGGGCAGCTTTTTACGAAGTTGTTCCAGAAAAATTAACGGAACAAGAGAGACTCGATTGGATCAAAAAATTGGACGGTGTTGCATTGAGCAGCGACGCCTTTTTCCCATTCAGGGATAACGTCGATAGGGCTAGACTCGTAAGTTTTACAACCAATTTGTCGTTCTCTCCTTTTGCCCGAAAGAGATCAACCGTTTCGGTAAAAATTCGATTACAATTTTTCTCAACGACTGAGTCTTTGGGAAAATTTGCGTTATCTCTAAGAAAATGAAAATGCTAAAAATTAAAGAAATTATAATATTCCGTTTTACAGAGTGGTGTTCGCTACATCGGAAGCCCCGCAGGTTCAACCAACGACCAGGCAGTCATTGAGGCTTGCAACAAACACAACATTATTTTGGCTCACACCAATTTGAGATTGTTCCATCACTAAACCAATTGAACGACTTGAAGGATTTTTCGATAATTTTTTTTTTTTACCATTAACCGGTCGAGTTTTTTCAGAAACATATATAATTTTTTTTCCATCACCCCAGAGTCCGTTGAAGACTGAATATTTTTATACCGAGCTATAAAAATTCTCCCTCCTTCGTCGATTAAAAAAAAAAACGGCCACACGCCAATATAACATCGAATAATAAAAAATATAAACATTCCGATAAATTGATTGCTCGACTTGACGAATTCTTTTTCCAACACTCCAAAGTCTTTACAACACTAAATATTTTCATATCCAGCAATAACAAATTTTCCCCCTTTGTTGAATTAAAAAACAAAAAAAATTGTCACGCCAATATGTCACATCAAATAAAATATATAAACATTTCGATAAAGTGTTTATTACAGTAACAACGCTATAAACGAAGTTTCAAACATTCGAGCATGTTACAATTATAAAAAAATATAGAATCGAACAGAGGTGAGTGTTTATTTTTTAAATTTTAAGCGCATCCCCTTTTTTTCTGTCTCGTATCAATAAATTATCTAACCGATGTATGCAGAGGCTACTCGTTATAAATTCATAAGATGGCACTTTTTCATTCTTCAATTTACAATTCTAACTCGCTTAAACAATTTGCATTATTTTTATTTCCGGTACCGGCACTTTTTTTTCTTCCTCCAACTTTAGATGGCCCGGTAAATCGTACAATAAGTTACGTATTTCTTGAAGTATTATTCCCTAACAATCTCTCGCAAAAGCATAATAAAAATTCATTAAGGCATTACTGGTTTTTTTTTTTTTTTTTTTTTTTTTAAGATATTGAAATGTATGCAATTATGATCGACGCCTGTGAAAAATTCATTATTTATACGTGGGTATATGTTTGCATAAGTGTGTCTGGATTGTGTGCGCAAAATTAATCAAAAAATGGCACCTTACGAAGTTGTAAAAAAAAAAAAACAAACAAAAAACACAATTCAACCACGTAGCAACACATTCAATCCTGAGAGCCACGAAATTTTCTTCTCATTATGTAATTGTCGAGTTCTTCCATGTCCCTCTTTGTATTTTCAGTCGAGCGAAGTTCGATCAAAGTTTCGGGCCTGTAAACACCAATCTCGGTTATTATCCCGGTAATGAGACTCGCAGGAGTTATGTCGAACGCTGGATTCCAGCACTGAATTCCAGCTGCGGCGATTCGTTGATCATTTATGTGAGTCATTTCACGATCTGGTCGTTCCTCGATTGGAATGTGATCACCACTGGAAAGCGTAAAGTCGATCGAAGTTTGAGGTGCAGCAACGTAAAATGGTACACCGTGATGCTTGGCGATTATTGCGATCTGAGGGAACAAAATATTGTCAAATTCAGCAAGGAAAATGGACGATGTCTATTCGTGTGCAAAATTTCAGCTCGATCAGTCAAACCATTGCGAATTTATAACAGTTATTCAATCGCAAACACAATTGGATATTTATTTATGTTTTATGTGATTTTTCGATTTTTTTGAACATTTTAAGTGCATAGAAAAACTCGATTTTTTTTCACAAAAATAAAACTCTGTGACAAAGCAAAAAGATCGAAAATTATCTCAAAAAGGTTCTAAATCGTGTAATAGGCAGTTTAAAAAGTTTTCGGAGAATGTCAATGTCAGTGAATTAAAAGTC
The DNA here is from genome assembly GCA_963669185.1 of Dyspetes luteomarginatus. Classification (NCBI taxonomy): domain Eukaryota; kingdom Metazoa; phylum Arthropoda; class Insecta; order Hymenoptera; family Ichneumonidae; genus Dyspetes; species Dyspetes luteomarginatus. Next base: position 7,837,689 of record OY769912.1, read on the forward strand.
TCAAACTCTTACCTGATATGTTCCAATTTTATTAGCTGTATCACCATTAGCCGCTACTCTATCCGCTCCAACGACCACAGCGGAAATTGTTCGTGATTTCATGAGAGCGGCAACCATATCGTCACAGATCAAGGTACCGGGTATTTTATCATGCACCAATTCGTATGCGGTCAATCGGGCGCCCTGATTGTACGGTCTTGTCTCCGTGCAGTAAACGTGCTCTAAACCCAAATAACGTTATTCGATTATTAAGTTTTCCACCTTGCAATCCACTATCGATTTTTTTTTGTTTCCAAATCTTACAAAATAATTGATCGGAAAAATTTGCAATGGCAAAAAAATCAAAGAAATTTGCAGAGCCAAATGAATGCTATTAGAATGAATTCTCCATCCATTTTCTTCAGATTTTTATTCCACTTTGAGAATATATTAATTAGAGTATCAAAGAGAATCTTAAAAATAATCTATAATATCAATTTATGCTACTATGCTTTTACGATAAAAAAATTATCATCTCGTATCTAAAATTTTTTGAATGTTCAAAGGTCATGGAGGGAGAGAATTTGTTGCATTATGTCATGTGACCCCAAATATGAAATTTGCAGCATTTAATCATTTGATTTTGGACGAAACGAAAAGTGTCAGAAAGTTAAAGTTGTTTCCAATTTTTCTATCAATTCGAATTTCGTACTTTGGCGAAATGATGGAAGAAAAATTGGACAAATAATGATTATATATCATGCTTAGATGAGAAAAAAGTGTTTTTATCCCAATTTTAGATGGGATATAATCACTTTTCAGGTGATTTCTCTTGTCTAACCCAGTCTCTTCCTGTTGTGGAGCGATCTTACAACACCGAGAGCGGTGCCATAGCCAGCGGTTGCTAAACTTCCAGTATTGCAGTGAGTCAAAACGCGGGTCAGGCCGTCCTCAGGTGCATTCTTCAAAATTTCATTGGCTCCATGATCGCCGATTGCTTTATTATCGGCAATGTCTTTTTCCAGCATTGAATCGATCACCCTCAGAAATCTGATGAGTCAAATGGTAAAAAGAGCGTAAAATTAGTTTGGTGGGAAAATTTTTAGTCAAAAATACAATAAATAATATTGGAAGTTGAGTTGGTCTGCTAACAGAAGAAAAAAAAAATCAATATTCCCCATTGTTGGGTGTACACAAAGCATATCGGGCTTACAAAAGTACGTTCATTGGATTAAGTTCCTACGTCTTATTCATTTGGCTGACGGTGATACTGTTGTCCTTGCTGAGCATATTTGCCACTGCTATGAGCCCTTCTGCCGCCGTTTTAATATTCACAGCGGTCGGCCTGGCCGAAACCAGATAATTCAGTTTACCCTCGATTTCACGACGCAAACTGCTCTTATCGGTAAACCCTTCATTTCTGAGCTCAACGGCCAGGCTTAAACAACCGACTATCGCGATTGCTGGTGCTCCTCGAACCTAAAAACAAGAAAAAGATGGATCAATTTTCATTATTTTCAAAAAAAAAAATGCACAACTTAATTTTTTGCTCGTATACTTTTACATCTTATAGAATATCAAGCACAATAAAATCGATGGAAAATTGTATTAAACATTTTTTTTTTTTTTTTCATTTCTTCGGAATTTTGGATTTATGAGATTGTTAATCTTTTGGAAATATATCAAAATTCGCAATTTAGGATTTATCAATTAAATATTTTTATTAGAATTATCTATTTAGTATTTCAATATTTTCGTCAAAAAATATATTTAGCGAAAAATTAGTGAATTTTTAAATTATGTAACATAATTAATTAAAGGAGAAAATAACAAATCGACAAATTAAATTTGCATATTAATTTTTCATTGTTTTTTATCGTTTACACAGGAAATGGATGAGGAAGCAAAAATATACGATTCTTCGATATTCGTAAGACAAAGTTTTGCTGCTGAAATAACATATACAGTAAGAACTGCACAGTTGAGAAATAGCGAACGATGCAATAAACTTGTGATGATTCTGGGGAAAATATGTACGTGGAAACCTTCAGGAAATGGGGTGTTCCAAGATCCGGCAGGATTGTCGAATTTCCTCGAGAATTTCGCATGGCAAATGAAATTTAAGCACCTCCGTATACAATTTTTAAAAATGAATTTTCAGTAATTTTTTTGAATTGCTTGACCCAACATTGCTTGTTGCTTGAAAGAATTTTTCGCATGCTGTAATTATCCAACTGTTCAATGACCTTGAAAATTCGCGAGTACAACAAAACTACCTTATGCGTGGAAAAGTTAAAGCAACATTTTATTTTTTTAACATTTATTTGCATCGTGGCTGTTATTTCAATTATTATGAATAATTATATTGGCGAATTTTTTATGCTAATCAGAAAATTAAGAGTCGCATGAATGACGTCATTGTTTTTTCATAGACGACACTGGAAAGCTGTTGCCTCGCCACAGTTTTCTATATATGTGAGATAGAGGTTATGTCACCGGCATTACATATATACCGTTACGAAAAAACTGCTATCTCTAAAATTTGCCTCAAGTTCTTGCCATTCTAATAATCCACCAAAAGTTTTCATTTTAATGAACGAAAACTTTTATTGGATTACTTCGAATAGATCAAACAGCCTGTGCACGATTATCCGAGAAGGTGGGGGCAATAGCGGTCGTTACACGACATGGTATAATAATAATAATGATTGTATAATTAGTATTATAATTATTAAAACTCAAAATGGTAATAATATATTTCTTAATGCTCTCCGAAAAAATTCTTTACCAGTAATTTTTAACGTTCTACGTAGTTACATTCGGTTTGTTACAAAAGTTATTTGCCATCGTAAATAATCGAGTTTTCCGTTGACGATAAGTGACCGCTATTCCCCCGTCAGTTCGAAATTTCAATAAAAATCAAACTCTCAAGTGGCATTAAAAACCGGGTCAACATAACCTCTTTCAAATTTTACGTAGAGGCGTTATATCGTTCAGTTTTTTCGAATAATATTGTTACAACGTAAAATCAATTAAAGAAAATTTACTAATACCAACAATTTGACGTTTGCATGCTCCAATTGCAGTTGCAAACTGCCGATTCGGTCGTTTTTTTTCTTTTTTAAACAACATGCGCGTTTCCCCGGCGTTTTGATTTTCCAGACACTCAAACGTGCTCTCTCTCGAATACATATTGCATGATTGCAGGTTTTTTGTTTACGAAAAAAAGAATAATACTCGAATTCCGAAGGAAAAAACGTCATGTAAAAATATATTACGATATTTTCGATAAAAAAAATTGATTGAATTAAATTTGAAGGCACCTGAAAAATACGTTACGATTTTTCGTACGTAATACTTGTTATATTTCATGTCTCTACTCCACCCATAATCGAATTTTCATATATTTCATACAACACTTCATTTTTTTAGAACTTCAAAGTCGTACCCGATATAGAAAAGTACAAACGAAAAAATGCAGTAAAAAATAAGAAAATATTAGAAAAATGTACCTGCATCTTGTTGATAACCTTCCAGCCATCCTCGACACCATTTACAACGACATATCTCGATATCGCCGGTAGGAGTATCTGATCCAGGACCTCGAGCTTCCCATTTTCCCATTTAATAGCTTGTAAGGTGGTCATTTCTGGTCGAATTTGCGTCGACAACTCAGAATAAAAAGAATACAAGGAGGAAGAAGAATAAAGAAGCAAGAAATTTTATGCACAAATTAATTTTATAATATATTATATTCCTTTACAAGCCGGGTGTTGAGCACGCGAATAACGCGGATCTTAGGTCCGCGGAGCGCGAACGTACTGATCGCTCATCGGAGTCGGAGATCGGAACTTTGCCGAAACTCCTCGGGCTGTCTCGTTCGTTTTCAACACAGCTGCGCACTCGCAAAAATTAGCCTTGCCAGTGTGCGTTCGTACGTCGCAACGCACGGAGGTCGGAGGTGTACGAGTGTTGAGTAACGAACGCCCAATGTAAAGCAGTAGTGAAAGAAAAATCAGTATAAAACGGAATACGAGAAATAAATGACGTAATTAACGATAAACTCTCGTCTCTCTTCTTAATAAAAGTCTTTGCATACATAGATATATATATATATATGCATAAAGCGAGATATACTTATTTAGTATTCATATCTCCATGTTTGCGAGACGCGTGGAATGAGTCGGCAAAAGTTTTCTCGATTCACGTGCACAGCTAAGATAACGTGCTTGAGATTTTTTAACCACGAGACAAAAATTCTATCCCCTCTCATTACTCGCCCCATTCTGTAATAAAAGCCGTGCATCTGTGAATGCTGCGAATGCGCGACTCCCCAACTCACGTGATAAAACTATTCAAAGGCGCATGAACAAGAGAGTTTTGCCGGCCGTCACGTGAATTTAATGCAAATATACACGCCGTTTCTAATTTTTTTTTCCCTCTAGCCTCCAACTGCTAATTGCTCTGTACATGGGGCATTCCAGCCCATATCGACAGATCTCTGACCTCGCACACTCCATCATGAGGTCCCAAATGTTTTTCTATGTGGTTATAACCTTAAAAATGCATGCAGTTTTTTTCGTAGATTCTTTTGGCCTGCCATATGATGATTAAAAAAAAAATTACACGATACAATGAAGCAGAATATTTTCGAGCTTTTTTTCGAACACCAAGAAAAGTCGTGGTGGCGAGGAGGCCTTATCGACATGCGACTCTTCACTAGAAATACACAGCGGGGCTGTTTATTTCTCACTCTCAAGATATAAACACTTGACTCTTTCAAAGCACCCAGGCCTTCGAGGGAATGGACATTCAAAGCCTAGACTCCTTGCGACACGGACATTCTCAATCCTTCGCGCAGTCAGACTTATTCAGTCTTAAATACTAAACTTCATTATACAATATTATTTCACGAACTATCGATTTATATTAATTATTATTGTCTGAGCTCTGACTCTATATGTTTAACTTTGTTCGAGGCAATAAGCCCATCTTGACTCTTTGTTAAAAAGGATTATAATAAAGGAACATTTTAGATCCTACAACAATTTAAAAATCGAAAAAAATTCACAAATATTCTATTGGATAGAAAAAAAACTTATGCCAAAACTTTCTGAAATTAAACACGGTATCCGTTGCGTTCAGAAATTGTGTAAATGCCAAATATTACAACTGCGATACGATTTCCGTAAAAATTAGTGCAAAAAAACTCTGCGGCAATTGTAAATTCATGGACAAAGTGTCAGGTTGAAGGTTCGAGCGTAATGTTGTCGCTCAAAAACGACAACAGAATATTCTCACTGCCACTCGACGGACTTTTCTTTACTATGATATATTGACGCGTATACATATATATATATATATATATATATATATATATATATATATATATATTATTCGCAATGATTAAACACGCGTAAACGGTTTAAAAAATTAATAATATTTTACATATTTATTTCAAATTAATTTTTTGAACATTGTAAAATGAGTCAATTATTTTCTACAATTACATGAATATTAAAAATTAATACTTAAACGTACCCTCCTCACTTTCAATGCAATTTTTAATACTTTCATGTGAAATACTCAATACCCACCTTTTGAAGAAAATACGTATCTAGCGAATCATTTCTTCCCATCTACTGCTCTTCTTCCCAGGTCGAATGAAAAAATGCTGACAGAATTCAGATTTAGTAGGAAAAAGAAAAATTAGAAAAAGATCTTTAAATTAATAAACATTTTTATCGATATGGTGGAAAATGGCAACCGATCTGTTTTGTTTCGATGTTGTGTGAAGCGATGTCGCAATCAATATCGTCCTATTGATCACTTCAAGATTATTTTTACATATACGATACTTTAAAAAAAATTTTTAGCGACCCAAAGCTGACCCGCATTACCCATTGATCCGCAATACAGCCATACAACGTTTACAAGGAAAAAGAGAACCCGATATGCTGACAGCCGTTTTAGAAAAAAGGTAGGTAATGATCTTGAGACGACTTTGGAATCTAACGGAATTTAGCAAACTGGTTACTTAGTTATTGAGCCCCAATCCTGAAATAGCACGTTGAGAAGCACTGACGATGTTTTTAACACGAGAGCAAAGTTAGGAAAAGAGATTCTGTCCGACTTATGCGATAGTAATAAATTTTCCACCTGTTTATACAAGGCTATTGAGAACTGAGGCAATCACTGGTAATGGCGTCAACTGCGTGACAATTCGAATATTTTCTTTTCCCCAACAAGTTTTATGCAATATTCGTACAACTTGCACTCAATTTATGTTGAATTTGTACTCAACTCGTACTCAATTTATGTACCTACAGCTTGTTCCCAACTTGTATTCAATTTATGTGAAATTTATTCGCAACTCGTACTCAATAAATGTTGAGCATGCACTAAATCATTATTCAATGTGTATGTTGTAATTGACTTTTAAAGAATCCAAACTCAATTTACATACAACTTTAATTGAACTATTGTACAATTTTCTCTCAATTTATTTACAACGTGTACTCAACTCGTGTACATTTTTTTTTTTTTTAACTTGTGTACAAGTAATTGTTTCAGCTTACTCGTGAATATTTTTGGGAAGCGGGAAGCGTCCAGAAGTCAACGGGTCAATTTAGGTCGTTCTGTACTCAAAGACGACTCATCGCAGAATAGTTTGGGGAAAAAAACAACGATTTTCCACGCAGATCAGGCAATTATACCAGATTTTGCCCAAGTCCCTGTATCACCCTGTACATAAATAATATAATAATAGCATGCTGACGTTGCCCAACGATGGGAATTATCATTGATACGATATTACGAAATACTCGAAATATTTACACAAATTCATATTCACTTTAATTAAATATATCTATATACATTATAAGTACATCATAGTACATTTATCGTTTATAGTTAACTGTACAACAGTAGCACTTTCAATACTGTTCACAAAAATACATCGCATATCAATAAGTATTATTATTATTATTATCGTAATTATTACAATTGTAATTGTATATAATATATTATATAATAATTATAATTTAAGTAGAGAATTGCCGGTCACGCGATATACACGCGAGACACTTGAAAGCTCGTTCATTTTATTTTTTAAATCATTTTCTTCCTCCTCATCATCATATACGTGCCCAATTGTTCTGTTTCATCGAAATTCGAGACAGCTCGTCAGCGCGACACTAACGACGAAAAAAAAAAAAACGAGATTCGAGAGATCGTCGCTGGCGGCGCTCTCGGCGGAACAATTCACACCGATTACTGTACAAAAAAAAATGAGAGCTTACGCCGGACGGAAACGGTCACTCGAATTCGACAAAGAATAAGCTTTGTGGCGCTGGTGCTTAAAATTTTCGTAATATACACACAGGCTTCCTGTTTCATAACTGACCTCTTCCAAAACATCTTCGGATTTGGAGCGAAACTCGAGGGATTTTAGGGTGGACCAACGTCTTAATCTAATGTTTGAGCTTAAAATTAATAAATAAATTTCCCGCCACTTTTTCGGTCGATTCCTTCATTTAGAAATTTGGTTACAGTTCCTTATGGAATATGTCGATGTTATAACTTTAATTTCTCTTCTATAAACAGTAAAAAGGTTGGATTTTAATCTAAAAGCTAAAATCAAAGGGTCCACCGTACCCGGAAGTCGATGATTGATCAATGAAAGATTTATATAGTCGAGCTTTCTCCAGAGGTTAGGTACGAATACAAGGATTATAAGGTAGATGTACCCATTTTGCCACTCTAATGAACTAATGAATTTATGAATTAGCTAATGAACTTACATTAAACAACTTTTGGTATTTCATTTGATTTGGTATCATTCTAAAAAAAAAAAATCGAAAAACCTCTGTAGCCATTAACAGTAATTTTTCATACCTATAGAGCTGAAACTCAGTGCACAAAAATCGATAATCCACGTCACGTCAATGCCAATCCCCGGTACTCTTTTCTTTTTTTTTACAAACGCGTCTACCCGCGAATACATTTTAAACGCCGTCCCATTTGCTGATAAATTCAAACAAATTATCTGTCCAAAGATATAACGTGGTCATTCCCCACTAATAGGCCCGTATTTATAGTGATAACTTTGTCTTGAGTACTTTGCGTTGAGGGCCTGAAAATCTTGCTTGGTCACAAACCCTGACTATGGATACGGCCCTAACACATTTGCACCAATCAAACGAGACGGAGGACCGACGATTTTTTGAATTGGGGCCCTTCGTGTGTATGGACGTTCCTGCCCAGGGCCGTAGGCAGAATTCAAATCGAAGAACGAGTCAAAGTAGTGAATAACCATTATTGCTCTTAAAATATGAATGGTTGAAAAGCGAGCAGTAAAATTATAAGGACTTGCCGAATACAATCTTAAATAAAATAACAAGTACGAAAAATAATTTACGATGAGATAGAGTGGCGGTAATCGATGCATCTACCTTTACTATAATTACATTAAGTTCGACTTAGACGATGACTTTGTAAATCTGTTTCTATTCCTCCACTTAGTTATGTTGTGTTTGTTTGTTTTTTTTTAATTATCTACTCGTTCTAATGAATCTTCGGTATCAAGACTCATTTATATTTATAATAAATAACATTTGCCCTATTATGACCTTAAGTACCATCAAGAGACATGAGATTGACATTTTCGATATCGTTATATAAATGGTAATTACACCAAGTGCATATTATGAGGAACTGCAGCTCGAACCATCGACCATTATCATTCAGTATTCAGACATGGGCCATTTTTTTCCGTTATTTTCTTTTTCCTTTTTTCCTTCGTCTTATTATCTATCGATTGCCAATGGTTTGTATATAAACAAGAGTGATGTACGAAATGGTGATTCGTTGATTCAGTACCGTTTGTGTGGTACAAAATGGGATGATGAATGAGACGAGACGACAAAAATACTGTTTACGTTCAAAGTAGCATCTCAATGTCGAGAATATTCATATATTTCCTTTTTTTTTTATTATTATTTTTTTTTAACGTGAAATTCGGCGACAACGGTATTGGCCGAGGATCCACAACGTGTATATAAGTGTGATGTTTGGCATTTTAAGCGAATGCCACGCATCATCAAGTCACATCAGCTATATATAGAGATGAAAAGATTTGAAATCTTAAATTTGAAATGAGTTAAACAAACCTCATCGTCATTATCACCATCGTCATTATCATTATTATCAATCATAGCTTTTTACCAGGTATGAGAATGGCATTACTTTTCTTACATTTCATTCATTTAAAATTCATTTTATTTAACTACTATGTATAAGAATTCAATTCGGATTTGATAATATGAAGTTAGATGTATTTTTTTTTATGCTGGTCTTTCGACGCGCATTTGATATGCTAATTTGCAGGAACCGCTTTATTAGTATCAATTGTTTTTTTTTGTTGCACAATTATCTCTGTACAATGTATTCCTGTTGATTTTTCCGTAATTTGCATGTGTTAAAAAAAAATATTTATAACGTAGCTGTGTATGTTTTTTTTTTTGTATCGTCGATCGAGTTATGTGAATGTGCGTTTGTTTTTTTTTTTTAAACGTCAATTACCGGATGACACCATTGAGCTCGCGGGACACGAATTGGAGAGAATTTGTTTTCTTTCACGATGATAATTTGTTATGCAATTCAGATGAAAATAGCATCGTATTTGAAATGTAATAATATCATTTAATATGATCCGTGAGTGACTTTACAAGAAATTAAAAAAAAAAAAAGTAAAATGGACAAAAGACAAGGAGTAAAAATATACAGTATTAAAATATATTTACACGTTCTGTTCTTTGTTCTCTCAATTAAACTTTGGAATCGAATTTATTTTGGCGCTGGATGCGGGAGACAAGAAATTCGAACAAGTGGCTGCTTTTGGAATACATAAATTAACGGATAAAGGGATGATCCGATTTACAACAAAACAAAAAATATTCAATTTTTTCACTCAACCACCGCTGCAATTTATCGATGTTTGCGATGCTCACGCAGTAGTCGGCCATCTAGTGGTCGGTTGCGGTAGCCTTTTTGAAATTTTGAAATGGCATACAAGTGTTTGACAGTGTGTGCCACTCATATGTACGCGTAAACGTGGGCGCGCATCCACCCGAGCCATAGAAATGTGATGAACCCGTTTTTTTTTTACTCTTTCAAAAGGTTCTCGTTCGAAAAAAATCATCGACGAGCCCCACTTCATTACATTTTACACGATTATTACACACAATTATAACATTCGACGTTCCGCCTATGTAAAATCATCAACGACAAATCGGAATACTATATTATTAATATTATTATTATTATTACCATTAATTACAGTAATTATTATCTACAATTTAATTACACAGAGAGTATTTTGGTCCAAAGAGAAAAATGCGTTGTTCAAACGTTTGAGGAAAAAAACAATCAGGTCAAATCACACTTTATTTAAGCACGCAATGATTTTCCGATATTTATCTATTTATTTATTTATTTGTTTATTTATTTATAGTATTCGCTCTTTGTCTGTTTTTTTTTAAATTATTTTCAATGGCATTCCTCTTTTCGAATCTGCATTTGGATACATTACTGCTTTGCATCGAGTTGTATGTATTTGTATCGTCGTGTTTTGTACGTAATACATGATGTGTTGTAGCGAGTTCGTTAACGTTTTGCTAGTGAGAGCGAGAGAGATTATGGCAGGAGCCTAATATAACAGACACCCGATAACATTATCTCTCAAGCTGAACCCCAAGGTCGATGTAAACATCGAATCTTTCGATATGTTTCACTCGTCGTATCTATTAATATATTGTAAGTTACGTCGAACGTTTTTTATGGGATAGAGCGTTCGTTAAAACTCGCTAGTATAGCTATATGCATATGGCATATACCACCTGGTTATAACGTCAAAAGATCGCACACGCGCCATCTGTCGTGCAATTTTACATTTTCCAACCGAAATTATTGAATATTCGAATGCAAATTCAAACCTCCCACGTTCCGTTCATCACGTGATCGCTGACGGCCATCTTGGATTTATTACTTTAATCAGTTGCTTTAAGAATAAACGGGAGAACTCTTCGTTACATATAATTGAAACCACGAATCATGTTGTACAGGCTATTATTTCAGTATTGTTTCCATTCACTCAATTTAAACTCACTAATCTATCCTTGGATGTTTCCAAGAAGAGTATTTTGTTTGTTTGTTTGAAAAATGTAGTTAAAAATACAAATTTGCAACAAGTTTACGTTAAGTTCTTCGATTTATTTGATTTTTCGTGACGCTACGCGTTTTCTTAGCCAAGTGGAAATAATATATAATGTTTAATGGTATATTTTAAACGGTAAAATATTCATCTAGATATTGTCAGTGACCGTGGAGATTTTTTTAATTTTTACATATATTAAAATTAATGGATTTAAAATCGAAACTTTAATTCACTAGTAATAAGCAAGAAAGTAACCCTCTCCTATTTTTCGTAATCATATAAATGTAATAGCGCCATGAAGTGCCTCTGATGGTTCAATCAATGCATCTCGCTTAAGTAATTTGAAAAAAATAAAAAAAAATAAAAATAAAAAACAGAAATTGTACAGTAATCAGGTACAGTGAAATTGAGCAGTTTTTCGTCTATTGAATTCGAAACTGTTGCAGTAAATTAGAATACGGCGTTTTTTTTTTTTTTTAACAAATTCGTTCCGTTTCTCAACTAAACGGAATATTTAAAATCAGTACCTGCATTGTATACTGTGAATTAAAATCATTAATAATTTTGGTTCCAAGAGGAAAAGACGATTAAAAATTATGATAGATTATTCTGTAATAATAACGAGCATTATTCTGTTAAACGATTTTACGTAAATATTATTGAAGAATTTTTATGATCAATAGATTTTTTTATGACTTGTAAAATAATCATTTGCATTATTTTTATTGTAAAAATTTTAAATTTATTGTAAAAAGATAACGACAGCGAAGGGAAATTCGTTGGACGCAGTTCACTGTTCTCTTATTTTGCCCGAAGGATCAACGTCAGAAAAATTGAATTACAGTTTTTGTTACCAACTGAGTCTAAAAAATGGTCTCATTCGCACGTCGTAGAATGGAAAACTGGGGATTTTTTTAAAGCTTTTAATAGCTAGACTGTAAAATAGGGTCGACAGAGCGAACTGAAAAGAGGATCTAAAACCAACGGCTGTGTAATGGGCATTTTGTTATCCAACTTTTTGTAACATTAAACAAAAGATACCTTATTTTTCCTGCCACTCAATAATCCTACGGTCTAAATTCAAAGTTAAAAAATGCCCCAAATAACGTTCGATTTGTCGAAAGTGAATTTTTCCGCTTTAATGCAACCGAAATGTATATAGTGAATGAAACGATAAGCGGGGAAGATCTACAATATAAATATGGGCATTAAAATTTTATTAGTGAAAAATTAATTACCAACAATATGAACATTATAGTCGTAAAATCTCTATTTTTGGCCCTTACGTTCTTTTGACGTTATAGGCACGTGATTAAGTACGACAAGAGAGAAAAATCGCTGATAGTAAAATATCGCAATCCGTCCTATCGGTATTCGGGATTGGATTATTTTTGATCGTACGCTGCTCTTCGTCTTTGTCAGCTTTACGCTTCCATCTTATTATTTGAGAATAAAAATTTTGACCTGACATCCTCCAATTCGTATTACATACCCTATAAATATAGAACAATTACTGTGAAAACGCCAGTAACGTGTCCATGGGGTACGCAATGTCTAGGATCGAAATGAACACACCTCAAAAATTTCAGTTAAAATTTCTCGATAACGAGTCAATGGAATTTCACGAAATTTTGATAATCAATGCAGCATTGTGGCAAGAGAAGGCAGCCCAACTACGTTTTTATTCACGGTAACGCGAAATTGCGAGAAATTCGGAAAAAAAACATAATGGGGCCTCCTCAGTATGATAATTCTCTGCTGGTTTGCCAAAATTTCATTCATTTCTATTCAGTCATCTCCGAGAAAGTTTACCAGAAAATAGACACACGCACACATCAAGCCCGGAAGTGGCATTTGCTCTCTACAATTTTTTCTTGATATCTCATAAAATTCAATGTTCACGCGTTGGCTGTGGCTAATTGGCTCAGATTTATACTAAAACTCGTCTTAGACCGTGCAAAAGTGAATTCGTTGCGATACCACTTTTGTTCATATCTTATTGATTTAAAATTGCAGTTTTTTGCTCCTGTTGTTTATTTTACTACATAAATAGGCATATTGTGTACCTACATATTCATTATATAATTCGGTCATCGGAGAAAGAGAGCAGAGTCTCGCACGATTCTGGTCTCCCCCTCCCCTTCTCTCTCTTTCTCTCTATCGAGAGTAATTAATCAACCTACATTATAACATAATTTCCTCGTACGTTCGTCCCTTCGACGTATGTTTCAGCGAGAATAAATAAATTCCCGTTATTTATTCACCGTCATGATTATCATATTTATCGAAGTACCTTTGGGGTACCTTTGGTTTAATCACGTACACTTCCCCAGTGACTAGAAAACCTATAAATATTTGAAGGTGAATGTATATGCATATCACACGTCTGTATCCAGAATACTAGAATTTGATGTAAAGGAAGTAACGAAACCCCACAGGCGTTTTTCAGGGAGTAACGTTCCTATTTTTTTGCTAGATTTAATTTAAACGAAACCAAAGCACATCTCACTGTTTGGGGAACCAAAGCTTGAAACAGCTGGAAAACGCTTTGGAATTAGATTTTTGTATGCATTAGTGATTCAAAAGTTCGTCGCACAGTCTCAAAACACTATGGATTTTTTATTTGCCAGATAGCAATTTAAAACACGATACAGTCTAATTTCTCACATGGGGAATTCAGAAATTCATAGTGGTTTTTGATAGCGATTGTACAATGGAAAAATGCACATTGGTGCCCGTGCAATATGCATATACAGTGCAAACTCCGTTAGTGCCGGCTCGCTCATTGTACAATTCCCCTAACCATTCACTCCCTCCACGCGAGCTTATATGCCCCGCCCACAACTATGCGCTGTGGACTTCAGCGCCACTTTCCCCCACTTTAACCTGAGTCGACGGTGCGCGAGTGATTCGTGGCAATTTGTGGAGGGGGTTTCGATGAGTATCGGCACAAAATACGGGAACCAACGGAGTCTTCATCACCTATATATTTACATATATATATTTATATATGTACAGTAGAGGGCCCATACCTTGCTGCTGTGCGCTTGCGCACCAGCCCCCTGTATATATTGTGGTTTGTTTTATAACTACGCACAGCTACGCGAGCTATGTACGAATAACCGTGTAATTATCTGTGAGTCTCTGTGTGACCCCTTCAAATTCTTGTACACGACGGCGGCTAAATATTTTCATAATATAGAGAGATGTATCGAAAAAAATCATTAATTTGCCCGAATGGAGGATGGAGAGCCACAACTAAATGTTTCGTTAGTACAACAAAATCTTTGCTTACCTCAACCATACATTTTGTATGTATGTTTTACCACTTTACCGAATATCCTTTGAGGGTAAGCAAACATTTTGTTCTCCTTACTAACTAAACATTTAAACGTCCTTTACTATACGTTTGGACGATCAGGTGATTTTTTTTTTTTTTTCTTTCGTTGTCACGTAGTATCTCCGGCGGTGTTCCTAAACACCAAAATGTACACAATTACTATTAATATAGTTTACAATGTTGCGGCGAGTCCTCGGTTCAAGCGCTCATTGGCCGGTAACACATCTCAGGTCCACGAACATATCCTGGGGAAACAGAAAAATCGCCCTATAATCTTCTAGTTTTTTTTTTTTTTATTTCCCCGCAAATGTTTCATTTTCCTCGTTAGTGTAGACCAGATTGGATCGTCTCGTTTCTCGGGCGTTTGCGTTCCAGCTCCGGTGGTCCTCTGTCTCGACGATTTGGCCCTCGCGAAAAAAAAAAAAAAAAAAGAACAAGACAAACACGCTACGTACACAGCGGAGATTTTTCTCTTTGCATCTGACTAGACGAGATGTCCCGTATAGAAGAAAGCACACAACTCTGTTGCACAAAAAATCCCCCAGAAACCAAAAAAATTGTCCTCCGTTGTCGACGTCAACGACGATGTACACTAGGAACACGTGGGGATGTTGTGTCATTTAACACTATGGACATAGGGACATTACGACTGAGGTGGGGAGGAGGCGAGGGAAGAATTTTTTTCCGAGGATTTTTTTTTGTTCTCATCGAGCTACGGGATTGGTTCATCCAGTAGGTTGGCAGGCATGACTCGAGGGCCCAGACAGGAGGCAGAAGACAACAGGGGCGCGGTCAGATCATTGGGGTTTTTCTTTGTTCTTTCTTCCTCGTATCGCCCCAAATGATTAAATGTTTTTCTTTTCTTTTTTGTTTTTGTTTTAGACCGCGCTCGAGTGGATCGGCCCGTCGAGTAGACGACGGCGCATGTTACCGAGGATCGCCATCCTCTACAAAGTACCCTTGACGAATAGTTGCTCCCTGTGTTTGGTGCGTATGTGAGATCGAAGAGTGTCGATTCTGCTGTACGTCGCCGGACAGTAAGGGCAGAGCGATCGTTGAGCGGTGTGAATGTGGAAGTGGTGCCAACGATTGGTCACCTGTTTACCGCATGCCCGACATCTCCACAGTGCCGGGCTACCAAGCGATACGGCGAACATCTCGTGATATGAGAGTCCGACCGGGACATTCGGCATCGAACCTGCAAACCCAAAGCCGTCATGCTCTAACGTGTCTCGAGATTTCGCCGGCACTCGTTAATTCATAATGCGCGGTCTCGACCACGAGTTAATTATTTTTCCTTTTTTTTTGCTTTCGTTAAAAATTCTTGTTTATTTTCATTTCCTTTTCTTTTTTTTTTTGTATCCATTCACTTGAGAGAAAGGCACAGAAATACAGAACGATCGTCGATCGATTTCAAGCATACCCAGCAGACTCGGGAAAGACCCTTGGAAGGCCAATTTTTGTTTAAAATTGTTTCTGGGCGTTAAAAGCGTTTCTGGGGTTATGTTAGTGCCGAAATTATGAGCAAAGGAAGTGTTGACAGCGATACTGCCTTGTACGGCATCGATTTCAGACTGCTGGTCAATAGAATGATTAAAAATTAAATTGAATAGAAATTATAATAGCATTTTCTCCATTCGCGTACTATGTTATATATTAATTCAAAAAAGCTCTCTAAACATTTAAAAGAAGAGAAAAAAAAACAGCGGGTATAAAACAAAATCAACAAGTCCACGGTTTCAATGATTCCAAAAAATAAGGTACAGCATAGCCTTCGAAGGGTCAACAACACAGATGCACATGTACTATAGATACCTAAGTAAACATTGAGACATACGTCGAGACAACGATTCCTGGCGCAATCTTGTCACTCGTGACGTACAACGGTCTATCAGGAAAGGATAATGGCTCAGACCTCGAATGCATCACCGATGGGTCTATCTAACTGGATCGATACAACGATCAATGCGGGAGAAGGGACGGAAACAATATGCAGAGAGAGGGAAATAAAGAGAGATGAAGAGAGGGAGAAAGAGAGACCGAGGGATGTTGTCAGTTGCGGATGACTGGCCATTCCGTTGGATCGGTGAAATTCCCTGATATGATGAACCTTGTGGTCATGTGGGAATGGAGGATAGAACGGGACTAAACAGCAAACAACCTCATCCCAGCTTTATACACAGACAACAAGGGATTCAACAAATAATGTTCCGTGACATAGTGTGGCCGGAGGGCGACGACGTAGGGCACAGGAAATAATTACGCGAACGCTGATGAGCTGGTGGGCAACGACTGGCTTTTCGATTAATTGAGAAACAAATGACGCCATGCGACCTCTGTTGACGATTTGAGCAATTGTCGTAATGGCGGCTCAAAACACACGCACATTTTTCAATTGTTATCCCAACCTGTGACATTTGATTATTGTTAAGATAAAGAGCCAACAGGTGAATGAGCGCGAGAGAAATAGCTGCAGTTTCTTTGAATCATTTTTTTTTCATGTTGCTCAATATTTTTTGACAAAAGGAACATCTTAGGCTGGTCCCACACTTCTTGCGAGTATTGGCGAGTGGGATTAGTTACGAAAATAACTTATGAGAAGTCTGACCCTCCCACACCACTCGTACATACTCGTGCATACCTGTACTCGGATATCCACCCGTCCTTGTCTTTCCTATACTCGCGGTATGGCGAATAATCCCAAGTGATGTGAGATCTCGTTGACCCAAACGAGTAAAATTTTCCTTTGACCCGTGACAATTTTCCGACGACGCTGATCGGAACAAGGGCGAGCACGAGTACAAATATGAACGAGTCCGACACTACTCGCGAGTATTCGAAAGTGGAGACATTAGCGAGTAGCGTGTGCGACTAGCCTTGTCATTTGTGAAATTCCTTGAGGCAAACCTTGAGTATTTACTTCTGCCTGAAATTCTCATTATTTCAATCAAAAAATTGTTCACAAACTGCTGTGTTTGATTATTTTTGCATTAACTTGGAGGAATGATCAGGCACTGGCACGATTAGCAATATGCTTTATGTGATAATCAATTCGTTGGGTTTGTGAGCTATCGAGCATCATTTTAAATCGACAATTTACTCGATACGCGAGAAAAAAAGCCAATTTTTATATTTGTAGACTTCATACGGTCATATTTCCTCGCGATTCAAAGATATTAACTTGCATCTCTTTATAGGTTAGATGCGTCAATCTTGGCTTGCGGGAAATCAAAAATGGCGGAGTTAAGCACGACGACCAATAAGAATGAGCCTTTGACAAGGCGCCAAAATTTAAAAACAAACATGTTGAGTTGTGAGTTTTTGGTGTAATGAACAAATAAATAAATTTATAGGAATGTAAAGCGAAAGGAATTAATGTGTACTTGAAAAAAAAAAGTAACTTGAACAAGACATTAACCGCTATAAACAATTTCGTTCAGTTTTCGATGTTCTTCGTTGTTTTGCAGATCTTCTCGGTCCTCTTGTCTCCGGATCGAGGGATAGTGTAACTTATTTTCAAGTCTCAAGCGTAATAGTCTTTAAAATCCTTTATTTAATGAATATATATTGATATTCATGTATGTATATATGTATCTATTTTTATATATACATGTATACATATATATATATATATATATATATATATATATATGTATATAGTTTATCCATATATAATATCTCATATGTAGATTTATTATATATACACACATATAGATATATATATATATATATGTATATACACACACATTTAGAGCCTCTGTAGTTTTCTTGCGATTTGGACCTTAATCTTCCGATATCTTCTCACATTTGCCTCTTATAAAATAACCACTGATAAATTGCTTGCATATGTACAATATGTTTCATGGAATGAGAATACGTCAAGTGTTTGATTTTGCCGCAAGAACGGAGAACCAGAGAGATTAAGAGACAAATTAACAATATTTCAATCACTTTAAAATCTCAAGATCTCTCTCGTTCTTTCTGTATTTTGTGTCGCGAGCATCATCCGTAAAAAAAAAAAAAAAAAAAAAAGAAATGTTCGTCTTTGGTATTCGATGGAAAAACACAGACACATATACATATATATGTCATATAGAGCACAATGTTTAATATTATTATAATAAAAAGTGAGCATAGATCGTAATTTAGCAACGTTCATCCGTAAACGGAAGAGCTCGATGATAAGTTCTCGTCTCTCTCTCTCTATATATATATATGTATATATGTCTATACACAAAAAAAAAATCATTTTGTTTCATGTACACCCAACAATCTGCACACAGCATTCGATCGATTTGGTTCGTCCATCGTCAAATTCTTTCAAGTCGTTTAATGATAATTTTTTTTTTTTTTGCTTTTCAATCGTATTTATCATCTAAAAACTCGAGAGGATAATTTCAAAGGCACTAATTAGAATTTTTATTGCCGATGGGACAACCGTAAATTGCGAAACTTGGCTCGCACATAACACATACACACTCACACATGCACTTATTCTTGTCCTCCAAAAAAATGTTACAATATTTTATAATAATTATACGAACGATATGTATGCGATAGAAACATCGGAAAATCGAAGATTCCTCTCGTTGCAACGACGGACAACCGAATCGATAAATCTTTTTGCACGCATTTATTTACATATTTTATTATTATTATTTTTTTCTTCTAAGATCGTAGAGAAATTGACGCGATTTGAGTTTCAGTGGCGGAATTATAAGTAGGTGGGATATAAATCTTCGTTGTGAAACATTATATATATATATATATGTATATGTATATATATATATATATATATATATATATATAATGGTAGTTTCCTAGACTTTTTTGTTAGATATATATTATTACTTTATACCGCAGCGAGAAAGAGATGTGGAACGAGATAAAAAAGGATATAGACGAGGAATTGAGAAAGTGGAAATTGAACGTATTGGCGTAGAGAGAGAAAAATATTATTATCTCTACTGCCCGACGAAATAGGAAAAATCACGAGTTTCTCATTCTCTGCGTGGTACGAAATCCTTTTAACGTGATCTCTTCGCTCCGTAGCGAGACACGGATGCCCCAGTTTTTTTTTTTTCGAGATGCTTCGTAAATTGCAAAAGTTACCATTAACAAAAAAAAAAAAAAAACTTTCTGATACATTTTTTTTCTTATGATGAATATCAAGGTCAATACAAAAACAATGAATCCTTGTAACTCAGTCACAAACCAATCATTGTTTAAACGAACATTGAATATTCGTCAATCTGACAAATTTTCATTCGCAGCTAATTTTTTTTTCACCATTTCCCCTCGGACGTTCGTTTTCTGAGTCAGTACTTATTTTTTTTTTTGTTTTTTTTTTTTTTTTTTTTCATTTTTGACCGAAAAGTCTACAGACCGCGTTACAGAATTAATAAAAATATAATCATAAGAATTAATAATATAATTGATGAATCCGTGAGGTGATACGACGAACGACGAGGAATGCAAATAAAAAAGAAGAAAAAGAATTTCGGCAAAAGTAATTACAGTCGCTAGATCACACCATAATAGGGACGGTAGTAGCCCGTGCGCTATTGAACATGAGCGTGCTTGGTCCGCGTGTGAGTTAGAAGTGTGTCGCTTCGTGTATAGACTGCCGGGCACAGCGGACAGGCGTATTTGCCCGGGAAATGCACGTAATAGTGATTCCGTACGTTTGTCACGACCTTACCGCACAACGAGCAACGTCTCCTCTCGTCCGTGTTATTCTGTCTCTCAAATATCTGTGATATCCGCCAATTTTTGAGCTCTGCAACAACAGAAACCACAGAGTCAGCAGGGCCACACGCCAGCATTCCGCTCCGATTTTTTGTGCGGTGCTTTAGCGAGACGCGACAAATTTGTTTTTTCATTTCTTATCGCTTCTTAAATTTGTTTTGTTTTGTTTTTTTTTTTTTTTTTTTAATACATCTCGCGTATCGTTGTGGCTCACTCTCGTCTCTATATCTCTCGCTCGCTCTCTTTAATGATGTTTAGGTTTCTTTGGGTTAATTATGGATTGATTCTGAATTGACTCAGGATAAGGACTGGAGTGATTCAGTTATGTCTTGGAGTAAATAAGTTGGGTTTAACTGTCGTTTAAATAACAAATATTACAAATATTTTTAATAACGATTTGCTTTATCACGGGCCAGAGGGAATTTTTCCGGCATGAAATTTAGAAAAAGATAAAGGAACATCGAGATTTCGCAAAATTACAGTTGATTGTTTGATCATTGCGACACACTATCGTGTCCAAATTGGTTGACATTTTATTCGTTCTTTGAGCAAGAAATGGTGTGTACCCTTAAAATACAATGAAATTCATTGATTGTTCTTTTCAAGGAAAAATTATGAGATAATTTTGTCTTATTATTCTTGCTGTAGGAAAAGTAATAAATAATATTTCACCACCATTTTATAATACCAATGGCTACGTTTGAGAGTAAGAGAGATTTTTTTTTAGCGAATTTTTTTATATTTTCTTCAACCTCTTCATAGTTAAAAAATTAAAAAAATGGCCTCGGATAAAAAAAGCGTAAGCAGGGTATAAAGGTTAAAACATGATTATCCGGGGAGTCATTTTAAAAATTGGAACAGTCTGAGAGTTTAGTAGACTCGTAAGATTCGAGTACACTTGCAAATCGGTTGGACTACTTGTAGTGCGATAGGCTCAGAGTTTGGTAGAAATGTTCTCGGAGAGCTCAATCCTGGCAGAGATGTTACGCGGTAGAGATATTGCCGTTGTTCACGTCCGATAAAAAAATGTCCTGTGATAGAGTTACCATTTGGTAGACATGTTTGGGCAGCCTTAATTCTTGGACTTATTATTGGGTAATAAAATTTCTCGCTGAGATACAAATGTGCCATAAGAAATAGAATTTAGTTTCAATGATAAATATTTGTTAGTTGATAGTTTACATATATGAGACGATTTTTATTTTTGAATTCAGTCAAATTGGCACAACTTCGTTTTTGTTTTTTTCAAAATTGGGACCAAAATATTTTGAAATTTTTTAGCTTACAAATATTAACTGTCTGATGAGCTACCAGTAGCAATAAAATTATCAAACATAGGTGGTATGTGAGAAACTGCATCTGTTCATTAAAATGCAGCGCGATAATTGAAATCAGTAACGTGATTTTTATCTTTTTTTTTTCCTTCAGGTGATGTAAGAAAATGGATCCATTTCGAATTATTGGAATCGAATTTGTGATATTGGGGACGTTTGACTACGTAAGATATGAGAGATACGATTTTTTTTTTTGGCTTGGGTTAATTCAGTTGACTTTAAACTAGGATAATCCGAGATAAGGAATGGGCTGATTTAAATTGGTCTTTTCGATTAATTCGAGTTGGTTTTATATTTAGGTTTTACTCAGACGAATTGAAAATTGGGAATAAGCCAATTTCTGTTATTTTTAGGTCTCATTCGACTTTGATTTAAATTGCTTTATTAGACTTGGATTTGGTGTTGACAATTTTTTTTTTTTTTTTTCTTGAAGCGCGGAATGCAAATCGGTACATTTTACAGACACTTGAATATTTTGCGCGATTGTTTGGTCGTTTAGAGATTGGGTCACGTGCGTTGAAAAGTCCATTCGACGATTTTGGAGCGACACGCGACTCCCTCGCTCTCTCTTTAAACACGCGACGGTGAAAACGATCGTAGCTTTGCTGACGGGGGGTTGTTGGACATGCCAGGGTACTCTGCTGGTTAACTTTATTCCCAAAGCGGCTCTTTTGCTTGTCGCAACCAACTCACCACGAAAATCAACGACACTCTCGCTCGCACGCACTCACGCTCTCAATTCACTCTACTAGCCCACCCACTTGTTGCCAACGATCGAGTATCGCCGAGAGGCGTGCAATAACGAGAGAGCACCGTTGTGAATACGAGACCCTTGGGCCGCTATGAAAAAGGAAGTGGACAAAAAAAAATTACTACAAAAATAATATGAAGAAAAAAAAAAACGAAAGAAAAAAATGGATGCTGTCGAAGAACTGGAGAAATTTGCAAGCGCCCTCACGCTTGACTCTCGCCCTCTTTACGGCAAAAGGAATTGAAAAGGGCTCGCCTGGAGCTCGGGGGAAAAGATCGAAATCTCATCGCGATTCCATCGTCACTTTTCGTTCTCGTCTTCACTTTTAAATGTTTACACACTAAATTAATTCGTAACGTCTATATATATGTATATATATACAATAATATCTTAAGAGTATCTGGAAAAAAAATAAATTGGTACGATCGGTTAACACACAATTATGTTTAATCAAAAAATTAGTATGAAATACATTAAATGCACATGTGATTAAATCCGTTTTTTTTTCTTGTTGTTGTCGTTGTTTGTTTATACGACGATCATGATCATCATAATTCATATTATCTACACTATAATTAAAGATGTTTATAATAATGCAATGTAAACATAAGACTCCTTTATGTTAGAATAAATTCATATAAGGATAAGAATAATCGTAGATAACGATAAAAGGTAATAAGAATAATTCTTTCTTGCTTGTCTCACATGTAATAAAACACGGGTTACTTCCACGTTTTCTCCCCTCTTTTGTTGTTTGTTTTTTTGTTAAATATAAATCGTCGTTATTATTTATCTAGCTTTCCTCCGTTGATGAATAATTTTTTTTTCCCTCAATTATGTTTATCTATATTTCCTATATCGCTTTTTCTCGTTAACCTCCTGCGCGTGGTCAGAAAGTTATGTGCCTATTGTACGTTTCGAGCCAAGGAATTATACAATGTTTTTTTTTTTTTTTTTTTTAAATCTATTTATAGTAAAACGATCCGCGTTTGCTTTGGTCAACCTTGTTCATTTATTTCCTTTTTTTTTAATTTTTTTTGTGAAAATTTCTTATCGCTGTGTCTTCGTCGTTTCTCATTACCCTCCTGTACGTTCCTCATTCTACGATCGTGGTCCTCGACTCAATTATTTATCAGTGTTGAATATATATATATATATATATATATATATATATATATATATATATATACATATATATATATATATATATATATATATTTGGCGTTTTAGCGAGCGAAATTACGAACGGCGTGACAAACGACGAGAGTGGATTTAAAAATTTCACACTGTATATGAGCCCCCACCCAACAAGGTCGACTGTACGTTTACGTACTTTCGCGCGATTATCGAAAAAACGTTCATCCTCCACAATAGGTAATAAAAAGATTTATTTATTTATTTCAAATTTTAGTGATAATTGTTGAGATAATCTGTTTTTTTTTTTCAACAGTCATTGTAGTATAAATGTAGCGTTTTTTCGTTTATCTATATAGTTCTCTATATTACATAGAGCAGTTCGCAGTAATGTTTATGTATAGTGCCGCAATGATAGTGGTGTTGCTGTCGCCCCCCTGGCTGCCCCCGTTTTGACCGTTCCACCAAGGTATGAGCGCTATGTGGCGAACGAGAGTCAGAGGGCGACAGCAACGCCGCGATTCCCGTAAGTAAACTGCATCGATGAAAAAAGGGTCAAAAGAGAAAAAAACATAAAATCCTTTCGATACGTCCCTCTCTCTCTCTCTTTGTGTGTGTGTGTGGGTGTGCACGCGCGCGCGCGTATGTGGACGAGGCAGAGGGAGAGACGCATTGAAATAGCAGAGCTGGACACAGTTCGAGTGTAAATAAAAAAAGATTTACAATTACTTCACGACACTTACTCGTAATCATTGTGACCAAAAAAATATTCATTTTTTCTGAACAATTACACTTCTGTGGGGAATATTTTATGCACTTTCGAACCGATCGGAATTATTTAGTTGAAAAATTATTTGGATTATATCCCCCAGCTGGGAATTCAAGTACGGATGAACAAAAAAATAGAAAGAACGTGGGAGAACAAAAGAGGTGATAAAATAATAAAATCAACATCAGAACAATCTACAATGAAAGCATAAGTCACCATATATCTGTTATGCGTGCATAACGGAGACGAATGAAAAGAAAACCAAAAGATTGAGAAACGGGAGAATCGCAAATAAAGAAGAATAGAAATTGTTAGGGAACGAGGATAGGAAATAGTGTACAACACATTTCATGAAATTTCGTCACTAGGCTACAACTTGTCTTCTCAATGAAGCGAAAATGCAACCCTCGTGTAGAATATAATGTTTATATATATATATATATATATATATATATATATATATATATATATATATATACATTAACTATTATACAATAACGAGAGGAAGTTCGCTCTGACGCAAAGTACGAGTTCCTTACTGGTCCGCGAGGTTCTTTTAAACTGCTCAGTCTGACCAACACTTTTTGTGAACTGTTCACCACCTTTTTTTTCACCTCCCATCAATTTGAGCCTGAAATCTCTTCCTCCCTCTGTACTCACCGCGCTCTTCCCTTTACCAATTTTTTTAAATAGAACACACTGATTCTCGTAGGAATAAACCCATACGTTTTTTTAAAATACAAACAGCTTCTCCCGGAAAAAAGGATATAACAAAATTTATATATATGCATATATATGTAGATAATATATATATACATACATTTTTATGCAGATAGATATATACATATATGAATATATATATATATATATATATATATATATATATTGGTTGTTGTGTGCGTGTGTGTGTGTCTGTGTGTGTGTGTGTATATACATATATATCCATTATTAATTGTAATTTGTATATATTATTATATAAAGAGATATTAATAATAGTATTTTTTTTTGTTTTTTTTTTTAGTCAAATAATGTACAAGAAGCGGGGTTGAGTTATCATTCAACGGGGAATCGCGTGCCCTTCGTCTGTTCGTAGCAAAAAGGGAGCGCATTAATTAAAAACGAAACGCTAAACGTGCCCCTTGCATATATTCCCTATATATTCAGCTAAGCCTATATCCCTAGGTAACACCTACGCCTATGTTAACTACACTCGTAATGTTCTCTTGCACAGCCATTGTTTTTTTTTTCTTTCTTTCATCGCAACATTGCGCGCTATTTTCCGGCCCTCACGCGTATCACATCGATCTCTCCCTTTCGCTCTACTTTGTCTTCACTGTGCTCATTTTGACACCAGTGGTGTTTCATTTGTTAAACTTATTTGTTTTCATTTTCTTTCACAAAATGGCCCTGTAGCGGACAGACCGAAAGAAGTAGACGATCAATTGTTATAAACAAAACGGATGTTTAAGGCGACAATGAATTCTCTGACGATATTTTTGCATATGATCTTTTTTAGAACCTGAATTTCTACACATAAAAGTATTTATGTATGTTATTCTTAGGAATGACGGTTTTTGAGAAAAATCGATAGTTAACTTCCATTGATGGCAGATCTCGAAAAGGGCAATCGAGACGCCAGATGCCCTATGCATCAATACCGTTGGAGCAAGGGTCCCGTAGTTATCACACATGAAAATGGTGCGAGACCGTTTTGCCTCGAGGCAATTCATCACGAAAGTTAACTAGTGATTTTCTCGAAAATGCCAACACCCAGGCATAATTATGCATAGGAACTTTTTTTTCGGAAATGATACGCTCTACAAAAAAGATCTCGTTCAATAATATCGCCGAACAAGCCGTTATCTAGTTATGAGCTTGTTTACGCGGACTTGTGCTCACGTTCAGTTGAGTTATTGAGGTTCGCGTGAATTGTCAGACATACGTAAGACATTAACGTTTGGGCGCATTCCAATTCGATTGTATTGCCAACATTACCTTCACTCAAGATCCCTAGATAAGTTGGGTCAAGTCAGGGCGATCGTAAAACTACAAATATATAGATATAGTGAAACCATGTTTTCCCCGTGCCCAAAATGGAATTGACACCCGCACATCTTTATTCACGATATCTAAGGTCTTCATTAGCATGTTAAAATCTCGCGTAAATGCAACCTCTGGTCACATAAATGATATCTGTTCCTTCTTCATGTTATGCGTGCACTATACGTGTGAATTTGACAATTAATACGCGAATCCGAATAACTCAACACAGCATGAGCAAAAGTCCGCGTAAACAAGCTTTATAATCGTTATTAAAATTACTCAGCTTTCCAATGGATCGCCTTGTGTTCACAGTTCCGGTCGCTCCAGGACTTAACATATGGTTCTTCGTCAAATTTCTGCAGCAGTTCTCTTCCTTATGTTTTTTTCCTCAAACAATATAACGCGTCTCTGAGCGTTTCATTTCCTATTTTCTTCCCTCTCACTCTTTTTTCTTCTTCTTTACACCGACTACACGATGGCGTCGTAATCGCCCATCGACGAAGCACCACGAAGGAAACAAAAAATAAAACTTAACATATC
The DNA here is from genome assembly GCA_963669185.1 of Dyspetes luteomarginatus. Classification (NCBI taxonomy): domain Eukaryota; kingdom Metazoa; phylum Arthropoda; class Insecta; order Hymenoptera; family Ichneumonidae; genus Dyspetes; species Dyspetes luteomarginatus. The sequence goes on from OY769912.1 coordinate 7,864,542, forward strand.
CGATGAATGACAACTTCCCCGCTCCGTTACTATCGCAATATTGCACGATTCTTTCATCTTCTTTTTTTTTTTTCATTTTTTCTTCTCCATTTTTGTTTCTTTAAATTCATCTCAATTTCAATAAGGTGTTAGCACCAATCTATTATATCACAATGTTCCACTCCACACCACGCGGTTGTAAATATATAAATACCTATATCGTAGTAGTAGTAATAGTAGTAGTAGTAGTAGTAGCAATAGTAGGGGTAGTAATAGTAGTAGTAGTAGTAGTAAATTGTAGTGGTGATAGTAGTAGGTAGAAGTATTTTTTTTTTTGCTCTAATTAATGAAATATTTCCATAAAATAGCCTGGCAGCCTGCCCCAATGATGTGTCTGTGTCTCGGTATTTATTTTTTTTCTTTTCCGCGTGCGTTTTTTTTTCTTTTTCGTGTGTGTGTGTGTGTGTGTGTATGTAATTGAGGGCAACATTTTCTTTAGGCGCCGAATCTGTCAATTCCATAATTATATTGAGGTTGTAACCGCGTGTTTCTCGTCTTTTGTTTCTATCTCGGCTATTGAAAATTGTTCATATCTTTTTTGGATGGTGGTAATTTTGAATTTGCCGGTCTGATACGTGGGGTGTGTCAACAGGACCGGATAAAACTTTTGAACGATTTATCAAATGAAAAATTGAGAATAATTTGTAAACGTGTTCAATAGTGGTGAGGAATAATTTTCATTTTGCGTTTGCGATTATAATGGCAGAATAGATTGTCAGAAATGTTGTCGAATTGACGAGAAACGTATGAACATTGAACTTTGATCTATCGTCTAATTTTTTGAAAATATCTACCGCTTTTCGTAAGCTAGACAAATAATTTTGTCCTCTACAAGATTTTGTAAAACAAGTTTTTTGTTTTGTAATATCAGAAAATGACTTTTTTTGCAACTCGTAAACTCTTTTCTAATTGGTCCGCTATCAAAGTAATGGATCTGTCGCGAGGCTCGTGGTGGCGCTAGTGTCGAAATATGACGCGGCCATTAGACCAAGGTAAACATCCACCTGAAATTTTCGAACAAATGCCATTTGAGAATAATTGATATTTCGAGTACAAGTAGAGTCATCAACAGACCCAAAATTAAATTCGGCGTCCGTCGATGTTTTGCTTTCTCCCGAAATATCGACCACGTCTGAATGGCAATCGTTTGAAATATTTCGAGGTTATGCGTCACCTCACGAAAAGGCTGCAGCCATTGAAATTATACACAAAATGTAAAACTACTTGAAAGCCCTCAGGTGTTGAGACGAAACAATTTCCCGAAACGAAATGGAGGTTACTTTTCAGAGTTTTATCGCCATAATCAGAAAAATCGCCACCAGGAGGCATGCGACAGGAGAGTTCATGCCTCGATAACAGAGATCGAAATTGAAATTTTCTCGGAAAGGAAGAGACGTTATATATATCACATTTGCTCGATATGCCATCAGCTTTTCATCTGTCACGTTTTAGCCGAGAAAGTCGATTATCCACCGGGCCGATCAAATAGCAAAGGGCGAAGGGGGAGCCGAGGGGAGGGGGAGAAGAGAAGCGGAAGTCAGTGCGACCGACGTTCGTCGGACGTGTGGATACCGCACTCTGGCTATCACCCATACTTCCGTCCCCCACTCCCTCCAAACGCGAGCGGTCGCTATGTGTGCGGATATTTCGCTTTGTGAGAGGTTAGGGCGGGAGGTGAACGCTTCGTGGTCGTCAGCCAACGCGCGACCGAATGCGTTTTGCGGACAATTCGAGAAATTGGAAGTGCTCGTGGATGCAACCCCTTTCCCACCCTCACGGCATACATACAACGTTCGTTGGTCATTTGGCAATATCGACTCAAATGCATCTCAAAAACCCTTTATCCACGCGACCCCCTCCCCCCCCCCCCTCCCAACTTGCATGCCCATGACATTAAACCAAACTTCCTATAGGCCGCGGCGCTTTGACGTTGATATTATTCGTCATATAAAGCTCGCACGTCTCTACTACGTCACGATGTCGTGTCAGTTGCAGTATATCGTGTCTGTCGTATATAAAGTGTCCGCGGGCTCGCGCGCCACCCTCAGAAATGGCGGCTGAACAGTAAAACGTGAATCTCATTTCTTTTTAACCAGTCAATAAACCTGCAAACACAATCGAGTATTAATAGAACGAGGGGTACAACTGTAAACTTTTTTAATGTCTTTAGGCATAAAATATAGTTTCAGATTTTCTGCAATTAATGGGTACCGAAATTTTGTAAATTTACAAAGAAGCTATGATGACTTCATTTTATTTCATACATTTTTCGTTTCTGTTTGGCTTTTCGAGGATTAACGTTCTATACGGAATTAAAGAGAATACAATTATGTAGAAAAAAGGTTCCTAGACATTCGATTGCATGTTGAACAGTTTCGGAGCTAAAGCCATCGAAAGTTGAGTGACGTAATTCGGCAGAATCCGTACATCTCGACTTCTCATGGTCTTAAGTTCAAAACCATTCGTCATTCGATCAAAGGTTCAATGACCTTTTTTGTAAATAATGTCGTCCTCTTCATTTTTACATGGGACTTTTTTGCTCTAAAACCAACCAGTAACGAGATATTTACCCATAAACGGATTATTTATATTTCTCTAATAAAAGTTCAAAATATTTCGGCACCCACTCACTGTAGGAAGCGAGGAATTATATTATAGGTATTCCCAAAGGCACTAAAATAGTATCCATTGCTGTGCGATTTCTCATTTTGTTCGAATTTCCATCGACCGAACCATCGTTAACAGTAGTTTTTTGACCCGTATAATTTCTCAACGTCCACCCGATGTTTTTTCAAATCTTATGTATTTTTGTTTATTGACGCAGCACTACCGTATTCGCGAACCGAGTCCCAAGAAGTGTGTGAGGTAGTGATACAGATACTTGTTCGTACGATGAAAAAAAAAAAAAAAAAACCAGAAGTGATTGGCTTGTACATGAAAAAAAAGTAAGAAAGAAAATAGAGCAAGGAAGAGGGAAAATAGTGAAAAAATAAAACGTCATATGACGTATTTGGTAAGGTCAGAGAGGGGGGGAGGTAGAAAATGCAGATTATTGCATTTTGGGACAAGAAGAGTAATAGATTAACCAGCTTTTAAGCAACAAATAAACATATAATATTGAGAAAAGAAAGAGAGAGACCGGCATTTCGTTCTTCATGTAAATAAATGTATAATAATAATAATAATAATAATAATAAGATTCTCTTCAGTGGAGGGGGCATATAGGCCTAAGGTGCACCTTGATTTACACTTAAGAAAAAAAAAAAAAAAAAAAAAAAAAAAAAAAAACAAAACAAAATTACACGTGTACACACATTGTCGATCGTCAATAAATAATAATAATATTTTTTTTTTCATCTCTTTTCTTTCTTTCTCTCTCTCACGGTGTATCAATGCGAGCTGATCGGCTCTCTGCAAACGCTAATCAATCACGTCGAACAGTAAATAACACATCTGTATAATATATAAAATCATAAAACGGTAAAACAAACGAGAAAAAAAAATAAAATAAATTATCCAATATATTATTATAATTAATAATCTGTGTAATATATTAATGTTTTTTTAAATCATCATCCTCTGAATAATATATTATTAAATTATATAGGTAATTGTGTTTTTTTTTTCCTCTTTTTTAGCCTTTAACCATACAAAGTGCCCCCATTATTATTGTTTTTCTTTCTTTCATTCTTTCTTCATCTTCCTTTTCTCCTCTCTTCTCAATTTTTTCTCCACCATCGTTTCTCGTTGAAACGAAAAAAGAGAGAAAGAGAAAGAGAGAGAGCGAGAGAGAGAGAGAGAGACAGATCGACGGTAATATCAATATTGATCACAATTATTCTGCAGGTTTGGCTCTTTGAATAGCTAGCGGACTTCGGCTTCGTGTTTGTGTGTCGTGTTTCTTTTTTTCATTCTATTTTATTCATTTACACCTGCCTGTTTACCAGTGTTGTGTATTTCATGAGTATGGTATATATATATATATATATATATATATATATATATATATATATATATATATATATATATATATATTGTTTACTTGCAGTGAATTGTCTCTACGTTTCAATAGATCCTCTTACAGTATATTGCGTAGGTCGTTATGGACGAGACATTTTTTCACGTCAGAAAAAAAAAAAAAGTATATATATATATAGATTGCACCCCCAACCAATTAAATATCAACTGTGCAATGACGCTGCATCGTGAACATCCCTTGGATAAAATTGTTTTTTAAACATAACGTATCTCCAACCAATGTGGTATATATACACAGACACACATATGTATATATATATATATATATATATATATATATATATATGTGTGTGTCTGTATATATTATAACGGTAGATAATATAAAATATAAAATATAGTACTATAAATCATCCAATACAATAATAAATCTTATTTGCCTTTGCCTATGCATTAAGTCCCGAATCGTGGAATGTCTCTCTCTCTCTCTTCGTGATTTCCACTATTTTGCTGCATTACAATTGCGGTGTGCAGTGTTACTTTTTTTTTTTTTTCGACTTTTCACGTTTTTTTCTCTCGTTATACACTTTGTTTTTAGGGTGTTATTCAATAAGTAACGCACTTTTTCCTTTTATTTATAGTGAAGAGTTCGGAGAGCTGCAAAGTGCCTCATAAAAATAAAAAAATAAAACAAAAAATATTCCCATCAATACCCCATACATACATACATACATACATACATACATATATATATATATATATTTTAATTCCCCACCCCATCAGTGTTTAACTTTTTTTTTATACAAAATGATGCATAGGAGAGAAACTTTGTAAATCAATCGTACATTTGGTATGGGAGTGTTTTTTTTTTTTTTAGTGTTTTGTGTATAAATCAAAAATTGGCTCGATTTTCTTTCAGTAAGTTTGTCGTTCGTACGGGGACGTCGTTGTCGTGGTACTCTGTATGATAAAATGGTCGTCACAGCTTAACAGCCTTCGTGCTTTCTTGTTCATCTAATTATGAAAACTTTCCAATGCGTGCAACAATTCGTGAGCTTAAACGTGGTTTTGTGATTTTTTTTTTATTTCTTTCGTTTCGTTTCTTTTAAATATATATTGATAAAAAAATTGATTGATATTGCTATTAATGATTCTTGAAGAACGTCAATACAATTTTACAATCTAATATGAAAAGACCCAACTTTACACTTTCAACAATTTTCACCCTGCGTTTTATCTAATGTGGCTCTACTTTGCCATTCAATTTTTTTTCATCCCTCTCTCTCTCTCTCTCTTTCGCTCGATCTATTATTTATTATTATAATTTTTTTTAAATTTATATTCATTTCGGCTGTGAGTCAGCCGAGACACGACGGCGAACTATGCGGGAGAAATTGGCACCATTTTTTTGCTCCCATATTATAACGTAATAATTCGATCTAATAATTTTCTTCCCACTCGCCATTTATTCTCGAGACCGAAAAAAGCACCATTATTTTCTGTTTTATCATTCTCCTCTTATCTCACGTATCGCTCGCCCATGGGAAAAAAAATATATTTCGAAATATATAAGATTTTGCCAAAAAAAAAAAAAAAAAAATTATATTTCAAATATATATTAGTGAAATTTATTTCATACAATTCATACATATTTGAAATACATAATTTTTCGGCCCTTTCATATTTTTTTATATTTTTCATATATTTCGCGCATAAAAATTATTTCCATGGAGGGGCGAGATGTGACGACCTGAATGATCACTTTGTGCTCTAGATTCGAGGTCCCCCTTTCCTTTTTTTCCCCGATATATCGATAATTTTTTCTCTATTCGGAAAAATAAAACACATCGGCCATCGTCGATGGAAAAAAAAAAAAAAAAAAAAAAAAAGAAAATTGATTCCCATGGCCGTTTCATGAGGAGAACACGCACGACACTGTTGTCGATATCGCTCGGGCCACACTGGCACTGGACGTATAATCCCCTCGCGATTTTTCCCTCTCTTACTCTCTCGCTCTCGATAAAAATCTGCCCCTGTATATCGTGGGATATCACGAGACGCTCTATCCCGCGTGTGTGTTTGCGTTCTCGCACTATATATACATCATCTCTATCCACCCTCTATCATAGTATTTCGTAACTCTCTGTTGTCCATAAATTGGCGTTTTGGCAATGAGAAAAGATAAAAATAAAAATTCTTCGATACGATTGATAGTCAAGATCGCAAACATCACATTCACGCTAAAAAAAAAAAACAAAAAAAAAAAAACAAAAAAAAAAAATAGGCGCGATCCTTAAATCTCTATTCCAATCGTCAGCTATGATCTTTAAACTCCACTCGTGTGTCCGTGTATTTTTTGTTCTTTTTTGTATCATGTGTATATTTTCATGGATAGTTTTGTGTCGGTCAATTTCGTTTAATTTTTGGTGCTGTCGCTGTCATCGTCGTCGTGGTAATTTTTTTTTTTTTAATTTTTTTCTTTTTTTTTTCTTTTCCGTCATTAATAAAAGCGTCGATAACCTACAAGATTTGGTGTTCGGAGAAAAAGTTATTGAAAAAACAGGAGTAGCGAGGCTGTCCGTTAGTTGCGGACGATACGAAATTTCCGTTAGGATGTTGAAAGACGTCGCTATTCCTCGTAATATCGTAATAATCGGCAATACCCATTGCCGCTGTATCGTTATTAATATTTATGTTATTAATATTATTATTATCATAATAATAATAATTATTATTATTATTAATATTAATATTATAATAATTGTTAACGTTTTGGGCGCGCGCGCGCTGCACGCACGCACGCACGCTAGCTTATGAGAGCGTGTTCATCGTGTCGTTATTTGTCGCGGACAGGGCCAATGAGCCGGCCATAAAATCGTTAAGATCGATCTTTCTTGCCTCGGGATGTTTGAATTTAAAGTGCGTACGGAGATTGTCGCTACGAGTGTAGGTGGCACGACAGAGAGGACACTCAAACCTGCCGGGGAAGTGGACGTGGTAGTGGTTCCTGATGTGCGTCACGACCTTGCCGCACAGCTTGCACCTGTGAAGGTTGCAGCCGCCTGGCACCCGGTCAAAGGTCAGCCGCATGTGCCAGGCTTTTGAACCTGCAACATCAACACAAGACAAGTCACTAAACTGAAACCGCTTTACGGCGCGGGTTAGCTCCCCTATTAAACAAAAAACTGGCACCCGGGCGCCATTCCGCAATTTCTCTCTCACTCTCTCTTTCTCGTCATCCGTCCACGGGCCCCGAGCTTTTTCATTTCGTTATTATTTCTTTATTTGATATCTCTCTCTCTCTCTCTCTCTCTCTCTCTCTAACCCCATTTTGCTGGCTTAGTTGAGCATTTTTTGTTATTAAGCGCCCTTGTCCGTTTGTTAAAAGAAAAATGGCACCCGGGTGCCATTGCTCTTTCTCTCACTCTCTCGTCATACGTCCACGAGCCCGGGGTTTTTTCTTCTTGTTATTGTTTCTTGCTCTCTCTCTCTCTCTCTACTAGCGTATTGAGCAATTTTCCAATTTTTATTATTGATTGTTATTTTCTGTTTTTAATCGTCAAGTGTCGCGAGCGTGGAGCAACTTTTTTTTTTTTAACGCGTACCACCCACAAAGCTCTTTTTTTTACTTTACGGTATACTGTTGCTCATTAAACCTTTTTGTTTGTTTTTGAAAAATATTATTCAACCCTCCACCCCTCTCTGTCTATCTAAATTCGGACACGTATTAATCGCGTTTGGGAATATTATTTTCTCATTTTGTCTTGATTCGTCAGTAAGTTTCCTAGCTCGTCAAACATAAATTCCTCTTTACACGCTCTCACCAACTTTTTTAAGTACGTCTCTCCGTGTCTCTTGTTTTTCTATTATACAGTGCAATAATTTGTACAGCGTCGTGACGAGAGTGCAGATATATTTTATCCAATATCCACGAGCTACCCCCTCCCTTCATGAATATATTAATCCCGATAGAGTTCGATGAGTAAAGAGCACCACCAGCGTGACCGACTATGGGGACCACCATTTTTGTCGAACGAGTTTGCGGGAAAAAGAACAAAATAAAAAATTACCAAAACAATGTAATCACCACTCGCGCCACTCGTGGTCGATTTTGGAAAGTTTGTAACTGTTGAAAAATATCGACTTTATATCTATGAATTGACGGTATACGATAAATATATCGCATATATGTGCGACATGTTCAGCTAATTCTCATTGGCTCATACAACGTTTCCAAATTTCGCCGCTACGAGCGCTCGCTATTGAACTCGACTAAGGCACGATCGGAATTTGTCGTCACGAACTTGAGGTTTAATATTAAATTTGAACATAAGTCTTAACTTCGATCTGATTTTGGACACAAGTTCAAACTTAAGATTGAACTCAAGTTCGTGGTAACAAATTACAATAATTATGGCTCTAAAATATGAATCATCCACGAATCGAACATTTATGATTCGTGGACTCGATCGACAAGGTGGCAAACATCTTAGTCGGTACACATGGTACCTACTCTGTTACAGTTTTTTTTCCTTTATATATATGTACATATGTATTTATTTACATATATAAATATGTACAAAATTTGGAACGATAAAGAGTACCTTTTTGTTAGAGTGAGAATCCTCGGTTAGCCGTTTACTTATTCTTTCGTTAAATCTCACAAGAAAAAGAGTATATATATATATATATATATATGATAAATGTAAGTTGCGTGTGATTACTTGTGAGAGCGACAGAGAAAGAGATAGACAGAGAGAAAGAAAGATCGAAAAAACGAGTGCGAAATAAATAAGAGGGATGGGGACCATTTTTTTTTAATCGACACATGAAAAACGAGGATTTGGAAACAAATATGTGAAATGTTTTTAATTTATGAATTTTCCATACGTGATTAGCGCCCTTTTAAAATCACGGAAGAAAAGAAAACACGACGATGGGATCGCAATGGCAAGCATCGATTTTTACTGTGTTACCCTCAATTCGAAACGTCTCGTCATTTCGCTACATAATACGAGGGCGTCTCGTAAATTCATCCGGATGAGGGGTCCATCTGGGGGTGTTTCTTTTTTTTTAATTAAAAATTTAATGATTTTAATAATATTATTTTCAATAAAAATAAAAATAAAATAAAGAAATAGCGAAACACATCCCAGAGGCAGGCGTACGGTTTTATATTTCAACAATATATTCGCACGACCAGGCGCAGCTTTTTTGTATCATTTCAACGTCATAATTTCTCACAATCTTGTCATTTAACCGTCATTTATTTTCATAAGAAAAAAAAAAAAGAAAAGTGCCAAGTACAAAAATATTACAATTTTCACGTAACTTCTTATTTCTTAAGCTTCTACAGTCTATTATCAACACTTTTAATACATACACGCAAGTATATATGATATACAATTGTCCATAATTGTTTTTTCTTCATTTTGTTTTATACATCGTTAAATCATCGATGACTTTCATTGAGCTCACGATTATTATTATTATCATTATTATTATTATTTGTTTGAAATAAATAAATATAAACTCAGGTCATAATCTTATGCTATCATTATCATTATTATTAGTATGGCACGGTAAAACATTGGTCGGTTTTTCGGGTGTTTGTGATGAGAGCGAAAGCGATCCAGACTGACGACCAATTACACGGGAGGGTAAGAATAAAGGAAGGTGAAAAAAAAAAAATGGGCGAGGGTTTAAAGGGTTTTCACGCGCCATGTAATTTAACTTTGTCAACGTATTTCGAAGCGTGAGATTATCCTTCTATTGAAACAACACTGTCGATGTTTATGAGCCAACTAGTCTGGAAACATCGAAGCGCCATGGCAGACGTTCGAATTATAAATATGAATAATCGAAGATTCAACCTTGGCAGGGCGTGGGGCTTTTTCGAAATTTTTCCATTTTCCCTTCCACCAATTTTCCACAGTCAAGGCTTAATAATAATTCACAAGCAAAAACGAGCTCAATTATTCGCCCCAAAAAGCCATCGAATGGAATGAATAATCGACATTTCTGAGTGCGAAAGCGATAGAAAATGAAACAGCAAAAGCGCACATTGGAAAAAGGATTTTACGAGTGTAAAAGCGTACATTCGGATTTTTTCACGTGGCAATTTTTCGAGGATGGTAAAGCTCTTTGCCGTAACAAGGATCGACCCCGTTTCCGGCCCCTAGATGTCGGCGATACTTGAACAAGCAATGCCATCGGTAAAAGAGCACATCCAGGCTGTAACTACGTGGACTACATGGTGGAAGGCGGGAAAGCCCTGCATTTCTGCCTATAAGCATGATTCTATATACGTATATAGTAGGCAATGTGGAAGCGAGTACCCAAGGAAGGATGCAATAGGGCATGCAATAATCTTCGAACGGAGCTCCCCCGTATGCTCCGGAGCCCCAGGGGATATTCCACGTTGGTGGAGAAGTGGAGAATGAAAAAAGAGTACACCCACCCGCACGCATCCACCTGCAGATACCCGGGTGCACACAACAACTTTCCATATGTCGCAAACTACAACTTTAGCAAGTGCCGGTTAAATAGCGAGCCGTATACGTGTAAACGCTCACACACAAGATGGGCGAGAATGGCCGAATCCGGTACGGATACGAGAAATCTCGAACTCAGCTAGAGATACGGGTCACACAGAGTATACGTATACGTGTAAACGCTCACACACAAGATGGGCGAGTATGGCCGAATCCCGTACGGATACGAGAAATCTTGAACTTAGCTAGAGCGATGGGACACACGGAGGTGCCTAGCACTTTCCGCAAGTTATTCTACAGTTTTTCGGTTAAATAGCGAGCCGTATACGTGTAAACGCTTGCACACAAGATGGGCGAGAATGGCCGAATCCCGTACGGATATGAAAAATCTCGAACTCAGGTAGAGTTACGGGACACACAGTGGTGCCCAGCACTTTCTGCAAGTTATTCTACAGTTTTTCGGTTAAATAGCGAGCCCTATACGTGTAAACGTTCACACACAAGATGGGCGAGAATGGCCGAATCCCGAACGGATACGAGAAATCTCGAACTCAGCTAGAGTTACGGGACACACAGAGGTGCCTAGCACTTTCCGCAAGTTATTCTACAGTTTTTCGGTTAAATAGCGAACCGTATACGTGTAAACGTCACACACAAGATGGGCGAGAATGGCCAAATCCCGTCTGGATACGAGAAATCTCGAACTCAGCTAGAGTTACGGGACACACAGAGGTGCCTTGCACTTTCTACAAGTTATTCTGCAGTTTTTCGGCTGAATGGCAAACCGTATACGTTTTAATGATTACATGAAAGGTGAGATATTTGGAATTTTACGGGCTTGGTGATTCTAAAATGTGATTAACGGGCTAATTAGTTAGAGAAACGTTCCACTAGAAGCCGTGAAGAAACACAATGGTGGTATTTGAAGAATTGGAGGTGGAAGAGAATTTGAATAATGTAACGATCTGCGTGGCAACAAATAACTTTTCCTCGAAACATTTTCCATTCTCATCAATATAGTCTGGAAGTTAACAGCTTGAAATACTTCAATGCTCTCGGGAACTTTCAGCGAGTATCGAATCGGTGTAGAAAGCGCAGAGCTACTCAATGCGCGTAAAGTTCCAATCTGCCAAACACGGTTGAACAGATTTGAGTGAAACTATTAATCGAAATACTTTTTTATTCGAAAAAAATGTGTTTAAATAAACCATTTAAATATTTTTTTTGTTTTAGTGAAAAAGTATTCAAATTTCATTTCTCACTCGCCAGGTACTTTTCCATGAAGAAGAAAATTTTAGATGCTTCAATTCTGTATAGATCGAGGCACAGGAAGGAGGCGAATGATCGGCTTACAATTTTAATTTTGATACTGAAAATTTCAGTAAATTGCCTATATATATAGTGACTGCGCTACGTCGCATCGTATGCACATGCACAGGATGAAGGAGTGACGGAGTAAATGTTTGAAGTTACAACAGCTTGAACAAACACAACGAAGCTGACCGTACATAAACCTTTGCTTACAGTCAAGCCAGGCTCCTTTGATCCTTACTTGCACCCTTTGGCCTTCGTGCTTCGTTGACTCCAGAACAGTCGCCATGTTTGCAAATATTGAAAACGTGCGAGAACTCTCACTCTCATTCGATCTCTCTCTCTTTCACTCTGAACGGGCAAACGGTTTTCAATGTAGACGCGGGAAAAGCTAAGGGATTCTGAGACCGGATCCTGTGACTGGTTCTGTTTGCTTTGCCTGGCCTTTGGCTCGAATGCGAAAGGGTTGAAAGGTTGACGCGCATCGTGGAAAAGGTGCGGCTGATGCTGGGCAACATGTTTATGGGAGGCTAGAGGGAGTCGACTTCGGATACGAGGGCTTGGAGGCTACATTAGGTATAACGTACTACGGAGGGTGGCTGGCCACGCGGAGAGACTTGGCACGAGGGAAACTCCCAAGCAACGCAGAGATGACAAGCTCGAGTTGACTTTGTTGGCTGCAAATATACATGAGGATAAACGGCACACGTGTGCTGTGGACGTTACCGATTGGACGTTACTCACGTCATTGAGAATGGATAGAAATATAAGTTTTTTTTTTTTTAAATTAAATACTCATCAGGCATAATTCCAAGGATCATTTGACCTCATGTATCGATCGACAGATAGTTATTCTCCCTCCGATTTACGATTTCCGAGTCTTCATCAATTCTCATATCCATATAAAGCAAAAATGATGAAATGTAAGCATTATATTTGTTGGAAAGAACCAACTGGGAATCAATATACAAAAAAATATAGATTTTCAATTGGTTGGTTAAATCTAAATGCCCTTTACTCGCAACTCACACGGTATCCAACTCGAAATTTAAAGGAGCGTCCCGGCATTGATTTACTCTGTTCGTGACCAGCTGTCGTCGATATCAGACATCTTTAGAATTAAATTATCCCTCCGCGTAGGTCACCAGTTACTGCGTTTATCTTCAAATTCACCGTCTCTCAGTGAGTGTAATTTTAATTGCCATTACAAAAAAAAAATACCATGGATTTTCCATTCGTTCAGATACGATTAGAATTAAGGCACAACGACAAAGAGTTCGGCTAACGAGATTACAGGGTGTGTCTCGTACGTTGTCAATGCATGTTCCGAACTCAACGCATACAATGCAGCGTTCGGAGCGAATGGAATTGACAATTACCAAAAGTACAAATTCAAATTGAAATTTCTAATTGTCTCAAGTTGAATTAGAAATTCCATGTATAAACTTATATTTGTTTTGAAAAAAAAATGACAAATCCTATTGAAATTTGTGATTGTCTCGAATGAAATGCCAAATTCTACTCAAGACCCGTAATTGTTTCGAAAGAAAATCGCCATTTCACTCGTATAATATGAAATGTTTAGAAATTTGATCCTCATTAGAAACGAGGACGCTCTCATGTATTTTATGCATACAGGACACAAGTTTCATAACAGAGACGAAATATGCGCGGAGATAGCGTCAAATGTATAGTGGAACATTTGGAAAGTTAAAAAAAAAAAACGAATGGATTTTCTTTTGATTGAGTTGCATGTGAGAAAACTGTGTGATTACGCATTAAAAAAAAGGGCTCACGCTCAAGAAGGGACCACTTCGACTATTTTTATTATTGCCGCGTCGATGATGAATTTTTGGGCTTTTTTTTTCTCAAAATTTCAACAGCGATGCAGCACTGGTGAAAATTATCCCACCAATTCCAGTTTGTGCGTGAGATTTTTTTCTTATGGGATAGTTACATATTTTTCCGAGGAGCAACCAAGTCCAAAGAAAACGTGTTTGTTTTTTTTTTTTTTTCAAACGCCCTGGGCGAAAAAGTAGGATATTTAAACGTTGAGTACACGACGTCGTCGTGGACGAGGATGGTGCTTGAGGTACGAGGGTTTTCCCAGACGTGGCCTAGTTTAGGGCGAGTATTTAAAGCCTTGGCGTGTGTGTGCGTGTGCGTTGTATCTGCGCGCCTGTGTGTGAGTGTGCTAGGGCGAGTATTTAAAGCCTCGGTGTGTGTGTGTGTGTGTGTGTGTGTGTGTGTGTGTGTGTGCACGCGCGTGCGCTTTGTATGCGTGAGTGGGTGCGCGCGCGCCTGTTTGTGAGTGTGAGTGCGCGCACGTGTCTGTGAGTGTGAGTGTGCGCGCGTGTCTGTGAATGTACTGGTTCACCCTCTTCCATCCCTGCCTCTCCCAAAGCCACCCCTCCTCGCCGGGTCCCACCATACATCTACCCTCTTTTCGTTCCGTCATATTCATGCATGCTACGGTTAACACGCTGTCTCGATGCAACATTTAGCTCCGACATGGAACAAAGAAACGACGCTCTTGTATGGCAGATAAAGTAGACTACAAGAGATGCAAAGGGAAACGAAAAAAAAAAAAAAAAAACGAAAAATATATCGTGTAGAGCATGAATGTGAATTCAGAGACAAAAGATGGAATTGCGAAGCGAAAGGAAGAGAATTATTTGGACTATTGAAGCAAGATGGAAAATGATTTGTCTGTGCAATCGAGACGAGACGCGCAGTATGAGAGCTTGAGAGCGATTACGTACTTGATGAAATAATAATCAGATGCAACTATAAAATCATACGATATTTCGTATATTAATTAGAGATAAGTTGGATTTTTGCTGGTTCGAATAGTGATAATGAAACAATACGATTATCACCATATTTTTTTTTTTTTTGCAATAAGTGTTTTAGAGAAATTTATCACTCTGGAGTCTCTCAATAGGTGAATGATTTCATTTGGTCACTAGCGACATCGGTGAACAGTCGTCAAAGCTCTGATGTAAAAATTGCGATATATTACGAGTCAAATTTCGGATAGTTTATTTAATGGTGTTTTTCATCACATTTGTGTTCACAAAAGTTTTTTTCTAATAGTTCTTAAGGGTGATTCTTGATGAAATAATAATCAGATGCAACTATAAAATCATACGATATTTCGTATATTAATTAGAGATAAGTTGGATTTTTGCTGGTTCGAATAGTGATAATGAAACAATACGATTATCACCATATTTTTTTTTTTTTTGCAATAAGTGTTTTAGAGAAATTTATCACTCTGGAGTCTCTCAATAGGTGAATGATTTCATTTGGTCACTAGCGACATCGGTGAACAGTCGTCAAAGCTCTGATGTAAAAATTGCGATATATTACGAGTCAAATTTCGGATAGTTTATTTAATGGTGTTTTTCATCACATTTGTGTTCACAAAAGTTTTTTTCTAATAGTTCTTAAGGGTGATTCTTGATGAAATAATAATCAGATGCAACTATGAAATCATACGATATTTCGTATATGAATTAGAGATAAGCTGGCTTTTTGCTGGTTCGAAAATTGATAATGAAACAATACAATTATCACCATTTTTTTTTTTGCAATAAGTGTTTTAGAGACATTTATCACTCTCGAGTCTCTCAATAGGTGAATGATTTCATTTGGTCACTAGCGACATCAGTGAACAGTCGTCAAAGCTCTGATGTAAAAATCGCGATTTATTACGAGTCAAATTTCGGATAGTTTATTTAATGGTGCTTTTCATCACATTTGTGTTCACAAAAGTTTTTTTCTAATAGTTCTTAAGGGTGATTCTTGATGAAATAATAATCAGATGCAGCTATGAAATCATACGATATTTCGTATATGAATTAGAGATAAGGTAGAAAAAATACACAACTATGAAATCGAACGATATTTCAGGAATATGAATTGGAGATAAGTTGGATTTTTGCTGGTTCGAAAAGTTATAATGAACCAATACGATTATCACTATATTTTTTGTATAATGAGCGTTTTACAGGAATTTTTCACTCTCAAGTCTCTCAATAGGGAAATAATTTTCTCTAAGCGCTAGCGGAATTGATGGTTATAATTCTGTAGTAAAAATTACGATTTATCACGAGTCAGGTTTTGGATGGTTTATTTAATGGTGCTTTTCGTCACATTTTTATTCATAAAAGTTTTTTTTTATAGTTCTTAAGGGTAATTATATCATTGATGAAATAATAATTAGGTGAAACTTGATTAAGTGGTTATAACTCTGATGTAAAAATTCCGATTTATCCATTACGACTTCTATTTTTCTATTTTTGTTAACGAAAAGTTTTGTGTGATTTTTAAGCACAACTGTGATCATTTCTCAGTAAAATGGACACCTAAGTGAGAATGGAATGATCTTCATTGCTCGTAGTGGCGCGGTTGTCGTTTGGCATTAAGAAAACAATGAGGGATCGCGTGCGCTTTAGAAATTGAATGTGGAAAGCAGTATTAAAGCCGATGATCTCGAATGATTTATTTAAAAATGGAGTAACAAAAAAATTAGTCGACTTTTTTGTGGATGATGAGCTTTTTATTTTTTTCAACGATAAATCAGTAGAAAAATTTGGGAAATTTAAACGGATTTTCTTTATAAAAATAAAAAATAAAAAAACGACAAGAAAAAATGGCGTGTGACAGTAATTAAAGCGTGCTTTAATTAGTTTCTCAATATAAATGATATGGAATTCCATAAAAATAGAAATACTCGATAGGTCATATTAAATTCTAGAAATTCGTAAGTTATCCGTCTTTGATTTTTTTTCTCCTTCTGCTGAAATATATTTTATGCAAAGAAACGAAAAAAAATGTTGAACTTTCTGGCAACGTTTTTGAGAAATTTGAGGGAAATACTGTAAACTGTCCTGTGATGAATTTTTATCGATCTTTTATCGTTGCAGATAAAAACAAATCGATAAAAATTCATGATTATGCGAACAAAATGAACGAGAATGGTATCGGGGAATGACGAAACGATGATAAATTTAAATATAATATTAATTAAAGGGGGGTATATTGTTTAAAAGAGCAAGACCCGAGTGTTTGCTTCTTATGTGAGCCTTGAGATTGTCACTACGGGTAAAAACATTGTTGCAATATGGACAATGGCAATTTTGTGAACGATGAGATCTAATGTGATGCCAACGATTGCTGACCCATTTTCCACAACGAAGACAGCTGTAAAGCTGAGCACGACGATAACCGTCGTCGGGGACACGGACAAACATGTCGTATTGATGATG
Organism: Dyspetes luteomarginatus; assembly: GCA_963669185.1. Lineage (NCBI taxonomy): Eukaryota > Metazoa > Arthropoda > Insecta > Hymenoptera > Ichneumonidae > Dyspetes > Dyspetes luteomarginatus. Next base: position 7,881,634 of record OY769912.1, read on the forward strand.
AGAGGATGAGGATGAGGACGCGTGTTCCAATGTGTTGACCCGGGGCTCGTCTAGCTCATCCCCCTCACCAACACCAACGCCAATGCCAATGCCAATGCCAATGCCAAAATCATCAATGTGGCCACGAGTATCGACACCGCGAAGCCCCTCAGCCCCCCCTGAATCCCTTGAATCTTGGGGTGCGGATATCGGCAGAAGGCACGAAGCGGGCATCCAGCAGGACAGCTGGAGCTCGGCTGCTGCGGCCTGACCTTCTGGGACAAACCCCTCCTCCTCCTTCTCCTCCTCTCTCTTCAGTGAGACACCAGTGGCCAACACTGTAACAGAGAGATAGAGAGAGACCGAAAGAGATCGACAGAAAGGGCTCAAGAGAGGAGGGCGAACGAGGTATGAGGGTGCGATCCTTCTATCTTCTGTATCTGTGTGTTCGTATCTGTGTCTGTCTTCGTATATCTGTCTGTGTTTGCATCTGTATCCGTCCCTGTTTTCGCATCTGTGCCTGTGTTCGTATCTGTGTCTGTGTTCGCATCTGTGCCTGTGTTCGTATCTGTGTCTGTGTTCGTATTTGTGCCTGTGCTGCGTCTGTGTTCGTATCTGTGTCTATGCTGTGTTCGAATCTCTATCCGTGCCTGTTTTCGTATCTGTGTCTGTTCTGTGGCTGTGTTCGTATTTGTGCCTGTGCTGTGTCTGTGTTCGTATTTGTGCATGTGCTGTGTCTGTGTTCGTATTTGTGCATGTGCTGTCTCTGTGTCTATTGCTGTGTTCGAATCTCTATCCGTGCCTGTTTTCGTATCTGTGCCTGTGTTCGTATCTGTGCCTATGTTCGTATCTGTGTCTGTGTTCGTATCTGTGTCTGTGTCTGTGTTCGTATCTCTGTCTATGCTGCGTTCGAATCTCTATCCGTGCTTGTTTTCGCATCTGTGCCTGTGTTCGTATCTGTGTCTGTGCTCTGTTTGTGCTCATGGCTGTGTCTGTGTGTCTGTGTCCGTGTGTGCGAGTACACGGAGGACAAGGAATTGTGCGTTTCGTATTATAGAAGGGTGCCCCCCCGCCCCACCCCGCCCCACCCCGAAACCTCTACCAGTGTGTTGCTTTTTTTTTCTTCTCTACTCCTCTCCCCATGCAAACGTGAATTTCTATCCCTCAACACTGCACCAACTGCATTCGCTTTCATTGCCATCGATCACTGCGGGGCTCCCCCCTTTTCACACTCGGGTTTGATGCGCGCACGACCCCATCAAGCTGAGGGATTTCACAGCCCCGAGGGCTTTGGAATACGAGAGGGAGAAAGCAGCAGCGAGCGATGAATGGCGAAGAACATTAAATCGAAGGAAAAAAAAAAAAAAGTCTGAAAGACCGGTTGGTTTTACGGATGGAGTGTGGAGGGCAGCGAGGCAATAGATGCAGAGTCATATGTGAGGAGTTTTTTTTTTCTTTTTCCCCATTCAAAATTCAATTCTATCAAGACGATTTCAGCATTCGAGTCGACTTACGTTGTTTATACGATCATTGAGCGTCTCGATATTTTTAAAGAGGGATCGTGCGGGAGGGGCGGTGCGGGGGGAGGGGAGAGACTCGTTTACGGGAAAACGTCGCGGTGGCCATTAATCGTATATAGAGGGAGAATGGCCATATGTGCAAAACGATCTTGTATTTACGGCTTATGGAAACTGGCTCGAAGGCCAGTTTGAAGCAACAAACTATTCAGGATTTACTGCACCGAAAGGTTTTTCCTGCAATCGATTCTCTACTGTCCGGTATTAATTGGACCAGTCTTGAAAAAATTATTTTTCTAAATGTACTTTTTTTTCTTCTTTCTTTTCATCACCCCCCCCAAAAGAAGAAAATAGTGCCAGTGCAATGACCATCGAAAAATTGAATCACACTTCATGTATTCATTTTCAAAAATACAACACTCGAAAAACGCCGAAACCGAATTTACTTCGATGTTACAATTAATAACTAAATTTATTATCCGTTCGAGGATAAACCCTTTAATGGAAATAATGACACAAACATTTGGTACGAAGAAAAAAAAAATAATAATAATCAGTCATACGCACTCAAACTCATATACACTTGCATTTTTATTTTAATCGATAAACTGCTTTGAAAATCTGTTAGGGCTACTTTATTTGTCAATTAGGGCGCTTATTTTACGTTTTTTTCTTTTTTTTCTTTTTTTTTTTTTTTTTAAGTTACAGTACATAAATGTGCTTAATTCGATTAGTTTAACTTAAGTTTGCCATGTGTGCACAGGACAAATTTTCGATCTACGTATTAACATTTTGAGTTTCTTGTACAGAGTTTGGGTGGTGGGGGAGGGAATTTGAAGGGCGGGTGAGAAGGAGGGGGAGGGGGGGGGGGGCGCCACACACCGAGTAGTTTATCGTGGGGACGACGAGAGGATGCGATGATGGAGGGATTGCCGAAACTCTCACGTGGCAAGCGAGCTTATTTTCGGTTCGACGAGCATAATCCGAGAACGTAACCTGGGCCAATTGGCCAGAATCGATATAACGCGCGAACTTTTGGCGATACTTGACGCAATGAGCTTATATCACGATGGGAAAATCATCGAACTGGAGCGGTTGAGCGAATCGCATCGTCTTTATGATATATATATATTTATTGTCAACTTCTTCCTGGTATATATATAACAGGAAGAAGTTGACAATATGATGATGAGAATTCATCGATAAGAGTCGAAAAAACGAACGATAATGGAGGAAGAAAACGATGATGAGAGAAATAATGAGAGCAAAAGTCTTTGTGGGATTTTGTCACGAAGCCCCCCCCCCCCCCCCCCCCCAATGAACCTCTGATGGACTGGACAGACTATTTGAGCAATTGCAATAAAGGGATGATTTGTGGGAGGAACTTGAGATTGGATGACGTCAGAAAGCTCATTTTCGCGAAGAAGAAAAAGCGAGAGAAGAAAAAGCGAGAGACTACGTGTCTCGTTTTTTTTTCTCTTACTTCTCGTATATTTGGAATATTGGATAAAACTAATTTTGTGGATCTCGTGCGCCATTTTTTTTCTTTTTTTTTTTTTTCTAAAGTTCATCATTAATGCTTTTCAACGTTTTTGTCTCATCTATTCGTTCATATTCGCTCGTTTAAATTGTCTCTTTGGTGATTTACTCCCCCCCACCACCTCGTCCTCTGTCGCCATGACTCGTCCTCTTTTTTTTTATCTGTCTTCAACACACGAGAAGTTTCTTGCCCCGCCAACTCCTCATCGCACCGAGATTGACTCTGTGATGTGTGGCCTTTGATAAAGAGATCCTTGCAATACGGCAGGTAATTTTTTGTACTCTATCCAGGTCTGTACTAGGTTGAGGCACGAGATACGAAGGTACTATTTTATATATCGATATATATATATATATATATATATATATATATATATATATTTTTAAACTATAAATTCGCTTTGCTCTCACGAAAGGCATTTTTCCATCAGCGCTGAGATTTCACATAATTCTTGTTTGTTATTTCTCATCGCGTGAGCGTCGACAGATTTTTTTTTTTTTTTTTTTTTTTCCCTCTTCAAAGGAATTTTCGACATTTTTTTGTCTTCAATGTGAGAAAAAAATGACGTATTTTTCAACCAAACGTACTTGCTCTTCTCGAGGGTGAACTTTCGTCCTTGTATACTCCGTGAGAATGAAGATTGTGGGAAAAAAAAAAAGTAAAGGAAAAAAAAAAAAAAAAAAAAAAAACAAATTTTGCGCCGTAACAATAAAAATGTCTCGTTACTACGCAGAATTGTTTTTTTTTTTTCTTTATTTTTTCGCTCCTCAACCCCTCGCGGCACAGAGTACCAACAAAAGGCTGACCCTCGAGGCCCCTCTCGTCGTTAGTTGTCATGAAATTTATCATTAATAATGGCACACTCGCGAATACGAATACTCGGGTTTAAATAGCATTAAATACCGAAAAATACAAATAAATTTTACACCGTTACAAATTGCCGTATATTACGATGGATTTTTATATCGATTCAAGCAAATCGTACAAATGTGGAATGCCTGAGAATTTGAAAAATTGTACTCAAGGGAACATTTTTTTCTACGCTTACATGGTTAGGTCCGCTCCACATTTGTCAAACTTGTCATACAATAATAATAATAATCATAATAATAGTAATAGTAATAATAAAAGTAATAGTAATAATAATTATAATAATAATGAATTTCAGAAGTCTTGTGGGATACGCTGCGAAAGAGGATACAGTGGAGAGATAGGAAACGTGCGGATTTGCTTGACGCGAGAAGGTTTCACGTTATAAGAGGCGAGAAAGTCGAGCTTAACGCGTGAAGAGAAAAGAAAAAATTAAAAAAAAAAAAGTAACGGATGTGAGCTGGTCGCGTGGCTGAAGTTGGATGGTCAATTTTTTTTTCCCCTCAACTCTAACCCAATTTTTCCCTGCACACTCGAGGTGCTTTTTGCGAGAACGAGTCGACTAGCCGTGGGCACGGAGCCCGTTGGGAGGGGGAGGGTGAAAATTTGAATGGGGACGAGAAAATAAAAATAAAAATAAAATCTAGTCGTCAAGACGAGAAGAGCCTCGCAAAGTTCGTTAATGCGCGGATTCGAGTGAAAAGATTTTTGCCGTTTCGCACTTGCGACGTGTAAAAAGAAATTAAAAAAAAAAAAAAAAATAAGAGGGAGGTGGTTTGGCCAACGTGAGCTAGGTGAGATTTACGCAATAAAGATGAAATTCTCTTATGCACATTTGAATTGGAACGAGAAAAAAAATTTAAAAAAAAAAAAAAAAAAGCTCTTAAGCTCGAAAGTATATCAGGAAATATGAAGTTCCCGTCAGAGTGTCGGTTTACGATTAGAGGGGCACGTCTTTACTATCTCTATTTCCGGATGTTTTTGCCTAACGTGTTTCCTCAAATTGTCCAATCTGGTTCTACGACAGCCGCAAATTGGACACGAGTAATTTCCAGGATTGTGCGTGAGATAATGATTTTTTAAATTGGATACAATACGACCGCACAATTTGCATTTGCTCGTGCACGTGTTTGGCAATTTAACGAAATAATCGGGAATGTGAACACGTTCGAGTTCGTTCGACTGCGTGTATTCATAGCTCGGAGAATATAAAAATGGCGAATCTGGAAAACAAAAAAAAAAAAAAAAGTAGAAAAAAAAAGGTAATTGAAAAAAAAAAAAAAAAAAAAAAAAAAAAAAACAAAAATTACGTTGTAAAAGAGCTCGGCAGACGTGAGGATGCTTCGGGACAGGTATTGGAGGTATCCGAGTGAATCGTAAATATAAGGCCATGTCGAATAATTTTTCAAGCGTCTCGAACGCAAGAATATCTCCGAACACGTTACAAAATTATTTTTTCTTCCCATGCAAAACACAAACAAAAACCCTAAGGATAAATAAATATGTCATAAATATTACGTATCTAAATTATTATTACTCGTTATTCGCCTATTTTACAATACTCGATTAGCTCCTCTGGTACTAAAAAAAAATGACGATAAAAAAAAAAAAGGCACCACGAAGTAAAAAAAATCTGGATCTTCTTTGCTTCAGGCTGCTTACAAGTACAAATAAACACAAAAGAATGCGGCCTTCGGACTAGTTTATTATGACTATTTCGAGCCCCTCCGGGCTCTCCTTAATCCTTCTTTTTTTTTTTTCTTCTTCTTCTCAGTCTTCCACGGTTTCTCTCTTTCACGTTTTTTATTTTTTATTTATTTGTGGCCGGGTGCGTTTTTGTGCTTTATCGTTTATAGATAAAAAAAAAAAAATGTCTCGCTAATCGCATTGTAATACTGGTAAGTTTGAAAAAATAAAAGAAGAAAGCTGGCCAATGGAAATATTGACGAACGAGGCGGAATTTATTGGTCCTGAGTGAACGTGAGCCCCGTATAATATTCGTGAGAGGAAAGCCCGTCTTGAAGAAGAGCCATAGAATTCTCGATAACGATGCACGGTCACGGGCGCATTCGTGATGCTCGCAAACCTGTTCGATGCGACTCGAAACTGTCACGAACTAGGACACAAAGCTTGTTCTCTCTCTCTCTCTTTCTTCTTCTTCTTCTTTTCTGCTCTCACTCTCGTCTAGTCCATCCCCGGAAATATATTTAATCCAACGAAGCGGAATAATAAACGAGTGGCGTTAATTATGAACGTATACAGAATAAAGTGCACGAGGTAAGGGTGGAAGAGACGCAACGAGGGGATGTTGCGGCTGTACTCTGGTTTTATTTGTCTCGCGAGAATTTTCCCGAGTGAATAAATGTATATATATACATCCAACATTGCAAAATATGACACAACACGCGTAGTTTATTTCTTATACACTCGTGGACTCGAGAGGAAAATTTTATGCGCAAGAAATATTCGACTTTGTGGAAAGTGAGCAGAAGTACGAGTGAATTCGTACGAGGAAAAACGGAGTTTACGAGATGTACGAAAATTCACGAGCTGGAATGTAGAGCCGCGAGGGTGCATGGAGACTGTTGAGAAAATGAAACATTATGTAAAATACCCGAGTACGAGTGCAAAAGAGAGAGAGAGAGAGAGAGAGTGAGCAAGAAAGAAATGAATGGGAAAAATATGTATCTATTGTACATCGTGCGTTTTCCGACGAATATCTCAACCGACATTTATCGCGTTACGACCCACTCGAGCTTTCCTCCACGAAGACGCTCTTTTTTTTTTCACTATCCAAAAGCGACGAACAAAATGGCGCAAATCTCTCAAACCCGAAATTTTTATATTTTCCTGGCATATTTTCACGTATAAAAACAATTCCATTGGGATTTGGGGTTTCTTAATTTTCTTCTTTTTTTTCCAAGTGATTTTCTTTCCTCCGATAGGAAAAAAAAATCGATCACCCACTGATCAATCGAGTTCTACTTTTTTTATTTTATTTTTATTCAAGAAACATTTTATCTCGCCGATGGTAGAAAAAAGTTTTTTCATTAATCAAGAAAAACGTTGCAAACGAGTTTTGTCATACAATTTATTTGAAATTTTGAAAAATACTTTTTCGGTGGTGACTAGCCAATTTTTGGGAATAAAAATTCCAACGAGGCTGCCTATTGAAAGTATTCGTTTCGAGTTGATTCGTGCGTTCGGCGTATTCGATTGATAAAATGAATGAATCTTTACGTAAAATTATCCAGTTTTGAAAATAAAAACATAATAAAAATGATTTAGAACCCTCAAATTGAGACTTTAAGAGATTTAAAATGGGTCAGTCGAGGCCACAATTCGATACGATCGAGAATCAGGATTTTTTTTTTTCAATTTTTTTCGATTATTCAAATATTGGCTCGATAATCACTGACGGTGTTGATTCAAGATTGATAACGTTTTGTTTTTGTTTAATCGAAAAACTCGGTTGAACTTTTTTGCGTTACTTTGGAAAATCCTAGAGAAAAAAAAAAAAAAAAAAACAGATCCTAAGACGAAAAGAAGAAGATACATTGTGGGGTTCGTGGACTTGACGACTTTGTGTAGGACGCCACAAAGATTTATAATCAACGAGATACAAACAGAGTATCGAAAAAAAAGTAAAAACGATTGGTCAGTCCTTCCATTGCCAGAAGTATTTTCGGGAGTATCTTACGCGTAATACAAACTATAAATACATCCATAAATTACTAAAAATTAAATATAATTTTTTTTTTGTTTCGTGTTTTCTGCCTTTTTTCTCGCATTACTTAGGAATATTTTTTTCCTTTTTGTGCGTTTCTTTCAACCAAGCACTCATGCGATTTGTCTCTCGTGACAAATCTACAAATTATATTTATACACATATAAATTACTGGGATAAATTATTCGTTATGAAAGAGAAAAAAAAAAAAAAAAAAAAATTACGAGGTAACTTCATCGTTGTCAAAAGACCCCTTCGACAACGTCATTTTATATCTAAACTTATATCGTCTAAATAATAAATAAATATATATATATATATGTCATATTAAAAAAATATTCTATTCGTTAAATTCTAGAATAAATAATTAGTGAGCGATGAGAAGTTTTTTTTTGTGTTTTTTGTTTTTTTTTTTTGCGATCTCAGCACGCCACGAAGGAACGTTAAAAAAAAACGATGTTTGCCTTAACATCTGGTAATTATATATTGTCAGTGAGTTGCTTCGTGAGCCAGTAACTATTTCTTATCTTTGCAATAATTTATATTTCGATTATGAGTTTTTTTTTCTTTCTATCTCTGCATGCAACGAAAAAAAGTTAAAAAAAAAAAAGACTTTAGCCTGTACATCCCGTATTTATATATTGTCTGTAAGTTGCTTTGCGAGCCAGTAACTATTTTTTACTTTTGCAATAATTTATATTTCGTTTTTGTATTTTTTTTTTCACGTGCTCACTCTCGCGGGTGTCTCATAGATTGCAATTTTTTTTAAATATATTTATTGAAGCAGCTAAGTGAGATAATCCTCGGATTTGGCCAGGAAGTGTTTGGCCTCCAAGCGCGTGAATGACGACAATATTGATCCTTCGGCGCGTATGCCATGTTTGAGCTTAATGTGCCTCTTAAGATTATCCGATCTCGTTAACGATATCATGCATATGTGACACTGATACTTGTCCGGAAAATGTGATTTCATGTGTTTCTTTATGTTGGCAACGCTCTTACCGCACAGCCTACAACTTTCCGTACCGAGCTGCAGGTCTAATTTATTGTTCGAGTCATACTTTTCGTTAATATCCTTTTCGTTTCCTGTTGTTCCTGGAATACAAGGATTCCCGTTTCAATACATTTCCCTTTTTTTTCTTTCTCTACGGCTTTATATAAAAAAATAAATAAAAAAAATCTTTTTTTTTTCATTGCTTCATGTGCACATACCACGATTCTACTTTTTTTTTTTTTGTATTTCACTCTCTACGTTTCAGAAAGACGAGGAAAAATAAAACAGAAGAAGAAGAAGGACTAACGTTGAGGCAAATGATGGTCAACTTTCGTAACTTTAATGCGATGACTTGTTATTTTTTTTTGTCCAATAGGGATAATTTGAAGAAAAAAAAAAACGACAAACACGCTTTTCAATCGTGTGTTTGCAGTTTATTTTTTATGATTTTTTTTTTAATTTTAATTTTAAACCAAACCTAAAAAGATTATTTTTTAAAAAAATTTGTTTGTTTTAATTATATATAAAAAAAAAAGTCAAACATACGAAGATAAAGAGCGTAGTTTGTTTTTACTAAAATGCTTAATTAAGCAAATGGAAGAATGAATTTAAAATAATAGTATTTAATGTGTAACGAAAAGTCACCATATTTGATGAGATTTTTTTTTTTTTCTCGCGCTTTATCAATCAACGCACGCACACACACACACACACACACGATAGATTTACGTGCGAGTATAAATTTCTCCGATAATTACCACACTTTTGAGCAATCTACTTCTCGAAGAAATTTGCATAAGCACACACCTACTTAAAAAAAAAAAAAAAAAAATCAAAAAAATCAAAAATTCTCTTTTCTTCACTTTACAAAATTTTCGTCTCTCCAAGATCCAAAAGTCACAATTTCCAACCAACTTAACGCACAAAATTCAATCGGCAGACAAACGAGAAGACGATAGAGAACTACGAAAACGATAAGAAAATATATAGAGTCGACGTAGAATAAAAGAGATTTGAAAAAAAAGTCAACCAAGCTGACGAAATGGAAGGAAAGAAAAAAAATGAAAAAAAAAAGAAGAGGAAAAAATCACGGGTGAAGATGAGGGTGTCGAGAAGTAGTGTGATACCTTATTTTTGAGCCTCTGCTTCCATTTTGTTTTCACGAAAAAAACAAAAAAAAAAAAAAAAACCAAGTCACTTTCGTCGAATTATTGCCGTCGAGATTACATCAATTTTACGAGTTGATTTTCCCTTTGGAAAAATAGTCTCGGGAACATTTTTTTCTTTTTTTTTTTTTTTTTTTTTTTCCCTCAACGAAACTCGATTATCGCAAGAGTTGGCCTCGCGAAGCCGAGAGGGCGAATATTTTCTCGAATGTTCCAACGAGGAAGACGCTGCGAGCCCGAACGACGAAGGTGACGCCTCGAAGAGAGAGAATTATGGGAACGAAGACTTGGATTTGACTGCACGTTGCGCAACAAACGGCCAAATGAGGAGATCAAAATGCTAATTTCTCTCTCTCTCTCTCTCTCTCTCTCAATAAATAAATAAATAAATATCTATTTATGTAACAATGATTGTCGAATAAAGTCTAGATCGACTAGTGATTGGCGACGATTGTGGCAAGGGCTGGTTAGGGGTGGAATTCGATGTGAAAAGGTAGAGAAAAGAATAGCTCAAAGGCACATGCACAGAGAAACCCGTCGTTAAACCGTTATTTCGATATATCTGTATCGATATTTGTAATTATATATAAATTCACGGACTTATGAATTAAAATATATATATATATATATATGTGTATATATATATATGTATACGCATTTATAAACGCGTAAAATATAATATACGAGTACAACCCAATCCGTTGGCATTAATTTATAATACTACAGGATTAACCAGAATCAAGGAATTTCACAGGACCAAATACGATTTTTCTTTATTTTTATATATTTTTTTAATACTTGATTTGTTTTCGCTCAGCATTGCAGTTCGTTTTGTTTATTGAAAAATTCCAGTGAGATATCGAACGATAAAAAATAAAAACTAACTCCGTTTTGAAAATTTGTCAACGGGAACTTAAAGCCAAATCTGAGTCCAGGCTTAGGCATAAATTTGAGTTTGAGACTGTTTAAGTATAAACGTAAGTTGAAGCTTCAGTAGGAAGTTTAATATGTTCTCCAAAATTCAAAGGCTCCAAAATTGTTTTTCTCGATTGAATTGCTGCGAAGATTTTTTTTTTTTTTTTTTTTTCAAGTCAATTTTCATAAATAGCGTATCCAGGACACGAGGAAATATTCGTGATTCTGCATGTCACCTGACGCGCTGCCGTGTATATATGTATATATAATAAACGTGTAAAAGTCACACAACGACAATTCGAAAGAGGCCAATTCAACCGTTCACGGCATCTCAACCCACGCACCAATCTCAGACACAACCGAGTACTGTCCATTTGCTTGTATACTACTTCCCAAAAAAAGAAAAAAATAAATAAGAAAAGAAAAACGAAGTTGAGTGCGTTTTTTTTTAACTTATCATCGTCATCGTAATAATTCCAAACGTTTTTGTAATTGCTTGGCTAACGGTCTTGTTTTTGTTTCTTTGCCTTTTTTTTTTTTTTGTATTTTTCGTACGTGAAAAAGTAAGAGAGTGAGCGAAAGGGCGAGACCATTATTTTGTTACTACGAAAAATGACATAGCAAATGCACGATACCATCACCACAACAATAAAAGGGCCTATGTAGTAGTGAATAATTTTTATATACATATATAAAATGCTTATATACTTCATATATTTTAAAAAATATATATTTACACATTATATTGTATATATATAAATTTTAATTTAGTATATATATATATATATATATATACATATACATATATATATATATACACCAGACGGCGAGGGTGAGTTAGGTATTCTCCGTTCTTCTAGAATCTGTACACTCGACTACGCTCCGCAAAAAAAATAGAGGGGATGCTCGTCTCGTACGACTAATTACGCCAGTTCGCGGAGTCATTCCAAAAAAAAAACAAAAAAAAAAAAAGTGCATGCACATAATCCTTGATTTCGCAGATCTGACAAGTTTTCGTTGGCAATATTTTTTTATTAATAACAAAAAAATGTACCTTATTTTTTTTATTTCCTAATTTTGGCACATTGCTTTTTTATATGTAAAATATTTCATCACAGCCGTAACTCCGAGGATGGAACGGAAAATATGTGAGATCTTCGCGAAATCGTGGGATGTGAGAATTTATATATGTATATATATATATATATGTGTATTTTTTTTTTTTTTTGCAAAATCTTACCATCAAGTCCGTCGAGCATTTCGGGTGGGTTGTGGTGCTCGGACGCTTCGATTCCTGGCACACCGTCACTCAGCGCCCCCGCCGTTGGTCCACCGTCATCCCCTAACAATCCGACCGGGTGACCCTGAACACAATAAATGTCGCGTTAATCGCGAAAAATATGCGCCTGAACTCTTCAACTCCGTGGAATTTTTAGGTTATTTAATGATTTTTTTTTTTTTTTAATAACAATTTATTTTATTCGCGTCATAATAAACATTTACAACTTTGACTTATAACTGTATAACCGTACATAGTTTATTTTTTTAAATCAGTCATTTAATAAAATGACTTATAATTTAACGTGACTTTAATATGTGAAAAGAAAAACAAAAATGTTTTCGTTAACGTGCAAAAATACGAACAACCGTATAATTACGACGAAACAAATTTAAATTATAATATAACAAATACAGTAAATTTTGTGGAAATATAAGACAGGAAAAAAAAAAACATTTCTAGGTCTAAGCAAAAATTGTATTCTATGCAGATTTTGGAGTCTGGCAGTGTGCGAGAAGATTTGAATGAAATGCTGAAAACCTCTCAAATTGTGATTTTTTGTTGGATCTCGAGTGATTTTTTTTTTCTAGTGAATATGTAATTAATGATCGCTAAAAAGATAGGAGCTAATAAATTTTTTATTTTTCATCCACTTCCCAATGAATTTACAGTCATAATTTTGACATCGATATAAATTACATTTTTGGCCAAAATAATCGATGAATAATTTTTTTTTTAATCATAAATAAAATGAACTCTTAGTTTGACTGACAAGTAAAATAATGAAAAATATGCAAGTGCCCGAGTTGATGAAGAATAACTCTTATGAACATTTTCAGCATTCAAAACTTATCGATAAAAAAATAATAATATGATTACTTGCACATTCATTTTCATTTCAAAAGCTTCAAACCTCGAACATTGCATGCGATTGGCAGAAGAAAATTGCTTAAAAATTTCTACAATGATAGATTACAAGACTTAAAAACCATAATTTTTGTTTCCATTATTTTCTAAATATTTTGCTGATAATTTTTTTTATTAAACCTAATTCATATTTTCTTGAAAAATATTATTCAAAGGCAATATTTCTTTGTATCTTTGATGAAGTGGATTTTTTTTCCAACTTTGTCTCACTGTGATGTATAAAAATTATCACTGAATCGAACTTTTGAATGTAAAATCATATTTCACTGCTAGCTAAAATTATTTCGATGATTCAATAGAAGAACTTTCGACGAGAAAATCGAGGGAATGAAAAAATTAGATAAAATAATGAAAAGTCCATAGGATATTATAACTTGTACAAATTCGATTAATTTTCCTTCTCTGGTGACAAAAAAAAAAAAAAAAAAAAAATTTCATTAATTTACGCGCACATTCCATTCGTCCGTTCAGAGCGAGCATACTTTTTTTCAACTTAAAAACTGAATTTTCCATTAATCGCCCGATTGTACACAATCGATCGAATTTCCATTTCGTATTCGAGCGTCGCACATCGAATAACTTGGTGCGAATTTTTCGATAATTGGCACATTCCTTCATGAAGAGGGGGGGATTCGTAAAAAATATATTTTTCCAATTCCATCGAAATCCAATAAACGAAAAAATTTCGCTTCAACAAAAATACCCAACTAAATTTGTCGATATTTTTTTTTCATCTAACGCAAAAATAAACCGAAAAAAAAATCAAATTGTCGATTTGCCTTATTTTCTCAAATTTGAATTCAATAACATTATCATATATACTTTTTATTCCTATCACAAAACACAAAAATTTGATGAAATTCCCAGTCGTACTTTCATTAACTACTATGAAAGTGAAAAGCTTAGACGTGTTTGACGATCGTACAGAAGAATGTGTGATAAAATTACGTTTGACTCTGAAAATTATTACCTGAGGCTCTTATGATCGTTATGTGAAATAAATGTACATGTGAATACAACAAAAAAAAATAAAAGAAAATGCAAAAATTGAATGCACCGACGTCATTATATCCGACGCTGCTTTCTAGATAGGAACTCGTCGTATTATAAAGAAAAAAAAGTGCAAATTGAAACTTGCACATTGCTTCCTCATGATTTTCGCCTATCCACAAAGTCCTCTCTATGGACTATTTTTGTTTTTTTTTTCTCAATTTAGACTTCCTCGTAGAGAGATCTTTTTGAATCTCTTCGATCTTCGTCAAATTTAATAACCGGAATTTTCAAACATTATTTCATTCATGAAGAAAATTTCATATCAATTCCTCAAAATTAATTCATCACACACATTTGCGCACATTTGAATTTTCTCATATTTAATGTTATTAAGAAATTTAATAAAATTCAAAATTTCAATAAATCCGAACCTCCTTTTTTCTAATTCTTGCCAAGTTTAATATCGAATATGTTTATTCCCTGATTTTATTATCTAACAAGTTTCAATTCAATAGTTAAAGATTTGCAAAAGTTAGACTGAATACGCATTTTTTTTTTAAATTGAAAATTCAATATAATTAAAGATTTCATAAAATCTTAACCCCCTAAATCGATTCCTCGCAAAAAATCAATACCAAACATCCTTGTTACTGAACCCATTTTTGTAGAATGCTTTACCTCTATAAGTTGAATAATTACGGAAGTTGGAGCAATCACAGACTTTTTTTCAAAAATTAAAAATACCATAAATCGAGACACCCATTAGAGATTGGAAATTGCAACAAACCAGGCCTGTTTGCTGCCCAACTTGAGTGTAAAGTTTCAGGAAGATCGCTGAAGCCGTTCTCGAGATATAACCATTTGAATTTTGCAAAATCATCACACACACAGGCAATTTCACTAAATATGATTTTTCGACTTTTAGAAAAATTTTAAGTACTCTGACGCCAAAATCTCAGAGAAAATATGGAAGAATCTATGAGGAAGCAAATGAAAAAAAAAGTAGTACGAATGATCTCGTGGAGAACAAAGAATAACTATTATCGCTCACGCAATGCATAATCAAAATACACAATCGCAAAATCACGCACGCTTAAGGTAATGTGAAGCCGTAACCGTAAATAATAAAAATTGCAAACAATTTTTTTTTTAGGCGAACGAAGATTTTACGAAAAAGTCAGACGATTCATTCGTCCACCAAGTGGGCATTTAGCCTGAATTTTTGTCTCACTGAGATCGTAATGGACTTGTGAAAAAAAATGGTTTACAGTTTTTCTTACTGACCGAGAGGGCTTCCCTCACCTCAAAGACACATACTGATCACATATGGTTGAATTGTTTTTTTTTTTTTTTTTTTTTTTTAAATCTATATTTGTAATGCATCGCGGCGTGCAGCGGTGTGAGACCGGGATACGTAACTAGAACGTCATTCATGTACAAAAAGATGGACATGCATAATCATTTTACTTAAAAACTAGCTCTACCCCATTAGAAAAACAGATTAGGAATGAGACACCTGGTGGTCGAATCGCGAAACTCGTGACATTAGAATATTTTTTATTTTTCTTTGTAAATATTCCGTTTCCGGTTGGTTTTAGATTAAAAAAGGTTCTGATCGAAATCGAAGAAATGATATTCACTGTGAGAAATGTTCAGGAATGTTTGGTCGTAGCATGAATAGTTTTTGAGCTAGAGTCACGAAAAGTAAAGTTAAATCACGTAAAATTGGAACTCTGTGGGATTATCGAGAAATATACTCATCCTTGTGCCAAATATACGCTCAAAAATATATTTTTTATACTACTACACCCAAACTCACATTTTCCCGGAAAAAGAAAACTTTTTCACGTGGATAACCTCAAAAAAATTCGAATTCCTCAACCACCATTAGGCCCGCGACGGCAGCGCCACATCACTAATCTGTTTCCCCAACTAAATTGGTAACATACAGTAATAATTTCTCCAACATCTTCGGGGGATACTGTCTACCAGTTGCCAAAAATGAAATATTCCTCTCAAAATGACTCATAATTTTCCAGACATTAAACGCGTGAGCGCCTTTGAAAAAAAAAAAAAAAAAAAAAAAAAAAAAAATCAAAACTTCTAAAATCAATCTACCGCACGATAAATGGTTGGCAAAGAAAATCTGTCAATGACAAATACTCGAAATCGTTCATTAATTAGGAGGCACAAAAAAATTACTGGCCGAAATAATTATTCTGCAACTTTACGCTTAAATGTCCTAAAAAATAAAACCAAAACTTCCAACATTAATCTGTCTCACAAAAAATCGTTAAAAACTTTTCGAAAAAGAAAAAAAAAAAAAAAAAAAAAAAAAAAAAAAAAAACAAACCATTCCGAATCCATAACAAAAAAAAAAAAGGCAAATTTGCTGGTGGGAAGAAAAGGTCGACTGTATTCTCCAATAATTTGTATATCTTTTCTTATTACTCATACGTTCACTCGATAACAAAAGTAAAGCCATCCTTAGTGTCGCCCTCTTTCATGACGCACATATTGTGAGCTTTGCACTTATCGTGATGATTGACAATCTCAAGCCTAAAATTACCATTACCAGCGGCAAATGATGTACGAATCTCGGGTATTGTTTCACTCCATTTTCGGCAATATTTGCAAAACATGAGATTGGAGTGTTCGTCATATTGTAACCATCGATAAGACTCGAGCCACGAATTTTTAAATCTACCGGCTTTTCTGACCTGTCCAACATGTCGTACAATTGCATGTGAAAGTCCCGAGCGTATCACCGATGGTCCCTGTCTCAATGTATTTGTCTCAATCATTGTTTTGTTAACTCTCGTCTCATTCTCGTGTGAAAGATTTTCACCAAAATTCGGTCTAGTGTATGGATTTTTTGTAAATGATGAATCAACGCAAGATTCTGAATTATAATGTTGCAATGAAATTTTCGTTCTGTCGTTTGGACATTTGACTTGGTTTCGAGCCACCTTGAGACGCTGATAATCCGGAAGACTTGACGACATATCGATACATAGCGAACCTCCTGACATGACGGTGTTTTCACGAGACATTTTCAACTGTGCCGCGGCGGCCTGACGATCGTCACGGGACATTCTCAGCACATCCATAGTTTCATCACTCTTCCCATCTCTTTGATATTCCCTCTCCATACTAGTCTGTCAACAGAGAAGGAAAGGATGTGTGCTTAATTCAACACATTTGAAATTTTGTCTATTTTTTTTTTTCGATTTTCTTTTTTTTTTCGCAACAAGTGATGAGCCAATTTTTCTCTATCGTCAGATTTTTAGACGTTTTTATCATTCTTGATAATCCCTTCCTTCTGCGTTTCTTTTTTTTTCTTTTTTTCTTTTTTTTTTTTGTAATTTATCGTGGGAGTGACGAAACTATGAATTGATGAAAACAAAAAAAAGATAAGCGTGTGCAATCGTTGCTTGTTGATCTTGATGGTCATCGAATTTGCGACTGCAGGAGCCGTCAAAGGGCAAAAACAAATAGGATGCTGAGATTTTCGAAAATTCGATTTTCGATGCTTTTGAAGCCTCGCGTTTTGAGAATATTTTGAACCAAGAAAAATGTGAAAATTGTCGATAAATCGACCAGATAAGGAACTTTTCACGGTTTTTTTTTCTTCAATTTTATCATATTCCGAATGACTTGAAATCCGTCATGAATATTCTTAATAAGATTGTCGGCAATGACACAGACAATTTTTCTGTATACGATGATCTACTCGTCAATTTAAAAAAAATATATATTCACAATTTTCGTAGCCGAAAATCAAGGTAATTGTTCATTTTCACATTTTCTTTTTTCTAATTCGTACGTAGAGTTGAAGCTTCATTATAGGTGATAAAGAAAATATTTTATTTTTTAAATCTCAGATGACTTTCGGCTAATCGCTTGCATCCATGGCACGCAAGCATAGGAGGCAAAAATGGCTGCAGTTCCGCCATTTTTTAATATTTAAAAATTATATTTGTTGAAAATATTTTTCGCTAAGAAATCGAAAAATGTCGGACAATAATTATTAGGTGTCTCAGGGTGACGTGGTTTTTCAATAAATATGATAAATCGCGAAAACTCGGCCAATATGTTTTTTTTCTTTCTGAAATTTAGAGTCAATTGTATTAGGGGAAAAATGTTACAGTAATTGGCACTTACAAAATTGAACTTTCTCTCCTTGAAATTAATTCCACTCCTTTTTTTTTGTTGCTTTAAAGACTCATCCTCTTTGTTGAGCACTCAGCAAGATATTTTTTTTTTCTTTGATTCTTATTAATTCAAATTATTTTTCGTTCGCAACTAATTGAATAAAAATTCTGAGTATCGTAACAATTAGCATTTCAGTGATTAATTCGTACCGGTTCGGCAATGCAAACGGTGTGAAACGCGACGTAATTATTACGTGACCGAATATAAATGAAGCGATACAAATGTTTGCCAATGAGAGAACATTTGAACGAGTGTCCGAGTAGTCGAACCATCATAATTGTTGTATGTGCCAAGAAACTTTTTGCAACAAATTTTACCATCAAATTTTGCTCTTTCCTTCCTCATATTAGCACATTTAATTTTTTTTTGTAAATGGCGCTGCGAAACTTTGCGATTTTTTTAATACAATTCCCCGACTATTCAAGGTCGAATGGGATTCCCTGACTTTTCGAGGTTTTCTAGATTTCTCCATTGAATTCTTATCCTGCTAGCACTCATTAAGATTACTTTTATTTTTCTATGACGGTATTAAAAAAATTAAAGCTCGAATTTCTTTTTACGATTTTTATTATTTCGAATAATTTTTAAAGGAATTAAATCAAAATTCCGAGCACACGTGGAATTAAGATGTCAGTGATTAATTCGTGTCAATTGGGCAACTTAAACAACAGCAAACGCGAAATAATTGTTACGTGACCGAGTATAAGTGGAGTGATACAATTATTTGCTAATGAGAAAATATTTGAACAAATGTTCGAATAGCCAATCCTTTATTAGCCAAACCCAAACTGTCGATTGTACCATCAAAACTTGGCACAGAAAATTTCGCGCTAATTTTACGATAGCGAGCTTTTATTTTCAAATAAAACGATGAGTACGATGTTTCGCCATTTTCACATGTGGGGCGCCACGTGATGCGCGACAGAGACGCTCGGAGATTGACGAGAGCGCCGCGAGAGCGCGCAAGCGACTGTGCCAATTTTTCTCGCTGTACGTAAATTCTCATTTTGCCAACAAAACAAAGATTTTGTCTTCGCCAAGTATCCATCGACTCGATATATTTATATACACGACACGACGTTTTCCCTAAAGCTTGCAAAATCCGAAACTCATTCGCATATTTTTATTTTCTTTCTTCACGCAACAGCGAGAAATGTTTTCGGGGCAAAAAGATCGATGGCTTGAAATTGTAATTTGTAAACACCAAAATTTGACGAAACGTGCAAAGCTCCATTGTCTTAGCGATTAATATCAGACAATAAAATATACTTTTGCTTACGAGCTACGAGCTACTAAAATTACGAGCTTTCATCGTAATTTCTACTCTTCATAAAAAATATTTTATATTTGTCCATCCATGCGTTATATTAATGTTAGCGAGATAAAAAAAATACGATTTTATTCAAGCTGCGAAAAATACGAGCTTCGTAAAATGTTATTTTTTTCATAATTTTTTCAATTCTTTTATTTTTATTATTTTCCTTTTTAAATAGAGGGTCCATTTCCAGCATGCAAAGCATTATTTTCGGGATAATACACAATAAATACCATTTATCATTTCCATTGCGAAAACTTTCACTTCATGCAATTAGAAAAACAAAAAAAAAAACTACGAATTTTTGTACATTTCGTTAATACTTACAGGGAGGGAAATGTTGTCATGGAAGTCAGGCATGTGGTGGTCGAGCTCTTGTTTTATAGGTGCTTGTGCTTGAGACGACGGTGACATTGGCCGACCTCCATCTTCTATATCGCCGCCTAGTGTATTGTTTAACTTTGGAATCACTGTGGGACTCGATTTGTAACTACATTGAGACGATGCCTGAAAACAAGAAAATTACAAAATTTACATTTACGGCTAAGTTATAGATATTATGCAAAAATTAACTCTCGCTCATAAATTCTTAATGATAATTTAAAGAAAAAAAAAATTACTACGTCAACAGGTGTTCGATTTTTTGAGGTTTTTTTTAAGGGCAACCGATATTCTTGTCCCTTGTTAATTTTGATCTGAATTATTAATCCTGCGACAACTGACCCCGGAGGTGGAAAATATAACGGTAAATTTTTTCCTGGAGGAAAATATTTTTGGGTTTGGGACGAATTGTAATAAAACCGTGGAGGGGGGGTGGGGCATCTAATTTATTCCGAAGCTCTGTGATATATTTATAGTTGATCAATTTTTTAAATGAATATTTGGTACCATAAGACACTCATCCTATGTGAAAAAAATGCTCAGTTTCAAGCTCTGCAATCATGTCAGCATTTTTTTTTCTTTTTTTTTAAAAGATAAAACCATTTTTCTCAACAGCTGAAATGACATGAAACGTCGTCCCATGCGTGCATTCAATACTCGGCATTTACGTTTAATTTTTTTTTTTTTCCTCATAAAGTTATCCGCCAAAAGCGAAATCGTTTATTTCTACGATCAGAAAAAAAAATAATAATAATACACAACAAAAGCCGCAATGAAAAAGTTGACGATGTACAAACAAAAACATAAAATTTCTCATTTCTTTATAAGTTCGTAGTCTCGCGAAATGATAAAATTAACTGGAATTAAAAAAAAAAAAACGCAAAACTAAAAATATTTTTAATGTAAAATATCGCAGACGAGTCCCCAGATGACGCAGAGAAAACCGGAAATTCCCCTGTTTTGAAACGCTCGCTACGCAATTTCACGATTTACATTTTTCAAAACTAAAAAATGATCATTGAATAAATGAGAGTAGATATATCGATTTTTTTTTTTGTCAAGATAATACATCACCTAATATACAAGGGCCCACACTCGCTAAACAGATGGCCTCGTTACGTATGCAATATATATATATATATATATATTCCTACGCGTTGCTACAATTTCCAAGGTCCCTGAGTACAGTTTATTTGAAAAGCTGAGTAATCAGTCATATATTACGTCTTGATACGCGAAATGAAACATTCTTTTTATTTCCCCGATCTTAGAAGGACACGTTGAGAGACTTAAGTTTGCACGAATTGGCCACAGAAAAAAAAATGTGAAAAAAATTTGTCCCATCAAAAAAAATTAAAAGAAAAAAAAAAGAAATACGTTGCATTATGACAAAGTCATGATAGCGCGCTTCGTGTAAATGTTATCGAAGCTGCATACTAGTTTCTAACATCATTGTTCCGAGGCTCGTTTTTTTTTTTTTTTCTTGTTTTTCAAGGCCAACTGGTACTGCAAATCTCCGTAAGAATGAAACGTTGAGCGAGGAAAGAGACGGAAAAAAAAAAAAACCTATTATCATAAGCGTCGAGTACACCAAGCATAGTTTTAGTCTCTCCTCTCTAAATGGCTTCTGCCTGTGAAACGTTCGAAACGTTCGAAAAATAAAAAATAAAGTAAAAGATGACTGAATGAATAAGGAATCCTGATGTGAAACTAGGCCAGACGAATGGATACACGCAAAACTAGGACCTACGAGGAGAGAAAGTTTTTTGAAAGTTCAAAGGACATTTGCACGAGGATTTTACACTCTCATATCAGGTCTTGTGAGCAAAGTGACGAAATTCTGTTGGATCAAGATTAAGAATCAACATTTCGAATGTACTTTGAATTAGTAAATAATATTTAAAAAAAAAAAAAAAAACAAGATTACATGAATTTACGAGATGAGAATATTATCAATTTATTATTTGATAAGGTGGCTCGCTCTACGAATATTTTCCGTCCACGCATGAATCGTTTGTCACTGTGTAATCTCCTCCACCGGTAGAATAACATGCCACACATTATTAATTTCTTCTCGATAGAGCGGTTAATACTCTCAGACATATGTTGGCCAAATGACGACAACGGTAGTTGACGAACCAAGTTGGGCAAATTAAAACTGAAACCAAGTTGAGACGGCTTGATTTTTTCTTTTTCTTTTATCTTTCAACTGAAAATTTCTCCATTTTGGTCACCAGCGTTAGGGACGTTTTTTTTTTAAGCGTAAAAAAAAATTATCTGTTCACGCTAATGTGGAGATTTACAAACCATTTGTGGATTTACGTACATTTCGAGAGGTCAATTAGTTTTTTTTTGAAACAATTCTTGTAATGAAAATTTTTTGAAAATTTTCATTTCCGTTAAAAAAAATCTTGCACCTCATCGAATGTTCTCTCTTACTTTGAGATCGAAAAATCGTTTTTTTTTTTTTTTCTATATTTTTTGTTACAAAAAAAAAGAAACAAAACTAGGGTTCCGTGTCAACTCGTTTGGAACAAGAAATTGTCCACGTACTGATTAATCCCAATTTCAATTGTTTCTCAAAATAAATTAGCATTCCCAAAGGATCGTAAAGGATCTGAATTTAGACACCGTTCGTTCTGCCATAAATAAGTGCTCAAGTATTAGAACACGCTAATCCTAATTAAAAATTATAAATAAATGAAAAAAAAAAAAAAAAACGATCAAGCTTACTAATTGTCGCTATGGACAAATTGTAGCTAAATTCTATGGCGTAGCAGTATGCTATTGGCACGAGAAAACGCGCGAATATAAAGATGAGAATGTATAAATAATACATTATTCGTTGAAAAACAATAAATAATGCATTATTCGTTGAAAAACAATAAATAATGCATTATTCGTTGAAAAACAATAAATATTGCAACAAATGCCATGATCCATAACCAAAATATGGAATAATGGATGGAATCACTATATCCGTTACTAAAATATGGGATAATGGATCGAAGTTAATTACCCATCACCAGAACAATGGATAACAGACCGGATTCCATGATCCATTACCAAAATAATGGAGAATAAATGTGATTATTATGTCCATTACAAAAAAAAATATATAATGGTTCGAATTCTATTACGAAAGAACCGTTCACGAAATTCTTTGAGAGGATATATCTATGAAAATTGGGTCAGTCAATGACCTTGAATTTTCTACA
Organism: Dyspetes luteomarginatus; assembly: GCA_963669185.1. Lineage (NCBI taxonomy): Eukaryota > Metazoa > Arthropoda > Insecta > Hymenoptera > Ichneumonidae > Dyspetes > Dyspetes luteomarginatus. The sequence goes on from OY769912.1 coordinate 7,904,670, forward strand.
AGTGTAGAAAACATGTTGACTGTATGAAAAAATATTCACAATTCACAGTTTTTTCTCTATTTCATTTTAGTTCTATATCATTTTATAAACTGTACGGTAAATTGCCCTTTCTTTCGTGCTTAAATCGTCGCGGGAAAATCTATTCGTAGTTGTAACGAAAAGCTTTTGTCGTTTGATGGAAATTCGTTGGATAATGATGGAGGATAAAATTAAATCTGTGATAAAATTGGATGAGGATAAAATTTATCTCTTCGATAAATCAATGGATAAAGATTTTGAAACTGAAATCCAAATTTTTTATGAAAAAAATAAAAATAACGATAATTTGTTAGCAGCGCTGACAGAAATATCATATCGCCGCTGTTTGTCCCAATGACTAGAAAATTCGAAAGAAAAACCATAAAAAGATAAATTGCTCGTGAAAATAATTTTTCATTGCCATTCTTAAAATTTCGTCTGTGCTACAAAAACCCTACAAACTACAAAAACACTACAAAAACCAAAGAGTGAATTTTCTTTTTTTTTCCTTGAAGAGTAATTATTTCAACTGATTTTGATTATTCGCAAAAGGTCATCATCTGATCACAATTATTTTACTGTAACAAATTATTTGAATCAATCAGTAGCAATTTTCGATGAAACGTTTCGGAAAATTTTCTATGTTTTTATTTGGTTAAAAAACTAATCACGAATTTGATAATTGAGCGAATTAATTACGAATTATTTGCATTGTTCTCGATTAACTATAATTACTAGCTCAATATAGATCGTCTGCTATTTTGTCAAATAATTTAGTATCGCAATTAAATTATTACATGAAAAAGAAACAAATAAAAAATGTGAAACACGTTAGAGAAATTTTTTGGATTTTATTGCGAACTTGGCAAAGCCCGTATAGCGAATTAAATTGAAATTGGAGGATTTTTTTTCTAGAATGTTCTATCGAAGATGATGAGATCCCTTGTGGGTTTTTGTTCGAGCATCAAACAAACCGGACCTCGGGTAGATGTGAGAAAAAGAAAAAAAAATTTGCATATATATATATATATATAAAACACTGCAGGGCCTTGACGACTGTTTACTTTGTTCTATTTTTGCCGAGTCACACGGGAAGGCGAGGAAAAAAAGGATAAAAAAATACGCAATATCGCGGATAATAAAAAATCGTAGGACCAGCCCAAAATGGCGACCTTTTGGGCAACGTTTTTTTCCTTCAACAGGGGTCCCAGAGTCGTTTCTACTCAGTTGATAAAACTTATGGACCTTTGAAAAAATTACGTGATTCAATCGCAGGGTATAACAAAAGTTTGCCCAAATTTTCATTTTTACTCGTGTAACAAAATTCAATATTTCGTAACCCAGCAAACAAAAAAAAAGATAAGAAAATGAAAAGATAAGTTTCTTAAATAGAAAAACACACCCAAAATAATTCGTGCAATGTTAAATTAAATGTTTCCATCAGACCACAACAATTTTGTTCATAAAATCGATATAAGATTATTTATTTTTTTGAAACAATCATAATTACCTGAGAATCGGATAGAAAGCGTTCGCTCGGTGGTCCGGTGAGTGAAACATCGTAACTTCCTGAACCCTTTCGTTTTCTTTTTTCTGGATGTGATGGTAAATTTGGCGATTCTGCGTGTCTGACGCTGCTCTGTGTTTCTGGCTCGGGCGATGGACTTTTTTCATTCTTGCTGTTGACACTGTTGTCGGTAAGCCCGCGTATTTGGAGGGCCTCAGCAGTTTTTAAAAACATTGGCAATAAATGCTGACTGACATTAACCTCGCCCTTGTACATGAAATGGAGGAGCGCCTTCATTTCCGTATCATTGACATCCTTCAGAAATATTATCGGATGTGGATGTATATTTTGTAAAAATATATTCTCAAAGTATGGACTGCAAGCTGATAATATCGTCTGATGCGCCTTGAAAGTTTCGCCGACACAGGCGAGTGTAACATCACAGAGTGCCTCTCTTGCTAATAGCGAGCTCAGAACGTCCGTTAAATTTGCCGGATGATTGTTCCAACGGAGGCAATACTGCTGATCCATCTTGTCTATCTCCAATCCCGACCCTACAACCAAACTAGCTTGTCCTGAGGAAGGTCAAGATTTGGATCGAAAAATCGGAAAAACAAACAAAAATAAACAAAAAATTGTAAATAAATGATAAATAAATAAATAAATATATTATATAAATTGTCCGAAGAATACTAATTGCGAGTAAAGATTGTTATTAATAGAGTTTTTTTTTTCTTTTGTGAAACTTTCATTTAGGAGGATCTTTAGGATGATTATAAAATTTTTGTATAATTTTATAAGCTGAACGAAGATAACTTTATAGGATGAATACAAATCGCTATGTAAATCCTGGATATCGATGAGCAATATTTTGCAACTGTTGATGGTGAAAGTTAAATTTACTGGTATGGCCCCTAAATTTTAGTTTTTTTTTTTTTTTTTTTTTTCATAAGATAGTGAAAAAAATTTGCAAATAAATGTCCAAGTGATGCGCACGAAATATTTCGATTATTGTTGAAAAAATCGGCAATAAAAATCACGTGTATACATCTCGAATTAACAAAAAAAAAATAACAATCACTCTTTTTTTTTTTCTTCATAAATCTAAATAATTTATATATAAATTCAGGATTTAACTTTTTACTCCATTTTCCAATTATAACAAATACTTTTTCTTTCGATAGTAATTTTATAGGATAAATAGTGAAAAAAATTACTGAATAAATGCTCTTAGTGAAAAATATACAAAATATTTAAATCCGTTGTTTAAAAAATAGGTGATAAAATTCACGTGTGTAACTCTCGAATTCACGAGGAAAAGGTTATGATATATTTTTAGTAATTTTATACGAACAAAAAAAAACAATTAAAAAAAATCACTAAATAATTATTCATCTAAAATTAATGAATTATTTCGATTGTTGTTCAAATAGGCTACAAAATTCACGGGTACAACCCTCAATTTTCTCACAAGGCTTTCACTACATATATATATATATATATATATATAATCTTAGCACAGAGATCATTTTTCTACGGTAAACATGGGTAATGGTAAGCTACATAAATACCCTAACGATTACAAATTTCACAACCATCGATGATAGAAAAAAAAAAGAAAAAAGAAAGGCTACGAAAAATTCACTCGGAATAACCCTCAAACTTCTCGCAAGAGGTTATAGTACATTTGTAGGCTAAACACGAGAAAAATATCGCTCCATCAATGCTCCTCCTCAAAATATCACGATTGTCGATAAGAAAACGGATAAAAAAAAAAAAAAATGAAATAAAGACCAAAAAAAAAAAATTCACTCAGATTCACTGGCAATAATCCTCGAACTTACCGAAAAAACAAACGGTTATGTTTTATCCGTATGACGAAAGCGACGTGAAAATTCCGGCAAAAACTCGTGCTCACTCCACCGAATAATAATAACAAAAGCAAACGAAAAAAAATGTGGAAAAAAAAAGAAGAGACAATTTCGAAAATCAATCACGATTTACAAACATACGACTTCTCTACCAACGACAGAACGTTCTTTACGCGTTCTGCAAATGTGCCACATTGCAGTATAACTGTAAAACCCTTCAGGGTTCACGGGCCTCTACTATACGTGCCAAAAACATATTTTCGCATAACCTCGTATAATACGGAGGCATATCAGCACGTACACACACAACACACGCCCGTTACGCTCATAGCGGATGAGTATTTGTACTATCCGATATAGAGAAACAAAATATCTATATATCTATACATATATATATATATGTGTGTGTGTGTGTGTGTGTATGCGTAAGATATTGCTAGGGCCAACGTAGCGATATTTAAAATTTTTGCGTTATTTCCGAAACGATGTTTTTGCTTTGTTGGTTAGAGTCTCAATTGCGACGTAATATATATTTTTTTTATTCAACTTAAAAAGGCTCGAACGCTCTATGGGTAGTGGAAAAAAAATGAAAATGAACGAAAAAAAAAAAAAGGAAAAATTTCTAGATAATGTTTTCGGCAACGTCTGTATTCGCGATACGATGCTCGACTGGGCGCCATTGTAGCTCGTGCTTACACACGACACACCGTGCGCGCCTCTCCGCTCTATGCCGCCGCCGCCCCCCCTCGCCACGCGACCGCCCGCCCGTGTATGCGAAAAAACTCACTGGGTTTTCTGTGTGTGTTGTGTTGACGGATCTTCTCTCGACGCTCGTTTCGACCAAATTTCTCTCGTTTTGTGCCCGATTTAACGAAAATTTCGTTGACTTTGTGATACTTTTGGTGGTCACGTTATTGCATGATGAATTTAAACGATAGTAGATTGTTTATATCACTCGTTATATTACTCACCTTTTGCAAACTTTTTGCCATTACAACGCAACCCGACCCTTAAACGTCCACTGCCATACCAATCTGCCAATGCCTCTCCGACACTACACACCACGGCCTTATATTTTTAAAATACTTTTTGACCTTCGCGCATCTGCCGCTGAACGGGAGGAGGCGCGCGCGTGCTCCAACGGCGCCTAAATTCAAATGCAAGTTTCGTGCTTCGCAACGTTCCAATCCAAATATTTCTTTTTAATGGGACTGTGGACTCTTTATTATTGTATTTGTTGTGACTCTTATTTTTCCTCTCTTTTTCTCTCTTGGGAGATAGAGTGAGAGACACTTATCGCTTTTTTTAAGTCCATTCAATTTCCACGTGATATGTATATTACTAACCTATCTCTCTGCTCTTTACAACGGTCACAACGGTATACGCGACGACCACGTGTTTCACAGTGAAACCCACACTACCGTATCCGTATCGCAAAACATTTTGTCTCTCCTCTGTGGAGGTGGAAAATCGATGCAAAGCCCACGAGGTCACATGCTCCTCGTCACGATGGTGGTCTTGAATGTTCTCTTTTCTTTTCACCTTTTCCCCTGCGCTACACTAAAATGTACGTCTCTTTTTTTGTGAATTGTCGCCTCATTTTGGATAACTTCGTCGGTGCGCAGGGTGTCATGGTAATTACCGATCGAGCATTTTTTTTTTCATTTTTCTCTGAAACTTGATGGAATCGATTGAAATTTGGGCTCAAAAATTATATACACGCACACTGATAATGTTCAATTGGCAAAAATTGAAAATAAAGATTGCAGATTCGTTACCGACTGAATATTGATTTTCGAAGTCATTCCTAGAAAAAAAAACGATAAAATTCTATAAATCGATCAAAAATTTCGAAATCGTTATCAAATATATAGAGATGCTGAAAACGATGATTTGTCATCAACAAGTATGGAGAAAAAAAATTACGGATTGCTGATTCCGTTATTCTTTTACAGCAATCACGTTACCTCGTCGTAATTTTTTACTCTTTTGAGTTTTGAGATAAAAAAAAGTTTCGTCGAGAAAAGGCGGTAAGAAAGATTTCTCACCTTACCCCTAAAATTGAATGCCATTACACAATACAAATTTCAGTGCGGGCAATATTTTTAAAGAGGAACTTTTCGTACCGCGCATCATGATGGAGAATATCGATTGAGATCTTTTGTGTCGCTCTTTTTTGTTAATAATTTTCATTTGCAATATGAAAATTCAGAATCGTTTAAAAAATTTGCAACCGTTTGCATATAAATAAAAGCATATCCTGCACTGAGAAAAAAATATTGTTGTAGCTACTAAATTGGCGTTCGTCGACATTTAAACGAATATTTTGTTGGCTTAACAAAATTTTCGTTGTCCGAATGATATATTGGGCTGAGTTAGCCTTTCCATATTTTGGAATGGATGGGACAACTGAAAATATGATTGGGGTAACTAAAGATTTGTTGAGTCAACGAAAAATTCATTTAAACATCTGCGAACACAGATATTGTACATTCAACAATAATTTTTTTTCAGTGTGCAACAATTAATGACCCGCGGTAATCAGTACAAAATTTTCTCCAATAATGAAACTCGATCTCTATTTTTTGGCAAAAAATCGTACGAAACTGTTGCTAAAAAATCCAGCAATACCTTTTGTTGGCATCTCGTTCGATTTGAAAGCATTTATGCACCGTTTAAATTTAAATAGTTTACTTTTCGATAGTTATAAAACCTCGTTAATATTGGGATTAGCTCAAGGACACTGTTTTATCCTTCGAGCATTTATTCTCAACCATCAGTCGATCACGCGGGAATTTTTGAAATTTTCACAATCCATAGTACTAGCTTAAGATTAGAAGATAGTTTTCGAAGTTATATATTGTGTGTAGTAATTGTAAACCGTTTGGGAAATACGTTTTTTTTAACAAGTGCTTAAATCGGAAAAAATATAAGTCGCACAAACAAATCCCTTGAACATGAAACTATTGTTTTTTTCCAAACTTTTATATGAAATTGAAGTGATAGTTTTACTCATGCTAGACAGTGTATTTTTAGTTAAAAAATAATAAAAATAAAAAATCGATAAAATGTATTATTTTGTTATTACTGAATTTTTGTTGGAATCTCATGGAAAATGGATGCGAACTCAATGAAAAAATCGTCAACGTGATGAAATTGAGGTTTCTACACTAAACAAATAAAATCCTTTCGGAAAAGCGCATAACGATCATTATCTTAATAAAAATGTTTGTTACCGACTGAGTACGTTCCACATTTATTTTAATAACGTGGCTTGTGACTTATTTTAATGTTCTGAGTTATTTTTATTTAAATCCACCCGACGCATTTTATTTCGATATTATATAAAAACTCTTCAATCCTCTTTCGTTTTATCGAGTTTTCCTTATTATAATATGAAACGATTCAATGGTAAAACTGTACTGCTTTGTCGGTAAGAAGCCCGTGTCTCTATTTTCTCTAAAAGGAATCATAATTCGAGCAAACCCAATCCGTCCTTCTCTAGCTATTTTAATAATCCAGAAGATGATTTTTTTTCGCTTAAATTATCATTCGTTTTGGAAAAAATACGAAAACCAAAAACAGTCATCACTTGAATATCACGTGGTACACCTACAGTTTCACCTTGCAATGGTTCCGTATACTCTTTTTTACCGCTTAAACTCGCTCTTAGTAAATAGTGAGTCACCGCCCTCCCCCCGCCCTCGGTGACTGCGAGTATTCCCTCGAAGCACCCTTTGAACTTCCCTTTTGAACAGCCTCAACCATAACCCATAGGAGGCTCCCGAGTTCCCACGAATTCAAAATTTCTCAAAGAATATTTCTTCATATCCTACCCTTAAGTTTTAGTTATTTTTGCACTTACATTTTTTTTCTTACATTGCAGCATTGACACTGCCGTGTGATTAATTTTCCTCAGGATGGATGGATTAACGTTCCACTCGGTACGTTAATCGAGCGTTGAACCACGAGAATGTTGAATTTATCTTCATGAACGTAGAGACGAAAACCGTCGCAAATGAATTATCCATGTTCTTCCATTGGGGATAAAATAAAATTTCTTCACGAGATGAATTTATTTCTTCTTTCTTTTTTTTTTTCTTCCTGTACATACCCCGTTTAATGAGACTTTTCTGGTTTTATTAATATCATATACTGTACACTCGACTCTTCTATATACACTCGAGTCTCCAATACACCATGTCCATATCTTCTCCCTTTATTGCCTAATTTTTTTTTTCTTCTTCGTTCTCGTTCTCGTGGTCCACAAACCCCACAATTAATATAGTATTTATAATGGTCTTGCATTTTTCCGGCTTTTCCGATTTCTTCCATTTGAATATTTCGAGTCCCGCGTCTCAGGCTCCAGCGAACCGAAGTTTCATTCGCTCGTTTAGTTTTTGCTCGTTTGCTCCTTCACTTATGGGCATTGATTCATAAAAAATTCACCGTCTCGTTTCACCGATCATTATAGTATAATATATTCGCATTTTTCTCTATATATCCACAATATTTTCGTACCACTCATATATATATATATATATATATATAAAATCAAACTTGCATTATTCCGAGTCCGTGCGCACAGATTGAATTATGCTCATCGCAGCCATGAACTTTATAGGGACGAATCGTAGTTTTGATACATTGTGGAAAGTCAATGTGGCCTGCATTCTGCTGTTGGTATCACTGCTTATCTCGGGGCAGCGCTAATGAATTACGTCAAAATATATACGTCTTACATTTCCACAGGGCTGAATCAATGATTGGCGTATAAATTAAATTTCGACCAATCAACCTGAAAGCTCTCTTTGCTCTCTCTCTCTCTCTACCTTCACTGAATACTATATCGTGACAGAGTTCAGTTGAATGGGCAAATACACGTTGAAATATATATATATATACACCTATCAGTGTTACCAGCTCGCCTATACAGTAGGTGGGTTGGTAACACTGGTAGCTCGCCATTCCATTTAGTGACAAAGTTTCGTGTCACACAGAGGCTTGGGAAGCCCCTATTCATATACACGGTTCGTCTCGACTCACGATCGCCATGGTATTAACTTTATTTCATTCGACCGTCCCTATCGACCTTCTACGTTTATGCTGGCCGGCCACGAGAGGTCCATCCACGTCATATATATATTATATGTATGTGCATATATACAAAGTGTAATGGAAGGGGTGTTTTGCTTTAATTTCGTTAACTCTGTACCTTCCGGACGCGTCGCGTTTATAACCTAATAAATGCTATGCATCCTGGGAAGTTTATGGACCATGCGCCCCTTATCACTTGGAAATTCTGATAAAAAACCTGATACATGAGAATAATCCAAAAAGAGAGTCTAGCATTAATTTTTTGTTGAATTTTTTTTTTTCTCTCTTTATTATGTTTTTGGTTTAGTCGCTTTTCAGAAAAGTGTGAATGATTAATTTTATGCTTAAGATGAGATAAACATGATCGAGAGAAAAGCTCCTCGAAGATAAATCAAGATACTCGTTTATATATAGTTTCATCTGAGCTGATTGCGTAAGTTGACGTGAGTGTCTGTTGACGTGAATTTTGACAGAATTGCAAATATGTCGTCAAGAAATTTCAATAAACCATTTCGAATAAAAATAGTAATTGTTGAACTTTACCCTTTCATCCATGCTCAAGAACAAAGATTTCATTTGATATTAAATCTCATGCACTAAACATCCTAGCTTGAATTCATTTGTTGGAGTAACTTTATTGTTAATTAGATCTTCCGCTATACCTAAATGGAAAATACTAACGAAATACTGGAGCGAACTGATGAGTATGGACTCTACGATCAGTTTCACATACTCTTTCAATTACCGCTACCTTTTGTCACCTAATTATTATTTGCCATTTATTATACAAACTTATACGAATCATTTGATTTCAAAAATTCAATGCACCCGAAATTACAGCAAGGTCCTTGGTGCTCTTTTATAAACTAAATTTGGGACGAGTTTTCTCAAAATAAATCAATTAAAAAAAAAATGCCTGTCCGGTTCAACTTCGCTGTTCAGTATTTGGTTTCGTCTGACTGTCTCTTGCGCGATTCCAGCCAAATGCAACAATTACAAATTAACCAATACAATATGACCGGCCAAAAAAAAATTTTTTTAAATGAAAAAATTATGTAATTTTGATCAAAATTGTTATCTTCAGGCTATCGAGATCGCTATTTATGGATACAAAGTCAAAAAAATTTTGTGCAAAATGGCAGAAGCAATGTGGCCAACTCGAAAAAAAAAATCTATTTCGTTGAGTAATTACACTTGTCGAATTTTTGAGGTGTGGGTAGAGCAGCCATAATTATGAACCCATGATTTATGAATTATGGATGGAGGGATCGGTGAATAATTAATAAATATTTTCCACATATGGCAAAGCAAAGATTTTTTTCAGATGGCCAAATTTCAATATCATCTGTTAAATTTTGTTTTCCCTATCAATAGATTTTCAAGGCATGAGGAAATTTCAGTGTGAGGCTGTTCACGATAGATCACGAAAAATTATATGATTTATTTATTGCTAATTTTGTAAATATTTGTCATTTTGTCCCACTTACTTTCAACACATTTACACGATTACTCTTTTATCACATTATATTTATTGACATTTCATGTACACGAAGCCATGTGCGAATATGAAAATCCCCCCAAAATGCTCAAATTTTGTGTCAATTTTGACAGTAAATTCGACAGTAAATTCGACAGTGGAAGTACTTAACTTCAGACAAAGGCGCAATCCAGACACCGTTATCGATTTACATTACAATCCATATATAAGATAAAAAAGAATCACTATTTAAACCCTTCCCATATATAACATTTTTCTTGTTGTTATTATTATTATTATTATTTTTGTTATTATTACTATCATTACTGTTGTCGATAATGCCATCAGCTATCCCATCGGAGCTCTCTCTCTCTCTCTCTCTCTTTTGGGTACAGAGTACTACACACTACACACAATGGATCCTACCATTATTTCTCTCGTACATACATTATACGTGTATGGAATCCATCATCGTAATTTAGAAACTGGGCCACAGTTATACCCATGTCAATTATATCCCTCGTTCCAAATTGAGCAAGCATGACGTCGAGCGAGATGATCTGTTCGATTTTTCTTCCCCTATTCTCTCCACCATTGCTCCACCCATATTCTCGAAATATCGGAGATTAAGTTTGAAATGAGTATTTTTGGGGCGAAAGGGTGGTGAGTCCGAAATAGAAGGCATGAAGGTGGTTGTCTCGGCTCCTGACCGATTTCCCTTCCCGACTTTTTCATTCGTATATAAAAATATGTATATTTCGATTCCCCTCGCACAGATCGACCTGATGGGCATATCAGCAAGCTGTCGAAATCAGAATGACCACCGATCGTATTTGACACAAGCGAGTATTTTGGGAGCCGAAAGATTGAAATAATTGAACTTTAGCCTCAAATCATTTGTACCAATGAATGAATAATCATTCATTAGTACAAATGATTTGAGGCTAAAGCTCAATTTATTATCTCAGTAGTCGAAATATATTGAATATATATTTGACCTGTGTAAAAAATCTTTTTCTCTATCTATATGTTTTTGGTTTTATAATCTTCATAAGCCTACGAGCGAGCTTTGTTTGTCTATCGTTTCAATATCAAGGGAGGCTCTTTTCAACCCCTCCAAAAGGGTCCTCTGAAGGGCTTTTTAAGGGTTAAAGAATTGAGCAATGTATTCTGTGGAGTTGAATATTGTTGAGTTTTGTGACAAAGTCATTGCTTTCACTTGGAAAGGTATACTAAATCTGTCTATATGTGATGTCCGGTTAGACATGTCGGGGCAGTCATCGAGCGTACCCCATCAGAGCCTGCGACTGATCGCAATTACCACCCTTTGTGTGGGCTATATAGAGAGGCAGCGAGAAGCTGTTGCTGGCAAAGTAAATTCACTCGTCCTCTCCGACCAAGCCCTGACAAGGCCTGACCGCTTGTCGACGAATAATTAGAGACTTCTCTCTCTCTCTCTCTCTCTCTCTCTCTCTCTCTCTCTCTCTCTCTCTGTCTCTCTTTCGGCAACTGTCGAGAGCCTCGACACATTTTTGCAGCTCATTGCTCTCGCTTTCTTAACTCGTTTACACCCCTCGCCCCCATTTTTTTTACCTTTCTCCCATTCTTTCCTGCTTCCTGTGTCCGGGATTTCCATCCCTCATATGTTTACATCCCATTTTTCTGCCTCTTTGTGATATTTTATCGTCTCGAGAGCTCCATCTGGTGTTCTGGCTGAAGACACCGAGGACAAAGTCAAACATTTCATTCCTCCTAATGGGGACATATGACACCCTTTACTTCCATAATAATCCTTCAAATTCTTCATGCTTATGCAAGTAATTCAAATTTCAATCCATTTTCGACTGTCATTGCCTTGTGGACAAGTTTTGTTTATTGCTTCCTGCACTTTTTATTTTATATTTCAATAGCCTTGCGGGATTGTTTGAAAATTGGATTTCCAAACGGACTCGTATACGCTTCTCTATATGGGGATCGATGTAGAAATCGAGAATTCAACGATTATATTCTAAACAGTACGAAAAGGTCAAATTCAGTCTTTGATCGATTATATGCTAGCAAATCCAGCTTAATTCATAAATTTCCGGAACAGCCCCTCATTAGACTCGGTGTGATATCATCAGAACTAAGGGAAAGTCAAAATTGGTGTAAGAAAATAGTTTATGGATATATTCACGTCAAACATCCGTCAGTACATGCTAAGATCCTCGAGAAATGGTCTCTACTCTCGCAGTATCGATGTTCGATCTAATCTTACATTTGCTCTTGATGAATTGACCTTGACCGAGAGCTTCTCACCCACTCGAAAGGGGCAACGCAGCACAGCAGCAAAAGCAGCCAAGAGATGGTTATAACTACTAGTTTCTCGGGTACCTCCGCTCTCGAGAGCTTTCGGCGATCGATGGCCTATAATTTTCCGCCGACTCTCGACGAATTGTAAAAACGTTATATTCGTCAGTCTCGTGATAATGGAATCTCTCGTTATCCAATCATATGCACGCGGATTCAGAATAATGCATGTCATATAAATATTCATTTTAGTTCTGATCGTTTTTTTTTTGTTTTTCAAGCTCTCAGGGCCATCATTGAAAAGCACGTGAAAGCCTCATGCCACCTTTATTTTTGGTACTTTTTGTGCTGCCATACAATTTAAACAAATTTATAGGCATTGTTGAAATTTTTTCTTTAAATGGAGAATCATTTTTAGTTATATTCCTTTCTCGATTGAGATAACGGGGTAAAATCTATTACGAAATAAGTTGAATTAATTCATCCTGAAGTACTCTTGATTCTGATGCGATTGAGAGTATTTTTCAATCGATCTTATATATTGAGTATAAGTATTGAAAAATAATGCAATTGAAAGGCAACGCGAGACGTCACAGAAGGCTTTCATGTAGTCTTGAATGGATTTCTTTAACAACGACCGTCTGGAATCGACGATTGCAAGTTGATTTTGTTTTGCACACTCGATATCAACTGGTACGTGGAGAAGAGCGCCAGAAGCTCGTTCACTGCACAGTTGATTGGATTTTCGATGGCAATAAATATTTCTGGTATTCTTCGGAATTTATCGAGTCTCGTCGTTTAACGTTATTTTATCTCCAGGTAAAAGTTCTCGACATTAATAACCCGATATTGAACTCGGTCCATACTAACAGAAAAATACATTTGAAAAGATAAAAAATCGAGTTTATGAAAAAAAAATATTTGGATTCAATGGACAAATTATTTAATTAATTGTAATGAATTTAATGAATTCAATAAATTATTGTAATTATGTAAAAATTCTTATGATTATATATAATAATTATGGCAGTTTTGACGAAACTAAACCAAGTCATTAAATAGAGTTAAGAGTAAATTCATGAGAAGTTAAGTATAAATTGTTTGTGACTCAAGGATTTTCCTCGACAAGGAAAAAATTAAACTCTCAAGTATTGATCAAATAATTGCCTAAAACCTGTGCCACTACAGTGGGAGATCGCCTAATTTATACGGACGGGATCGTGCCCAGTACACTATTACCCCCACCGCGTAGCTTATGATTACTCCCACCCGTTCGCCTATTCTGGCGTCCTCGCGTCCTCATTGGAGAACGTGATACGCGCATGCGTAGGTACTGAGAAGCGCACACGCTATATAAGCTCCCAACAAACACGCTTAATACCTAGTCGATCGACGGGCCCATTGCGCGTTTCTACTGATTTTTTAGCACGATAACCAAACCAATAAATATGAAGAAAAAAGTGTTGACACAAAGTGGGACGGCAACCCGATAGAAAACAATCTTCAGCCTGGGAATCCCCGTAAGATTTGGGCCTGAGATATTATTTTCTGGCAGGCAATTCATATGGGAATCAAGATTGTTTTTCTGGCACCTAAATGGCAATTCATCGGCAAAACACAAGATGGGTTACCAGTCGAATTCTTCAATGAATTCCAACGCGATTTTTTTTCCTTCAGGATCTCTAGTTCCCAAGCCGTTGGGCTATAATGAGCGAACGGATTTTAACTTTAAGGCAACGTGCTATGACTCCTATGTTGTAGAAAATCATCTTTCCTACTTTCGTCAAGATGGTTGATATTTTTTTATTATTCAAAATATTATCAGTCTCGGAACATTTAGAATGGGATATTTGTTACTATTCGTCGGTAAGTCACATGCTCGTAACAGTTGCATTCAGAAACCTTACTCGAGCTAATTCTAGTATTATTGAAACCAGAGGTATCTCCAATAGATTTTATTGTTCCTGAGGTTCAGTTCATTTGATTGAAACCTAAGAAATTTCAGAACTCACCCTGTCAATGATCTGACAGTTTTCTTTACGACAATACGTCAAAGAACTGGCTCAAAACTCAATAGAGAAATAAAAAAAATGAATGATTGATCGTTCAACCGTCGTTATTCAGACTGCGGGGCTAAGTACGCTTTGATGAAATCTGTATAGGGAAAATTGGAGGGAAAAAAAGCTTCGTTCGCGCGGTAAATCCAAGGTTAACTCTCACCTTCTTTGCTTCTAATAAACGGCTCGGAGACCTTGAATTCTTTGTCGTATTGAGACTTCATAAGATGACAATTTATTATCGTTACTTTCATCTTCCAAGGACTGCGATGAATTCTCCGCAAAATTTGTCATTCCCCATACCTCTTGTCATTCTCGATTCCTTACTCTTGACATATTTCTATGCCCTTCGTAGTGCAGGGAGAATATTCTCGTGTCCCTCATCCCATTTTGGGTCCCGCTAGTTCGTCCTTCACTCATCATCTCTCGGTTTTACTTCTCTTCTCTTTCATTCTCCTCGCAGTCTAGTCTCTCCTGGCATCATAAGCTTTCCACTTATAAGCTGGAGCTCGCGTGTCGCGCTTTAGCATTAGCTCTGGCTCAGTTCCATTCGTTCGTACAGGTCCGAGCCATTTTGGCGCAGCAGCAGTGAAAGCGGGCGACGCGACGTGAAAATTCGATAAATCTCAGGACTGTCCTGTCGAGTTGGAGAACGAGTGAGGAAGCTCTGGCGCTCTTTCTCTCTCTCTCTCTCTTTCTCTCCCACCATGGCACCTTTATGCCCTAGTCTCGGCTGAAATTCACATTTTTATTATTTTCAACTCCATATACCAGCTTTGCTGCAACCCCGCGGTACTTCGAGCTTTCGATGCCGAGTGAAAAGTCGATATGGGCTCGAGCGTGAGCTTGGCTATACCTCTCTGGTCGCCCTCGTTCTTCGTTCGCCTCCTCTCAAGCTTTTTTCGTCCTCGTTTTCGTCTCGCTGACGTTGTATGTGACGTTTTGTTGCACCCTTATACTCGGCTGCTTTTTCCTTTTTCATTTTTACGAATTTCCAAGTTTTCCTTCGACACAAGCGAGGCGTCACCGAGACGAGTATAGTCGAGGGGGGCAAAAAAAAAAAGTTGAAAACTCGAAGAAGCTGTAAAACGTTATTGTGGATGTTTGGTCCAAGCGAGCTACGATTTTTCATATATAAACGGGATTGACGTAGAACGAAAAAAAAAAAAAATTCAACTCAATAACAGATTTTTTCCTGCTTATTTTTTTATCCCTCAAATGTCTCATTTCAACCGTATTTTTGAGAGACTTCTTCACGCTTAATTTGCCTTTTTTCACCTCTTGAATCGACCTCGCAACGGGAATAAAGAATTTTATACCGATGTTTAATGTATGATTAACGTACATGCTAATCGAAAAAAATCCATTTACTAAATATTTTCATCCCCATAATTCATTTTTCGAGGTCTCGAATCCTCGCCTCCTTTCTTAATAATTTGTTCGTTGAACTCGCTTCCCGAAGATATTTTTCTCAAACCGATCATGCGAGGACAGAATTAAAAATATTTTTGGCAAAATCTCCTTCTATCCATAAAATGTAATTCCTTCGTTGATAGAATTGCGTATGATAAACTCAAATGTAATTGGCATGTCCTCATTTTTTTTTTCTTTTTGCTTCAGTGCCTGAATTCCTCCTTTCCTTTTTGACTTTATTCATTTTGCCGGTTTTTCGAAGGGTGCTGCGAATGAATAAACGGCTACAAAGCGAGGAAGGGTGAGATCCTGTGTCGGGCCTCAGACACATAGAGAGGTCCAATGGGATATTAACGTCTACTTTCCCCCTACTTTCATTTGATCGCGGGTCGCCCGCGCGATTCTGTACCTCTCTCACGTGCAACAGGAGGAGGCTCGCGTGGCTCTCAGTATGCTTCGATCTTCAAACACGACGCTGAAAATATATGCATGTATGCACATACATGTATAAACTGCTGGTCTCCTATGATAGCAGACAACGAGCTGTGTTCGTACCACGACGATCGATTTCGCTCCTTCCTGAGGGGGGAAAAAAAAATCTCATTCACCCTTTATCGACGTTTCTCCATTTCTCCTTGTCCTCCCTCGTGCTTTGATTTCGACTCTCTCTCTCTCTCTCTCTCTCTTACATATATATTTCCCCAATATATACGATCCTGTCGCGTTTTACACTTTTCTTACGAGTCCTCCACCTCTCTGTCTCCACATTGTCCTATTCGTTCTCTTTTTTTTTCTTTTATTTTTTGTTAAATGTGATGCCGTTCAAAGGACTACATCGAGTAATCCTCTCATCTGAATGACGATGTCGAGGACAGAGAGCCCGCAAGAGTTAGATCTGTTTTATTAATTTTCCTATCAAGCGTTTATAGTTAAATCCTGAGCTTGATGAAAGAGCGATTCATGTCTACTAATTTTAATAAACGATACAGTAATTATTTGACTTTTATCCATTACCGAGTGGCACTCGAAACTTTAACTGCAAAAACGAGTAAGCGCAATGACAAAATCTTCGGACGACGTTATCTTCGTAGTTGTGATCCGCGTGAGTCTTTGCCGGAGTCACGTGGTCGCGTGATCCTCTCATTTTGTTCGTTGACGATTTTGAATCTTCAACACGGAGATCTATTAGTTTGAATTTTTTTCGGCGTGTAATATTGCAAGCGGCGAGTCTCCTTATGGGATAATAACATGAACTTATCTGTAATAAATACATCAGCAAAGCGTACCAAGTGGAGAGAAACATTTGTGAAAATTAATTTCGTTGCGATGTAAATTTTGCAGGATAATAGAAAATAAAAAATTACTTGGAGCTCGCATTTGTTACCTGGTCTATTAAAATTCGTGAACATGAAATCTTCTCGGGGGGAGGCCCCCGAAGGCCGGCGATGAAGCGCGGCCTGATGCAAACAAGGAGGACCAAAGATGTTGGATATACGATCGCAGGTGAATGGAAGAATCTTCGATCGGTGTGACACTCAGCCGGATGTGATCTTCCAAGTTGTGATTCTTCTGCGGCGCCAAACGATCTCACGATCTTCCGGGATGAGCAGAAATTTTCTTCACGTGGATGAGTTGTCTTCTGGCATGTAGAACGTTCGAAAATTGAGCTTTCTTTCTTCGTCCTTGCCTTTTTTCGTATTTGCTCGTTATTTTCTGTGCTCGTTGACACTTTTTATTTTTTTATTTTTTTATCGCGACACCACTTTAATTTTTTTATATACTTATCCGCACGTTAATCTTCGTTTTTGTTTTTTTTTTTTTTTTTATCTATCGCTGACTCAAGATACTCGCAATTATTAACACTACAAAAGTGTCATTTTTTTCTCAACTATTACAATTAGTATGTTTTTAGAGTTTGTTAAAATTTATATTTTACGTTGTATCGATATATTTTTTGAAACATAAAATTGCACACACACGGAATAAGCTCGTAAGATTTTAAATTACGTAAAACACTAACAACACGCACGATCATTGATCAACAAAGTCCACTGCCTTTAGTGGCCATTTGTTTTTTTTTTTTTTTTTTTTTTTTTTTTTGATAAAGCCACTTTTCGTACAAGATGACGAGATTACTGGATTATCTTATGAAGCGCGTACCCGAGGATCAAGATGGCTCGAGCGAGCATGAGCGAATGATCGAAGAGATTTTTTGAGCAGAAGAAACCAGAAATTTGGTTCACGAACAACAGCATAAATTGTTTTATGTTTATATTTATTATATATGCACGTATGTGTATATATATATATATATATATATATATATATATATATATATATTGCGGAAAAATCACACTTTCGATTATTATTATATTAGCGATAAGAGTTAATTAGTCTGATAAAAGATGTTGAATGATGAGGAATGAAAAAAGTCTCGTTGTTTAAAATGAAACCAATCGGTCGATTGGTTCTTCACCGTGACAAAGACAAGAATAACGGATCTTGTGCTT
The DNA here is from genome assembly GCA_963669185.1 of Dyspetes luteomarginatus. NCBI lineage: Eukaryota > Metazoa > Arthropoda > Insecta > Hymenoptera > Ichneumonidae > Dyspetes > Dyspetes luteomarginatus. The sequence continues at coordinate 7,922,909 of OY769912.1, forward strand.
GTATCAACTGTTTTTATTTATCTATTTATTATTATTTTTTCAATGAAAACGATGAAAACTCACAAGATACAATGGATCATACATTGAGGTATTATCGTTAAAAGGATAATCGGTGAGGAACGTTCGAAATATAGAAATAATCAAAGTACATCGGCCGATTGTGTGATAAGCGCGAAACGCGAACACAGGGTTGGCCCTCTTGCAACGAGACTCGCTGCGTTAATGCGGAACTACGTCTACGCTGCACGGGCACATCCCCCCTAATGAATGCACCAGGCATGTGCGAGAGGGATTTTATGTTCGCCTCCCTCCACTGGTGCTGTTGCCGCGCCGCCTCGGCGATCTTCCGCGACGCCACTGTCAACCGCCCAACCACCCTACCGCCACCCCTGCTCTGGCTATACGCTGTCGGTCGCGCAAAACCATAACCCAGGCGAGAACGGCGGCGCGAGCAGCCCACCACCTCCTTCCTGTACACCTCGATGCAACTTTCTTGTTCGCTTCCTTCCACAATTCACCCCAACGCCATCCCTCTCTCTCTCTCTCACCCCTTTATTCTATCTGTCTCTCTCTTTCTCCCTTATTCTCTCTCTCTCCCTCTCTCTCTCTCTCTCTCCCATCCAATTTCCGTCAGACCCCCACCCAACGTATGCACGGTGAGCTTTCCGCGTTTGCGTCCTCCGATTTCTCTCTTCGGGCTCCGTATGAAAAGCCGCTGCAACCGTTTGGATCGGATGGTTGGCAGCGGCGTTGACGGTGGTTGCGTGTGGCGAACAATCGCGCGCGCGTCCTTCCACCCCACCTAATACTCTCTCGACGGTTGCACGCGCTGCGCTGGTAATACTCTGCAGCATGCGGTCGCCACGCTGACGCGTCCTTCGACTTGGCGGTCGGCGATGCTCCGTACAACAGCCAGAGTGCCACTGTGCACAACAGACAGGGGAGTATAGATGTCGCATGCATTGTGTTCACTGCCCTTCGATGTACAACTAACCATAATATTCCGCAGGATCTGTGGAATAACAAGGGTGGGGGAGAGGGACAGAGGATAGAAAGAGGCAGAGGTAGAGAGAGAGAGAGAGAGAGAGAGAGAGAGAGGGAGGTGGAGGAGTTGTTAGGAGGGACCGAAGGAAACAGAACTGGGCGGAAGACCACACATCTGCGTGTTTGTGGAATGTCAAAGACGCCATCGAAACCCGATGAGGAACTCGTGGCACTTGCATCCCTGCAAATTTGTGGATCCTCCACGGTTCACTGAAACAGCATAGCGGTATTATCAGTTGACGTGTGTATGTGAATGTGTGTGAGAGAGAGAGAGAGAGGGCGAGAGACGGGGCGGGAGGAAACGCAGAGAGACCGTGAGTTAGTATTTCCTATGGTTGCTTCATATGCAACGTCAACGTTTCACATTCAATTGAGATTGCTCGAGCTATACAGATACCATATTCTACCTGAAACGGTACAACAATGCATTGGTATACCGCGGTGGTTATATGATTGTTTTCGAGATGGGAATTTCCAGTTTTCAATGTACCCTGGGAGACTCCATACACGGTATTGTACACTCTCCCCCATTCAACTATTTCCTTTGAGCTACGTGTCTCCTTCCTTACGAGTTTGTGTCTGGTGGAGCTGCAGCTTTAACCACTTAAGAATCTCGTACGTGTATTATTATGTCTAGGAATTGCCTCGATTGTCCTTTGACTACCCAATTCCTTTAAATTCAATTAATTTTGTTTATTTAACTTTCGTAGGCAATTATTTCAAACAGGAAGACATTTTGGGGAGAGATTTTTGTTTTTTTTAAGACTTTGATGAATATTTTTTTTTCGTTGTTCCAGAGATATGTCAATACTAAAGTCTTAACGATGAGCAATCTTTGTGTCAAGATTTACATTTATTTATTTTCGTACCTCAAGCATTTCGTAGTCATTAAAAATGATCTATAATAAGATTACTAGTCCATTGATGGCCATTCTGATCATCTCATATACATAATTGTATGGAATCTTCATCTGGAGGAATGATGACTGAGAACTTAAAACGGAATGTGCTTGGTCGAGAGATATTTTCACGAAACTCTTATTTCTATCTTACTATTTTTATCTTTCGATAGAAATATATTTAATTATAAATTGTTCGGTGTATGAATTGGAGTATCAAGAGTGACATGGATTTATTTTTCTATCTAAAGTGTTTCGTAGTTATTTAAAATTTTCTATAATAAGAATACTAATCCATTAATGGTCATTCTGACCATCTCATACAATTATATGGAATATTCATGTGGAGGGATGACGATTGAGGACTGAGAATAGATCGTGTATGGCCGAGAGATATGCCAAGAGTTATTTCCACGAAACTGTTATTAAATTTTTACTATTTTCTTCGTTTTAAAGGAAGATGCTTACTTATACTGGCTGACATGGTACAGACTGCATATCCACTGAATGACAATGGAAGCTGGTGGAGTAGAGCAACATTGTGTTAGATGGTGAACGTATCAGCAGTGACAGATCATTGTTCGGAGAATCGAGGAGTCTAGTTTGTCGCTTGAGGAGTTGAACGAGAGACATAAAGTGGAACTGCAAGTTGTCATATATAGATGTATACAAGACAGTAATGGATTTCTGGAATGCTGCACGATGGGTTCTCTGCCCTCGTTATTCGAAACCCTGGAGTTTCAGGAAGCTCCGCCAGTGCTAGTCCAGTGGTCGGAGAGTTGCTGACTTGGTCTCATCGAGGCGATTCGTTTAAACGCAGGACGAATAAGTGAAAATAGGGCGGAAGTGCAAAAGAGTCGAGAAAAAGCCTCGAGTTCTTTCGTCGAGTTTTCGCTAGCTCCCATCAAATCCCTCGGAGATCAATTGATACTCGAGCGCCCGTCGGGTTTGCTCCAGGGTATCGGACAATATTTATCCACGAAGAAATCATCCGACTACTTAGGATCCTCCCTCCGTTTCTTCCGTTTTTCCAAGGCTTGCCTTCGAACCGAACTACATAAACATCCGCGCTCTAAACAAAACATATCAGACCGAGTGAAGAAGAAAAACAAACAAACGTGGGAAAAAGATTAACAAGTGAAAACAGATCTGTAGACTGGCGTTAAACTGGAAAATCTGAGCGGAGTTGCAGTTGAAACTTTGCGAATTGGTTACATTTGCTCGTACATCTCTTCCTCATGATTTTTTCTGTTCTTCTTCTTAATCTTCTTCTTCTAATTTTCCTTTGGCTCTCATTGATACATTCAGCAGCGTAGTTTGAATATGATTTTATTAAAGGGTCTGAGGCGATTAATGCGCCTAAGACACTTTTTTGTACCGAATTTAACTGGACGGGAACATAATATTAAGATACTACTAACCAAAGGTAATTTAGAAGTTCCACGCACCCACGCTGACTACACGAGGATTCAAATTGTCCGTGGTAGGTACGATAATCGGATAGTACATTAATATAATTAATAAATTAAACAATTAACGATAATCTGGGAGTATGTTAATATAATTTATAAATTAAACAATTATAATTACTACTTATTTACATCAGTCATTTATTTGACTGGCCATTTACTGAGCTTTGAAACAATACAAAAATATACAATACAATGCACAGTGTGAAAAATTTTGCTCGACAGTAAACGTATACTGGCGTTAAACTGGAAAATCTGAGCGGAGTTGCAGTTGAAACTTTGCGAATTGGTTACATTTGCTCGTACATCTCTTCCTCATGATTTTTTCTGTTCTTCTTCTTAATCTTCTTCTTCTAATTTTCCTTTGGCTCTCATTGATACATTCAGCAGCGTAGTTTGAATATGATTTTATTAAAGGGTCTGAGGCGATTAATGCGCCTAAGACACTTTTTTGGACCGAATTTAACTGGACGGGAACATAATATTAAGATACTACTAACCAAAGGTAATTTAGAAGTTCCACGCACCCACGCTGACTACACGAGGATTCAAATTGTCCGTGGTAGGTACGATAATCGGATAGTACATTAATATAATTAATAAATTAAACAATTAACGATAATCTGGGAGTATGTTAATATAATTTATAAATTAAACAATTATAATTACTTCTTATTTGCATCAGTCATTTATTTGACTGGCCATTTACCGAGCTTTGAAACAATACAAAAATATACAATACAATGCACAGTGTGAAAAACATTGCTTGACAGTAAACGTATACTGGCGTTAAACTGGAAAATCTGAGCGGAGTTGCAGTTGAAACTTTGCGAATTGGTTACATTTGCTCGTACATCTCTTCCTCATGATTTTTTCTGTTCTTCTTCTTAATCTTCTTCTTCTAATTTTCCGTTGGCTCTCATTGATACGTTCAGCAGCGTAGTTTGAATACGATTTTATTAAGGGGTCTTAGGCGATTATTGCGCCTAAGACCCTTTTTTGTACCGAATTTAACTGGACGGGAACATAATATTAAGATACTACTAACCAAAGGTAATTTAGAAGTTCCACGCACCCACGCTGACTACACGAGGATTCAAATTGTCCGTGGTAGGTACGATAATCGGATAGTACATTAATATAATTAATAAATTAAACAATTAACGATAATCTGGGAGTATGTTAATATAATTTATAAATTAAACAATTATAATTACTACTTATTTACATCAGTCATTTATTTGACTGGCCATTTACTGAGCTTTGAAACAATACAAAAATATACAATACAATGCACAGTGTGAAAAATTTTGCTCGACAGTAAACGTATACTGGCGTTAAACTGGAAAATCTGAGCGGAGTTGCAGTTGAAACTTTGCGAATTGGTTACATTTGCTCGTACATCTCTTCCTCATGATTTTTTCTGTTCTTCTTCTTAATCTTCTTCTTCTAATTTTCCTTTGGCTCTCATTGATACATTCAGCAGCGTAGTTTGAATATGATTTTATTAAAGGGTCTGAGGCGATTAATGCGCCTAAGACACTTTTTTGGACCGAATTTAACTGGACGGCAACGTAATATTAAGATACTACTAACCAAAGGTAATTTAGAAGTTCCACGCACCCACGCTGACTACACGAGGATTCAAATTGTCCGTGGTAGGTACGATAATCGGATAGTACATTAATATAATTAATAAATTAAACAATTAACGATAATCTGGGAGTATGTTAATATAATTTATAAATTAAACAATTATAATTACTACTTATTTACATCAGTCATTTATTTGACTGGCCATTTACTGAGCTTTGAAACAATACAAAAATATACAATACAATGCACAGTGTGAAAAACATTGCTTGACAGTAAACGCCAATTCGGCCAATCCAATAACACTTTTATGTGTATAATATAATAGCCTTAAAATCAAGAAATTTCGTTACCGTGCAAATTCTACGATATTGATAAGGAGTGATGGAGGGTGAGTCAACTGTAATACATGCGGCTGGTCTAAGATTGGTGAATCTTTTATGATAGCCGCAGACGTAAAATGCAAAATTCGCTGTGCTATTACGGTTCGGTACTGTGGCCCTTGGTTTTAGCACTGCAGTAAAACTCGCTAGATAACCGGATCAAATCTGCGGATGTTTTTTCTCTCTCTCTCTCTCTCTCTCTCTTTCTCTCTCTTTGGTGCTTCCATTGGTCCATCTAAGATTTGTGTTCTGCGTTTGCGGCTAACATATAACACATCCATTATATTTGATAGCCCTGCACTTTGAAGATTTCTTGTGAAGGCGCTCATGCATATGCACATATTATTATCATCGAATAAAATATGTAGATTCACAAAGAATTTTTAACTTCAACATGATATTTTTAAGGTTATACAAAATGAAACCTGCAAGACTGGACATTTGAGGAATTGGCATTTCCCCACATTTCATGTAGATACAATTGACGCCTTTTTTTTTTACTCTTCACTAGACAGTCGAGAGTAAAAAAGGCCTTTTGTGTTAAATTATCGAAATATTAATTATTTATACGAAACTATGAGGGAATACTGGGGAAAAATAGTCAAATGACGACCTTTGAGCAAATGATGAATGATTTTTTATAATTATTGACAAGCGTTTCGTTTATCGTATACTGTGAATTATTTCGCCATTTCATTTTTACATTTAATTTTTTGTTGTGCTTTGACATTTTGCTGTCTGGAGCTCTTTTTTATTTTTATTCTCTACGTAGATATACGAATTATTCAGTACCGAGAATAGGCAACGAATCCTCCACAGTTATTTCCAAATGAATTAGTCGGACATTTTACATTAGCTGGTTTTTCACGTACGTGCAGCCTGAATACGGAAATGATCATTAATTATTAATGATCGTCGCCCTTTCCATATTTCAGCTAATTCGAGCTTTTACCCCTGGATGCAGAATGTGGACTCTAATTTCGGTTTACCCAGCTTTAACGGGGCAATGATCAACGTGCAATTACTGAAAGCAAATGTTCATCGTCGAAAATACATATAGATTTTTTACCGAATTAAATCGTAGAAAATAAACATTAGTATTTTAAATAGAAATTTTTGCCAACCCTACAACAATTATATTAAAAAAAAAAATCACAATATTCGAAAATATTTTATTGGCTATTTTCCATTTTATGCTCGCTGAATTGGAAATTTTAAGTCGAGAATTTTCAAGTCGTGTTCGATAATTTTTTCCAGAGTGAATCGGAAAATGAAAATGGACCTGCACAGCCTGTGCAGCTCGTACATTGCTTCGCATTTACATGAGGTATTCGGACTTTAGTTGTATGGCTCGTTCCATTGATGCTTTCCTATTGACTCTTTCAATCACTTCCATCCTCGTCTTTACTATTAAGAATATTTAGCTTATACAGTCGAATAAAAATTTTCATTTAAATGCCACAAGAATTTTATTATATCGAGAAATATTAAGAAAATTCACTCCAAATAATAATATTAAAAAAAAAGATTGACATTTTTCAAAAGTCATAAAAATGAAAATAAAGTAAATCATTGAGACGATAAAAGTTCTAAGTAAACAATTTTTTTTTAACTAGTTCATCAAACAGCTCATTAAGCAGCAGGCATACAATTTTGTATGGATAAAAAACTATTTTCTCTTATTTTGCACTACTCGCAGGTATAAAAATGAACCTTTCTTCTTCACTTTTTACATAATTACGAGACTGCGATCAGTCAATGAACTTGAAACTTTGCTCATACATACATGGGCTAACGAAAAAAAATAAAAAATCAATATATGATAAAATTATAATATCAAATCAACGAATTTTTTATCTCAATTTTTATCGGATGTTACTTTTGACCGCGACTGTATAGACTGAACATCCTTAAATCCGTCAGTGCGGAGGTTTTACGGGAGAGCTTGCTGCGTACAGAAGAGTAAGAAGTTGGCGGGCGCGCATGCTAGGAAAGTCTGTGGAAAGGGTTACCCTCGTCGGCCCGACTACCACACACATATACATATATATATATATATATATATATATATATGTATATATATATACTGATGATAAAGCGAGGGAGAAGAAACTGACTTATTCAGAATACATTCGGGTTGTATGGGATGGTTTGCTAAGTGGCCGAGTTACGACTTTGGGATTGGGGCGAGTGAGGCGCGAAGCGTCTTATCACATATAGTGCATTTCCACTGTGCCACTCGACGAGTACGTATAAACGGAAGCTAACACAAGAGTACATGGAGGCAAACTGTAGGTATATATATATATATATATATATATATATATATATATATATATATATATATATATACCATGGTATAGTCCCAAGTACACGATGGATTTATCGTGGGAGCAGAAACTGGTTGGTTCACTCCCTATGTCGGTGCAGACTCTCCACATACATTCGGGCAAAATCGTTCATTCCAAAAATTTTCTTCTCCAGCAGTTATTCAGTAGTTATAGTATGCCGTATGGAGTATGAAGCAGCTTGGAACTCGAGGCTTTAATAAACTTTGCAAGCTTTTCCACAGATTCTCTTTGCCACATGAGTTCT